>BPLS01000145.1:2656261-2678325 GCA_019656275.1 Rhododendron kiyosumense | reverse complement strand
AAAATACACAGTTCTCATAAAAAATATATAGTTCTCATAGAAAATACACGATTCTAATAGACAGTTCTCATGGATAATACACAGTTCTCATAGAAAAAAAAGCAATTTTCATAGAAAAATACACTGTTCTTATAGACAGTTCTCATAGAAAAATACACAGTTCTCATAGAAAATATACAGTTCTTATATAAAATACACAATTCTGATAGGGAATTCTCACAGAAAATATACGATTCTCATAAACAGTTTCCATAGACAATCATTGATCATGGACAATAACAGTTCTCATAGAAAAAAACACAGTTTTCATAAAAAAACACAATTCTCATAGACAATCATCATGAACAATAACAGTTCTCATAGAAAATATACAGTTCTTATATAAAAATAATAGTTCTCATAGAGAGTTCTTACAGAAAATACACAATTCTTATAGCAGTTCCCATAAAAAAATACACAGTTTTCATAGATAATTATCATGGATAATAACAGTTCTCATAGAAAAAAACATAGTTTTCATAGAAAAAATACAATTCTCGTGGACAATAATAGTTCTCATAGAAAAGACACACTTCTCATAGACGATTCTCATAGAAAATATACAGTTCTTATATAAAATAACAGTTCTCATAGGGAGTTCTCACAGAAAATACACAATTCTCATAAACAGTTCCCATAGAAAAATATACAGTTCTCATAGACAATCATCATGGACAATAACAGTTTCATAGAAGATACACGATTCTAATAGACAGTTCTCATGGACAATATATAGTTCTCATAGAAAAATACGCAGTTCTAATAGAAAAATACACAATTCTCAATTCTAAATCAATTCTCAAGTAATCAAAGTAAAAAAGAAATAGTTCACATAGAAAATAAATTGATTTAGAATTGAATTTTTAACTGTTAAGTTTCATAGTCAGTTCTATGAGAATTGCTCAGCTTTCATAGAGAACTGACTATGGCTATGAAAACTAAGTTATGAGAACTGGCCATGTGAACTGTCAATTCTCATAATTAGTTCTATGAGAACTGACTATTCTCGTAGAGAACTAACTTTGTGAACTGATTATATGAATTGAAAAATACACAGTTTACATAATCTTACCACATACTAAAATACACAGTTCTCATAAAAATACACAGTTTTAATAGAAAGTATACAATTCTCATAAACAGTTCTCATGGGTAATACACATTTTTCATTGAAAATATACCGTTCTCATAAAAAATACACACAAAAATAGCTCATCACACAATTCACATAACCGAAACACTTCCAATTTGAAAGTATTATCAATTAGAAATTATAAATAATTTTTACAAAAATATACGAAAATATAGGTACAAATAATTCTCACCTCATTTGATAACTGTAATACGCAACCAAAAAATAAAGTAAAATAATTACCCTGCATGTAAGCCACATACCCAGCACCCTGTGGTATGCCAACTATCCTTGCCTTTGAATACTACTCCATAGTACAGCCAAAAAAAAAAAATAACTTTCATGAATGGAGGACTTGAAGTCGAAGCGAGAGACACCGTAGGTGACCTTGGGATCGTCAATGATCAGCAGCCGCTTGATGTTCTAACAGCTTCTAATTCCGGTAACTCCAAAGGCCAGGGAGAAAGCGACGCCGCTGTTACAACAACGACAGAAATTAGCGGAGATCGCAGATCCAGAACGAAGATATTGTCGATATCATCATCGGCGACGCCGGCGGTGCCAGTGGTGGCGGTGATTGAAGGCATGGGAAAGATGAACAACACTAAAACCGAATCAATCTGTGATGCAGTGTTGAACTCGTCCTCGAAGTATTTGTTGGAATTCTTCGTCGTCGACTTGTCAGTGATGGAGAGGTTGGTGGCGCCCCAATCTGCACCGTAGAGGACGGAGGTGGGGTGGAGGAGGAGGAGGATGACGGCGTTGCCGAGGCGGAGGTAATGGTGGACGGCCCAGCCCACTTGACGGCGAAGGTGGACTCCTCGTAGAGGTCGACGACGATGACGATACGGCGCTGGCATTGGTAGGGGGATGAGAATCAGAGTAATTTATGGGAGACACAGAGAGAGGCATTTGGGGTAAAAATGTCACTACATACTCTTACCGAGCCTACAGCTTTGGAGGAAAAAATTTAGGGTTGGGATAGAACCGAACTTAAAAAACGGGACCGGCTTCTAATTTTCTATTATTAAAAACTCCCCTCCGTGATGGCTCGAGCCCATTTTCCACCATATGTGGGATCCCGCATTTTGTTGTAGGTCTCAGCACGCTGTGCGGTGGAGTAGTTGTCGGCACTACGGGCATGTTTGATAAGTGTGTTAGGGCTTGGGAGAGGATTGTTAATCCTCTAAATTTTCCAACTTTTAGTTTGATCGTAAAACTAAGGATGGGATTAAGAAGAGGATGGGATTGCTAATCCCACACTATTCCCGGATCACTAATACCATGGGGTACTAGGTATTAGTAATCCTGTCCCAAGCTGCCTCATGTAAAATGACTACTTTGCCCATGATTTTTTAACTCAATACCAATAATACCCTCCATTACACACCTCACCTACCCACCCAAAACCCTAATACGCTACTATTTATACACTTCTCCCGCCAAATCCCTATACTTTGCTCCCATAGCTGTTTCCAAAAGGAGAGAAGACCCAGTTGTTGGTGACGCAAGTTTGGCGACATTTGATGGCTCGAGCAAAAAACAAACCTTGGACTGAAGTTGCAGTTCTTATTGTACTGCTTGCATCGTTGTCCTAAAATTGCAAATTCGTGAGCTGGTCTTCCATGCAATTATAGACCAAGTTTTCACCCATGGGTATAATTGAAAAATGTAATTTGTATCCTATCCCTTGGTGTTCCAATCAAACAAAGGATTGGAATTGGTAATCACAATCCCAAGATTTAATACTTACACAATCAAACACCCACTTGGGATTACACTCGGTATTACTAATCACATCTTCTTATTAATCACATCTCCTTACTAATCCCATCTAATCCAACACACTTATCAAACAGGGCTTACATGACATGGTGCACCAAAGACATTAAATAACTTTTCCCATGTCGTAACAGAGGAGTTAACTAGGGAATGCCTTGCTTGAAGGCACGGGTCGAACAATGGGTGAAGGGAGAATATTTCATAAAATAAAAATAGATAGGAACAAAGTAAAATACAGTACATGCGCAGGACAAATCATATTCAAGTAGATCAAAAAATTTCAAAATCCATAACTTACCCAACACATGTATTAAAAATTAAATAAAGTCAACCCGAATATATATTTGTAAAACTTAACCTAACAAATAAAATGTCATTATGAAATTCTAAATGTCTTAACAAAACTCTTTTTACGACGACCCCATTGTTACTTTGTCAGTTCTCGACATTCCTATATAAATAAGATTAAGAATTATTAAATTCATTACAAAATATGAACTGGTTTACTTATAAAATAGGTATGGCAATGAAATCAAAAAGACATCTTATCACCTTACAATTTTTGTAATCGTTTATTACCTTTGAAATGGTGCCAACACTCTTCTGATCAATCAACTTTTAATACGAAAGTCACCACAGAGGCACAATGGTCAAGACACACATTTTTTGGAGCAGAAATAATAAACACGTATGACCGTCCATAATACTCAGAAATATAACACAGTTTTTGAATTGCCCAAATTGATAAAAAAAAAAAAAAACGGCTCATGCATAGCTTTTATAATACTCCCTCCGTCCCTTTTTAACTGTCCTGTTTCGTAATTCCAACTTATTAAAAAGACATCATCATTATACCTTTCACATCAACTTTTTCCTCCACTTTCTCTATTTACCCATCATCATTACACTTTTACTCACTTACTTTTCAAAATGAAATATACTTTTAGGGACAAAATAGACAATTCATCAACTTTTACCCACTAACTTTACAAAATGGACACTTATTAAGGGACAGCCCAAAATGTAATACTGAACTATAAATAAGGGACGGAGGGAGTAAAACACAATCAGGATTGATTTCAAACACAATTAATTAGTTGAACAAAAAAATTTGAAACTCCAATGAGTTACCTAGGTGAGTTACACAGGTGCTAGAGTAGTTTTTAATTTCTATTTACCTAAGCATGTGGCTCCCTACCATTTCTCGATGTAATTTACGGTTAAACAGGGGAGTTCAAGGAACAAAATGCCTTTTTTTAACAAAAGGTAGAGGAATCTAAATTGATTTTTGACTTTGCATGTTGCACGTCACCTATTGAATTGCACGTTTGAACTATGATAGAGCCATTTTATTCAATTCTCTTCATATGAGGCATTCCTTTTTTCTTTGTCCTTTTTGAGAAAACGGCAAAATCTTGACAATGGGTATACCTATTGGCGTCAAATTAAGATCGAAGGAGAACAAAAATTATCCCAACCCAGGTAGGTTGTTCTCCCAAACGAGGCCAGAAAACATGATTCCATTATGCAGCTACACATCAGCATCAACCCATTGATGAGATAAACAACAGAACAAAATAGGGGAGTTGAATAACCCTGCAAACTTCCTCAAGTCAGTTTGCATAGGAACAGCTACAGTATTTTTTTTTTTTTTGGCGTGTGGAAAAATTTCATAGTTTTCATCGGTTTATTTGACAAATACCTTAATCGATCTTAATGTTGGGGAAACCGAATCCCTAAGACTCAGTAATAACGCGTACAAATTAGACAATAAAAATTGTAAAACCCTATAAAGCGGAATTAGAGTTCTACCTCAACTCCCTGTGACACAAACGCTGGTTGAACTTGTTATAGCACGCTTACTATAAACCACGAACACTACTCGACCGTACCTTACGATCTTCTATCGTATCCCATGCACGTCTAGAACACGAACCGAGTGTGGACTCTTTCGTGATCTTATTTGCTCTCTCTAAGCCTGCCTCTATTCTATTTTGTGAATAATAGAAAAACGTCCAACCTGACCTAGATAGCATAACGTGTATATATAGGATTACGATAGGGACCTAAGGAATAATAAGTCTAGGCTCCCAGTGTAAATAAAAAAACATAATCCCACTAGGATTCTATTTCTTATTTCACTAATTATAATTCACCCCACTACAGAATTATAATTACACTCTCGTCCTTATCTCAATTATATTACGAGCTTTATGATATTAAATACTTATTAATCTCGCCATGTTAAAATTACAGATACCCGTTGATTAAAATAAATTACTAACACTTAACATGTTTACTTGACAAATGCTTCACCGTAACTTCGATTTCCTTGAACACCTTATACAAGGCATTCTTACAAACACCTTGTATGAGGAACATCCGATTTGCTTCATCACCAGCTGAAAACTTTTCCCCGAAGGCTACTTCTCAAAATTACTGTAACTTATAATCAAATAAAAAAAAAAACCATACTGTAACATAAAAAAAAAAATCATTCTCTAGTTTTCACCACTTGAAGACCACCGTAACCGCTCGAAAACATACCAATCAGGGTTCAGATTGAAGATTCCCGATCAAAGCATAAAGAATCAATATATGGAATAAAGAAGAAGAAGGGAGAATGCGTACCTGGATTAAAAAGAAGAAAAAGACAGTGAGTAGGGCTTAACTTCTCCTACTTGATTAAAGGCAATGATTGAAGAAGAAGATAGAGGGTGGGAGGTGGAAACGGAGAGGGAAGAGGGTGGGAGGGAAAGACGGAGAGGGAGGAGGGTGCGAGGGTGCTTCTCCTTCCTATCGTTTTTTCCCCTTTCTGTAGACGTGAATGAGAGAGCGTGAGAGAGCGTTTGATGACGGAGAGCACTACATCAACTAAGACAACGGTCTAGATTTATACAGAAAAAATGTATAAATCTTGAGCGTTGGTTATCTATTGGATTCAAAAGCAGTTCTATTTTATTATATAGACTAGCAAATGCTCGTGCCTTCAAGCACGGGTCGAACAATGAGCAAAGAGAGAACATGTTGTTAAAAATGGATAGGAACAAAGTAAACTACAGTATATGCATAGGATAATTCGAGGTGCAAAAAATATTTAAATAGGTAAAATTTTTCTAAAATCCATAAATCACCAACACACGTAATAAAAATTAACTTATGTCGAACTAAATATATATTTGTAAAACTGAACCTAACAAATAAAATGTCACTACGAATTTCCAATATCTTAACAAAGCTCTTATCACGACGATGCCATTGTCCATTTGTCAGTCCTCGACATTTCTATATAAATAAGAATAAGAATTATTATATTCATCACAAAATATGAACTGACAATGAAATCAAAAGGACAACTTATCACCCATATAATCTTTTTAATCATTTATTACCTTTGAAAATGTGTCAACACTCTTCTGACCAATCAACTTTTAATACGAAAGTCACCATAGGAGCACAATGGTCAAGGCAAATAATTTTTGGAGCAGGAATAATAAACACGTATGGTCATTCATAAAATTGAGAAATGTATTCTTTGAGCATTTGCCCCCCATTATTCCAGCAAAACATCATAAATAAAGGTATTACCATATTATTTTAATTCTATACGGTGTGATTTTTTATCTAGCTTTTAAGTATTTACCTTTAACATTAATTTCTTCAGATATGATGGGACACATTGTAAGATAAATTCTGTCTTCGTATCCTTTAGCAAGAGTTCCATTGAGCTAGTGGAGTCTTTCACGACCATCTTGACAGTATACCTAAAATGAATACAAATATTTCAACCGTTTTAGATGTGTTACATTTAAGTTGTAGTATTCATTATAAAAATGATTACATAGTTACGATTTGGACATCTTCTCGTCTGCATTGACTACACACAAACCAACTATACTGATCTTCAACTTGCTTAAAGCATGTATTACATAAATCAATCCATAAGTGTTCAACATATATTTTTTCGATGCTACCAATAACGCGATAATAGTGTACCTACGATAAAATTAACCAATTCCAAGTATAGGTATAAAATGGAAAAAAATATTAACCATGAAAGCATGAATGTTAAAAAATCTTACATTGAACCTAAACGCAAATTTTTAAATGTCGTGCACGTTGGGCAATTACTTTTTGGAAAAAAAAAACCCAAATGGTCCTTATACTTAGTTTTTGTGTCAATTTGGTCCCTGCAGTTTGAATTTGCTCGATTTACACTCTGTAGTTATCATTTTGATCCAACTTGGTCCAATTATTAACTGTCATTAGACTCCGTTAACCTCAGACAGGAATGGGCCCTTTTCTAGGGTTAAAATTGTAATCTGTCATTCTCCTCTTATTCTTTCAGCAAAAATTTTTCAAAATTCATTTTTACCAAAGTAGATCAGGGTTGATCTATCAGAAACTCATCCAACAAGTTTTTCCCTTTTCTTTCCTTTTCTCAAAATACGGTTGAGATAATTGGGATCCACATGATTACCTGCCAACACATTGACAAACTCCTAAATCTTACCGAATCGTTGCAGTTTGCATGCTTAAAATTTTGAATTTTGAAAGATGGGTTGCTATGCCGAATTGGAAATAGAAATCAAAGTCTTACACTTGTAATGTTGAATCATTCATCAAGAAATAAGTATTGTTAGTTCTATCCATAATATCCTTGACTCATCATCCATAACCTACTTTACCACCTCACACTCCCTCTTTTCTTTAGCCTTGCAAGGTACAGATTGCTAGAGCAACCCAGTTCAATTGCCAATGGGGCGGCTTATATTTTTTCAGTATTTGATTTTGTTATAGAAATCCATGTTTTTCGGTGCTTTAAGTAAAGTGAGACTGTTAAATAAGTAGTGGTGCCTTTAACTTACCAAAAACATACTTTGCAGGCAATGCTATGCCTCAGTGCTCAATTATAAAGACTTAAAGTTAGGGCTCTTAGTTCAAGCCCCAACCCTTCTGCACAGAAAGCGATGTTACAACAACATATACAAGGTGTGAGAAAGAATTTCTAGAAAAGATGCAAGTAGATTCCTAACCTGCAGGATCCTGTCTTATTTTGATAGGTTCTATGGCTTTCTAACACATTTAAGGTTTGGGTAGGCTCAAGGGCGCTCCGTTGTCAAAGGGTGCCAGTCCTCTCGCCAGCCCATCATAGGCGACAACCGGGTGATCCCTTTTTTGATATACCACTACGTACAAGTGATTGTAGAGTTTGCTAGAACCCATAAGATAGCCTGTGACATGCCGGGATATTAGGCGAACTCAACGAGGTATGCCCAATCGATGCATATGATAAAAGAATTAGATAAAGCAAATATTAATCCTATGTCGAACTTTCTGGTTATGGCTCTCAAGTCCCCAGCAGAGTCGTCAAAAACTGTAGACACCTCCCAAACGGGGCATCCCCATACAAATTGATCACATTCGTTCGCTTTCCAATTCATAAACCAAGATCATGAATGTTCCCATGGCTAGGAACACCTCCACACGAAAACAGTTGTCATCAAAATATAGTCGCCATCTAGTTTATAAAAATTAGAAAAAACAGATAGAGATTCCGAGTACGGGAACCAAGAGTACAATAAGGGAAAGGTGTTAGACACCCCTTTTTGCCTAGTCATAAGATTGGCCCATAATCGTTCGACATACGATTAATGCATGCTTTATTTAATTCTAAACAAGTAATCTGTTTTATTAGCCTTTAACAGTAGATAAGATGAGCCAGAACAGTAATTGAAGCATGCATAAAAATAGACAAGAAAGATAGACTATCTCAAGAAATAGATCCCTCGGCTGGTGAATGAATGTCACTGCCGAGGGATTCCACTAGATCGATGTATCGGCCGAAAGATTGATTCTCCAACCGATGTTCTTCCTCACACCAGACTAAATGATTAACAGAAAATCAAAACGCTACGATTAATGCACAAAAGCATAAAAGAATCAAACCAATAGGCCCCTGGGCCTCACCACCTTGATCCCTCAGTGCTTAATTGCTTCGAATTAAGGGTGATTGATTGACCTTCTCCTCGAAACCCTAGGATTAGGGTTTGTACTTTGGGGTTTGATCGCTCAGGATGCGGCTGCTCATAAAGGTTTAGGGCTTTTGTGGAGAGGATATGGAGATGATTTCTGCAGAGCTTGGAGGTATGAGATGGAGGAATTGAATATTAATTTCGGAACCCTAAGGCCTCTTTATATAGGCAATTGGTGACTCACTCCGGCCAATCAAATGGCGTGAATCAATAAGGTAGTTTAAGGTAACAAGATCTCTGATTGAATCTACTTTTATAGCCCTAAAGGATCGGAAAAAGGCTGCTAGAGTTTTGGTGCGTCGATCAAACGAATGGCAGAACATTCCAGAACTTTGGAAAATGACGATCTAGCGGCCGAGGAATGGATCTGGTGGCGAAGAATGGATCTGGTGGCCGAGGAATAGATCTGGTGTATAGAGACCTATATTTATTTTATCAATATTTATATTTTATAAATGTATGATTATTGGGAAAGAAAAGTGAAATAATGATGTTATGTGATTTGGGGCTAAAGTGGTAGAATTGGTTGTGAAAGGGTGCAAAGGGAATTGGTGTGTATAAATAAGAGGGTGTGAGCGTATCACACAACACCCCCCCCCCTTCCTTATTCCCTCCGTCCCTCTTTCCCTCTCCCGGCGTCTCTCTCTCCCTTTCTTGCTCTCACTCAAACTCCACCCAAATCACCCAAAACCTACACAAAACTACCTCCAATATTTCTTTCCTACTCATATTAGAGCTCGCTTCTCATTGGATTAAGCTCGGTGGAGGTGTATTCCATCCGGTTTCAAGGCTTGGAGTTAGGGCTTGAAAAACTCTTTGATTTCGTTCTTCAATCTTAAGGTAGGGAGTTCTAACTACCAATATATGTTTATGATTTGTTTCTTGGTGCTTGATTCTTACCCTTGATCGTTGTTGTCGTTGTTGAGGTGAAAGTAGTCGAATAACCCGTGAATGTCTGTTAAAAATCTGCTCAAAAGCCATTGTTATCGATAACATTTTCCTTCTTATTGATAACACTGTGTCCCAAAACCCAGAAAATCAATCGTTATCGATACCATCTGCCTCTGTTATTGCTACCCTTGCGTCTGGAATGACAATGACCCCATTGTTATCGATACCTTCTTTCATGGTATTGATAACATTACATTTTGACTGATCTCGACGCATTGTTATCAATACCATTCTTCAAGGGTATCGATAACACCATGTATTTGGACAGTTTTGCTGATTTTAATCCCTCCTCCACTATTTTGCGTTCCGGTCACTTCTAATCCACTCCGAGCACTTTCCAAATGATCCCTGACGTGATCACTCATATTTAGCAACTTCATTGAACGTATCCATGGTTTTTAATGCTCAATTAGATGTGATTTCATGAAAATCATTTTATATATCATTGTTGGATTTGAATGGCACGAACTTGTTGGAAATTTTTTTTTGAAACTTTACGGACACGACAAGAGTATTTCAGGACATCCTAATGGGTAAGGTGCCTGGTAGAGGACATTGGGGTCTCTTAATTGGCCCAGCAAGAGCTATATGCTCGTATTTGATATTTCAGGACATCCTGATGGGAAGGTGCCTGGCAGAGGACATTGGGGTCCTTTAACTGGCCTAGTAAGAGTTTCGGCTCATGACACATGTACGAGACACGTCTTGACATATGGTGCTTTCAAAGGTTATATGATGAAACACATGATTGATTTTAGAAATGAAAGGTTGGAATTGGATTACTATTGTTGCCCTTTCCATTGGATCTTGTGGCCATTATTCATCTTGTGACTGTTCCTACATTTCATATGCATACATTGTTATATTAGAGCTTTCTACTGGGTTAGTGTAGCTTAAACCTTACATCAATTTCAAGTACTAACCTAGGGCAATAGTTACATGCTTGGAGTGCTTGGGCATAGACATGGTTTTGAAAGCTAACTTGAAGAAGTTACTTAGTCATCTTTGTAAATCACTTTTAGGAAGATGTATCTGTAACTCCATTTGATATTTCTTTGATATGAGGATACTGTAAACCTTAACTCTTGAACACTTGATACTTTTGTTGGTTTTGGGGCCGTTGAGCCGATGATGTATTATTTTGGAAATCCTTTGGACTTGGAAGTGTAATTGTGGAAATGGAAATGTCGAACTATTTTGGGGTATTGTTGTAGAGAACCCAATTTGGCTTAACAATTATTTCATGTCCCACCTTGGGGACCATCCCGATAATGAATGGACATAGTGATTGTTGATTGATTTCTCGTGAACCTTAGGACTTTTGGTGAGTACATTTTAGCCTCTTAGAGGACCCAATTTAGAGCCAAATAATAGCCTTTCAGACAGAAATATAGAATCCTAGGAAAATACATCTATCAGCCGAAAATCAATTCCTCAGCCACTAAATCCATTCTTCAGCCACTAGATCTATTCCTCAGCCACCAAATCGATTCCTCAGCCGCCAAATTGTCTTTTTCCAGAATTTTGGAATGTCTTATTAGTTGTTTGATTGACGCACCAAAACCCTAGCAACCTTTTTTCGATTCTTTAGGGCTTTGAAAGCGGATTCAATCAGAGATTTTGTTACCTTAAAGTACCTTATTGATTCAGGCCATTTGATTGGCCAGAGTGAGTCACCAATTGCCTATATAAAGAGGCCTTAGGGTTCTGAAATTAACGTTCAATTCCTCCATCTCATAGCTCCAAGCTTTGTATAAATTATCTTTCATATCCTCTCTATAAAAGCCCTAAACCTTTGTGAGCAGCCGCATCCCAAGTGATCAAATCCCGAAGTACAAACCCTAATCCTAGGGTTTCGAGAAGAAGATCAGTTAATCACCTTCAATCCGAAGCAATCAAGCACTGAGAGATGAAGGTGGTGAGGCCCAGTGGCCTATGGTTTGATTCATCTTCTATTTTTATACTTTAATCGTAATATTTTAATTCCTGATTAACTCTTTATTCTGGTGTGAGGAAGAACATCGGCTGGGGAATCAATCATTTGGCCGATACATCGATCCAGTGGAATTCCTCGGTCGTGACATCAATTCACTGGCCGAGGGATCTATTTGCTGGGACATATTTGTTTTCTGCTTTTTCTGATGCATGCTTTCAATTATCGTACTGACTCACCTTATCAACTGTTAAAGGCTAAAAACCAGATTATGTGTTATAATTAAATAAAGCAAATATATATTGTATGTTGAATGATTATGGGCCAGTCTCACAACTGGGCAAAGAGGGGTACCTAACACCTTTCCCTTATTGTACTCTTGGCTCTCGTACTCGGAATCTTTATCTATTTTTCCTAGTTTTAATAAACTGGGTAGCGACTCTATTTTGATGATAACCATTATCGTGTGGCGATGTTCCTAGCCATGAGAATATTCACGATCTTGGTTTATGAAGTGGAACCAAACAAGTATGATCAATCTGTATGGCGATGCCCCACTTGAGAGGTATATACAATTGTACGGATTATTATGAGGTTTTATGTATGAAAATCCCTTTATATTTATGTTGAAAATCGAGGGCGTGACATGGTGGCCGAGGAATCAATCTTACGGCTGATAGATGTATTTTTCTAGGATGCAGTATTTTTGTCTGAAAGGTTATTTGGCTCTGGATTGGGTCCTCTAAGTGGCTAAAAGTACTTACCAAAAGTCCTAAGGTTCATGAGAAGTCAATTAGTAATTGCTGTATCCATTCATCATCGGGATGGTCCCCAAGATGGGACTTGAAATAATTGTTAGGCCAAATTGGGATGTCTACACCTTTGCCTATAAAAGGAGCAGTCCCCCTAGGGAAAAGGAAAAAGATTCCTACCATCTAAAACCCTAAATATTACTCTGAACGCTCTTCTACCCTGATACTTACTTGACCGCCAGAATACCTATCCCGGACTTCCACGATCCGCGTTTGGACACTAACACGGGTGTTACTTGTGTATAGTAGGACTAATTCTCATCCAAGACAGAACAACCCAGCTACCTTACTAAGGTTCGATCGGAGAAATCTCACCCCCACACAACCAATTCTTTGTCATGATGCCGCAGTCGTGTGCATGAATAAATTGCTGTTATCTAGATTTGGAAATTACTAGTTCATGGTCTGAAATTCAGTCTGATTGCGCCGATATGAATCCAATCTGCCTTGTTATGCCTCTATTTATGTTGTTTGCATGTGATGTTTGATTTGATTGGAAACTGGACGTGGTAATTCCATGGTGGTAACTTCGGTTTTTGGGTTTTTGTAAGCGAATTACAGTGAAAACTGGAAACTGTTTATATCATATGGTTGAGTATTTTTTGTTTTGGGTGGGGGAGAAGTTGGTGATGAAGCGGTGTTAAAGATGGGTGGGAAGAGTTAATAAATAATTCCTCAAAACCATGGGGAGGGTGTTAAAAAAACAATTTATATGCAGACAAGTTTCCTGTTTCCACTTATTGTCGTCTTCCTTCCATGCTCCAGTTTTGACTTGGACACTGCTAAATTAGGGGTTTGTACTTTGTTTGCATATAAATCAGATTTACTTTTTGAAAATCAAAGAAACTTGTTGATCTAAAATGAAGAAAAGGGCTTGATCATATTTGATTACTCTTTTTGCCTATCTTGTGCATTTTACCTCCGAGCGCTCGTCGACATGGAAAGGGGGAGCTTTCTACTGGAGTTTTTTATATTTTTATTTTTAGGTTCAAATTGGCTAAAGTTCATTAAGAGCATCTCCAATAGCCACAACTCTCAAGCACAAAATCACCAAATTGACTAGGAAAAGTGCTTATTTTCTACTTTATCTAGCCACCGGATTTCATCTAGATTTTGATTCAGATGTTCATCTTGAATCAAAATTAGGAATTTTTCAAAGCAATCAAGATTCCCCTACTTCTATTCCTTTTCACAGCCAGAAAATACCATCTCCGGCACCGTCATCCCCATAACAACCACAACCACCAGCCATACCCACCCCCTCTTTCTCTGTAATACCCGTCCCGGATAATTCGGTATTTCAATTACTTTTAATTGAACTATATGTTTTGGGAGTTTAAATCGTAAACAATAGAATTTGCGAGGGTCCTATGTGTGATTTGTGATTGGAGCATAAGTTAAGAGGTGGTTCCGCTTGCATGTGACAAATTCCCTTGTGCCCTTATATAGCAAAATATCCTGGGGATATTTATCGTTCTTCATTAATATCTGATTTTCGTGGAGAGAGAGAGAGAGAGAGAGAGAAACGGTTGAGAAGAGAAGAAGAGAAAGAAGAAAAAGAAAATAGGTGCAGAGCTGCTCTTTACGAAATTATTCAAGGTACCTAGAAGGCTTGTTAATTTCTGGTATTTTTACCGAAGGTTCATTAGTGTGTCTATTGTATCGTGTTAAATTCTCAGAATTTTGTGAGAAGTGTAGAAAAAGATAAAAATCATAAACCTAACTGTAGTCAGGATCCTATTTTTTAGCAGATAGCTTACAGAGCTGCGTCTTTCATCAATTTTTTTATAGTTAAGCGATCCTCCTGATTATGGGTCCTTATGAGTTTTAAAGATTGATAAGTGGGGGATGTTTTGGCATCAGAATTACTAAAAAGTATTAAGTATTCGATTTTTAATGAATTTTCGAACACAAACTGTTCTGCTGGAAATTGTGCTTCGCTGCATAGAATTTCTGAGTTTGGAGGTGATTTTAACTAGGTTTCTTCATTGTGAAAAATATGGGATAAATCAGGGATGAACATTGGTGTGTGTTAATGGTGTGTACCAAATTTGGGGTTTATTAGATGCATATTCTAAGTTTGGAGGATTTTACAAGTTGGTGTGTCCCTGCTGAGTTTTGTATTTGCTGCACTGACACATTTTGGGAAAATGGTCATATCTTTTAGTTCGGATATCGGGTTAGCGCACGGGTTATTGATTTTGAAACTAAACTCGTATGTCTTTCGGAATATGTGAAAGTTGTGGCTAATTTTGTACAAGGTTAAATCAGTTTTTAATTTGAAGTTGATAGACGTGCAGAATCTGTGATTTTGGATAGATTTTTGTGTAACTTTGGACGAGCATAACTTTGTCGTCCAGACTCCGTTTTTAACAAATTTTATATCAAAATTCATGTACCGGAGGTGTACTTTCTAATGGTGGTAGTTTCATGATCTGCTTTTAAACCTATAAGAAGTTATACGCAAAATACGACAGGCTGGTCGTAGGTTTCAAACCAAATGTAGGGGTTATGTGGTGTTTGAATGTTACGCTTGTTTAGGGACACTTCTAAACCTTTGAGATGGACATACTAATATATGTTAAGCATCTTTAATCTATTGTTGGTGTTATAGATTGTTGTTAGGAGTTAGTTTTGACATTTAAGCGTTGAATAAATTGATATGGTTAACTTGTGGTTAGGTGTCAAGCCAGTCAATTGGAAGGGGCTGAAACCGTAAGTTTGGTGTATCTCGGTCGATACAAAGGTGAGTGTGTTTGATATGGTTCTTTTCCATATAATATTGCTGTGGTGGTGAGTTTATCTCTTGCTATTTGTGATTAGCTTTCGATATGGTTATTTTTAATGAGATGCTATAGTGAGGGGTGTATATCATGTTATTATTGTTTAGCTTTTGATATGTCGTGAATGTTTACGTGTGAGGCACACCATGTCGTAAGCCATGTCGTTCAATGAACGATGGTTGGGAGCATGGTGTGTGGGACACGAGATTTGGTCGTGATATGCGTGTTTGATGAAAATGCATGTTGATGGGTGTTGATTGAACCGCCGAAGGATAACGTGTGAGGTATACTGTTTATCACCGCAACCTATCCTCTAATAAGGTTTGCACCCGAGCAAAGGGCTAGGTCATTGAAAGCATATAAAACCGGTAAGACCGGGATCGTTCCCACAGAGAAGTCGTCTTTAGCAAATTTGGATTAGGTGGTAAGCACGTAGCAAGGCTTTCAAGCAGCCAACTTTGGTGATGAATTCGGTTAACGGAATTTGAACTTGAAATTTAACTAGATTAAAGATGGTCAAGTCAAAGGGATTGATTTACCCACGACTTAGCCATAAAACGGTTCCTTCATCTAACTCATGAGTGAACCGAAACCGTCCGGATTCCACTTGAAGAATTTAAAGCTGAAGACTACTTTAAACTTAACTCAAAGCTCTAATTCAAATTGAACTCATTTAACGCAAGTGAGAGGCGAAAATAGATCGTTCGCACGCGTAGGATTATCAAGCTCGTAGCACAAGGCGATAAATTTCATTGATCAAAGAAGCCACCAAACCCATGATCAAAACTAGAAATCATGAGTTTAATTCATTCAAAACATTGAAATTAAGATAAAGTCAAGAGAAACCATTTAATTGACTAATCCATAGGGTGAACCTCACCCCATGACTTAACCTTTAAACTACTCACACATAGGAAAAAGACTAGAAATCATACTCAAGGAAGAAAACATGATTAACCGATAGAAATGGAAATAAACTTGATTTATATAAAGATCCAACTAGTAGCTACAACATTAATAAACGAGAAAACAATAAACGAACTAACCTTACTTGAGTTGTTAAGGAATTAAAGACAAAAGCTTCAAAGCAATGAAAATGGAGTTCTAGGAATAAAAAGACTTAAAACATAAATATCTACCTATTCTATCTATATATGAGAGAGAGAGAGAGAGAGAGAGAGAGAGAGAGAGAGAGAGGGGCCTATTTATACAAGGCAATTCATCCTCTACCAAAATATCCCTGAACTTGCCAAAAGTGGCAAGTATTCCATAAATGGAAAGTCCAAAAAGCAGTAAAAATATCTGCTGGAGACCAATGTTATCGATACCATAAGCAAAGGTATCGATAACATCCTTCAAATTCTTCCCCGGAGAAAAGAGTTATCGATAACTCTAACAAAATGTTATCGATACCCTCAGGTCTGGACAACATCTGGACCAAAACGGGACCAGTGTTATCGATAACAAATGGAATGTTATCGATAACATTCTTCAAAACACCAAAATGGGACCAATGTTATCGATAACAAATGGAATGTTATCGATAACATTCTTCAAAACTGCAGATTTCAGGTTGGCTTCAGCTTCAGCAAACAGCTCCCAGCAACTTCACAGCCTCTCAGCACTTATTTTCATTCTCTAAAGTTAAGTAAAGGCTACATTTTAAACCTTTCTTTTACCTTTCCTTTACTTTAATTTATTTAATGAAAATAAGAAAGTACCCCTCATTTAGAAACAATTGCATTACCAGAATTTCAAGATTCCTTTTAAATCAAAATGTCAACCCCTCACTTTTAGTACAAAATGGAAAACTGCACATTTTTCTCAAGAGAAAATGGCTCGAAACATGACCTTGCTCTTCAAATAAAACCTTGCAACTTTGTAGTTACTCTTAGAAAAATTCAAGGATCAATTACCGCCATTTTTTATCTCGAAAATCGAAACTTTTTCAGAAAGTCATTTTTCCATACTTAGACAGATTTTAGGGGGCCGACAGGGTCTTCGGGTACTTAAAAGCTTCCGGAGCGTTCCTTGGCCTTCAAACGTGCCTTATTTGCATGTTTTACCTGAAACTACTAAAAGCACACCTTACGTGCAACATTGCATAAAAACGACAATAAATATGTACAAACACAACATGCTAGAGGACTTAAGCACCAAGAATATGCATTATTGGGTGCTTATCATATACCATGTCGTATGCCATGCCGGCTAATTGTCGGTGGATGGGAGCATGGTATGTGGGACATCTTATCTTGGGGTTCATGGGATATGGCAGACATGCCATTGCATGTGATGTGATTATATTCATATTATTATGCATTGATTATTATTGCTTAGTTGGGTGGATATGTTGGTTATAACTGTTGTATACATTCTAATATTTCATTTACATTGGTGATGTATATTCATGTTGATATTCCTTCTGGTATTGTGGTATTATGTTGAGCATTTCTATATCTCACACACTATGGTTTCCTTTTTGGTCTGCTAGGTAGCAGGTTGCTTAGCATGGGTCCACTATCGGTCGCTGTGTTGAGGTGTTTTGCTAGCGTCAGGTGGGGTTTTGGTTACGTTGTTGTGGAGTGCTTTAGCTGGTGCAGAACTTAGAACTTAATATGTAACGAGTTGTAGCTAAGGATAGTTAAAGCTTTTAAATTGTACAGGTTGTAATTATGTTTGGTCGATGGCTGGCGTTCTATTTGAAATTAGACTTAGACGTTGTGGATAGTCAAGTTTGTTGTAGGTGGTTGATGAAGAAGTTGGTTTATTCAAATTGTAAGTAAGTTGTCGGTGAATGTGTTAAAGTATAGAATTTTTCAAGTACTATAATATAGATGTTGTTTCTTAGTTGTGTGATGTCCTGGTTGGTTAGTCAATACGTTGACTCATTTTTATGTTAAGGTGATAAATCTTCCTCTAAGTGTTTATTTCTGACAGGTTGTAAGGTGTAGTTTGGTCTTCTGTGTGGAATGCCATGTGGTCGCGCCGACTCGGGCCCATTTTGGGTGCCGTTTGTGGGGCGGAGCGTGACACACTCTCTCTTTCTCACGTTCTCTCTTGCAATTTGAAAACCCACAATTCTTAGTCATTTACAAATCCACAATTTGCTAGGAAATCCAAATCAAAATTAGGGTTCTACATAGGTATAATCGAAACCACCAACAATTGACTGAAATTACCTCAAATGCACAAAGGGTAAGCTATTGCCGTCCTCATCACCATACCCACCTCCATGGTAATAATCACCATGAAATCGATGGACGGATGGACAAAGGACGATGATGACGAATGCTCAGAAGCAGAAATCGACGACAGCCGAAGGCGAACGTACACCAGACGACAGCAACGGTTGTGAAACCCCTAAGCCTTGCAGATCTAGCGGGAGAGAGAGAGTGAGAGCCAAGTGAACAGTGGCTCGCCCCTGGTGGCGTGGTACTGTAGCAACATCTTAAAGTGACAAGTTTTAAGCTAGTCTGCTAGTTAAGGTTTTTGAGGGTTTCCCTCGCCTCTCAGGTGAGAATGAAGAAGAAAGGAGGCTGTTGGAGATGCTCTAACAATCCTTCAGGTTTCCACTGTTTCAAAGTTTCGCTGCATCTATGAGAAATGACTCTCTTTTTTTTGGAAGATCAATGAACTTCATGGATAATAAGAAAAGTACAATGTGCTATCACCATTATAATAATTAAGACATGCTAGCGATGAGCGAGGGCCAAACAATGACCTAAGGAATAAAAAAAAAGTACTGACCCGCAAAATACAAAATACACAAACAACAATGCTATCACCAGAAGATAAAGACTAACAAAAAGTCTAGGGACACCAACGACGAGTGAAGGTCAACAAAAGGCCTAAGGAACAGAGCACAGTGTGGAAATTATGTGTGCGGCAAGTGACCAGGGGCAGAGCCAAAAATTCTTGACAGTGGGGTCAATTTCCTATAGCACAAAAAAATTTTGTTTCATACTACTTGATAGTAAAAAAAAAAAACATTGAAATGGTAAACGAAAAGGAGTTAAGTAGATATTTTGGGGGGTTTTTTTGGGGGGGAGAAGTGAGGATATTTTACTTTGCCCCATTTTTTTTCTTAAGTTCCAAACTTTTAATCGGACTAGGGCAAATTGTAATGTAAAAGTGGGGTCAAGTAAGCAATTTTGGGATAAAAACTATAACTATCTCCATTGTAATTTGGAAGGTAGTGGGATCGGATGCCACCCCCTTGAGAACCCCTTGTCTCAAGGTGGCTCCGCCCCTGGAGGCAACACATAAACATAACATAAGCAAATATAACAAAAAACAAAATAAAATAAAATAATAAGCTAATGCATCTAATTAAAAACACAGCCGTAAGGAGGCTGGCACCTTCAAAATTCGGAAACACTATGAAGCCTTTACCAAACAACCTGCCTCCAGCTCACAAAGGAGCTCCTCCCAGCTTTCAAGGCATGCAACTTAGCTACCCACAATAAGCCCAATTGGATCTGATAGGGAAGGGGAGGACGCGAAGGATAGTCAGATCCAATCGGAAGAGAAGAGAGGAAGAAGATCGGAGACCAATTGGATGAGAAGGGGGAACCAAAAAAGGGGGGCCGATCATAAAGATTGATCCAGCCGATTGGGAAAGCGGCGATCGCAGGGGGGAGCCGATCGGCTGGGTGTTTGAGAAAGATAGGTCTTGTCGCTTGACAGGGAAGGAAAGGGACAGAAGGGAAAGTTGAGCAAGCAAGGAGAGAAGCGTGCATGGCTAAAACTGAGGACACTGTATCGCTGAAGCAGAAGGACAACGGAGAGACGAAACGGCGGAGAGGCAACAGAGAGACAAGGCGGCATCAGAGGTCACCGGAACTCCGATCGGTGGAGCAATCGACGGAGTAGACTAAGGAGATGCTTATTCTTGGAAAGGATGGGGTGGATCTAAATGCAATGGGGGTGGGTGTGGCGGGGGAGGAGGCGGCAAAAACTTCCCCCTACCCTGAAATGCTTAGCTTAGCTTAGCTTAGCTTGTACGCTGTCTAGAGAGACAAAGAGTTACTTTTTTTTCAATTGACCAACTCCCCTCTCTTTGTATTTCCATTAATTCATTGACTTCCATCCATTAGCTAACTGGGAATCCCCAAGTTTTAACTTTTGAGCTCAAGGACACGTCTTTTTTAAGATTGGTAGTATTAAAGCAGTTCTGGTTCTTACTCTTCCTAATTATGGGTCAAATTTTTAACAAAAATTCATTTTGGATAGGAGTATCTCCAATGACAATACTCTATTTTGACCCTATTTTAGAGCAAGTTTACCAATAGTTTTGTAAAATTGCTCGTAAACAGTACACTTTTTTCATTTTACCTACTCATATCTCTTTCAACACTACATCAATACTATCTATTTAACCTATTCTCTATTAAAATATTGTTACTTTTATTTTCCTTTTTCTTTTTTGGGGAGAGAGAGAGAGAGAGGGAGAGTGAGTGAGAGAGAGAGAGAAAGTAATAAAAAAATGGGAAACCTGTGAACAGGAGTTCGGTAGATTTGCCTCACCATTTCAACAAAGCCAATTTACCTCAGCCTTTACCTCTTCTGCTGCTGCTTCTTTTTGTGGGTTTTCCTCCTGTAAAATAGCAAAAAAGTCAATTTGCCTCATCTGATATACTTGCTCTTAAATAGCCAATGGCCGTAGGTTTTGCACCGTTGATCAACCTGCAATCAAATACATATTCATAGGTAAGTTAAAGGCCACATTTCCACTAAATTTTTTCACTACAATTTTTTGGCTTTAGTTAAGTTGCTCATACTAATCTAAATTTTTTTGTCAAAAGTAAATTTGTTTCCACTAAACTAAAACATCCAACATATTTTCTTCCACTAATCCAACACATTTGGCAGAGTCGAGGTGAAATCGGGGCTTCTTGTGCTATATTCTAAGGGTCTGTTTGGATGCGGGGAAATAATTGGGGGTATTAATTAATAATGGAGGATAAATTAAGGGAAAATGACGGCTAAGGACGTGTTTTGGTAATTAATATCCGCCAATGACATGCTGACTACATTTGTTAATACTGAAAATGTCCCTGACGGATATTAATTATCAAAACACGTCCTGAGTCATCATTTTCCCATAAAATAATATGGGGTATTGTTTAATAAGGGATGACCCACATTGATGTGATATTTATGGATAGGGGATTAAATAGTAGTTGGTTTGGACGAAGTATTAGAGAAGGAGGATTAAATAGTACTTGGTTTGCATAGGGGATAAATAAGGGGTATAAGGAAGGGAAGATGATGTAAAAAGCTGTGAAATGACTCTTTTGTCCTTGTTCAGTATTAAATTAGATTATTGATTAAATTAAATATAAAATTGCAAAATTTAATGAAATTAATTATTTTTTCATAATTAAACAATAAATCAATTAATTTTTTATTTGATCAGAATAAATCAATTAATTTAATAAGTATAAAAAATTAAAATTCATTTTTTAAAGTGTTTTTTTTATGTTGATAATTTTGTGTTTTTTTAAGTGTGAATGGGTTTGGTAGTAACTTGTAAGAAACACCTGGGATAATTTATCCTTGTTCTTATTGCCTACGCGGCTACGCCTAATTTGT
>BPLS01000145.1:2644548-2656251 GCA_019656275.1 Rhododendron kiyosumense | reverse complement strand
GAGAGAGAGAGAGAGAGAGAGAGAGAGAGAGAGAGAGAGAGAGAGAGAGAAGAAGATATTTTGTACGATGGAAGAAGAAGAAGAAAATGATCTGCTGTGTGTTCACGACCTGGTCTGGTTCATCCTCCCTCTCTTCGATTTGCTGCTGTTCTTCATCTTCTCCTTTTCATTTTCCTTTGTTAAATCAAAAACACCCAGCAAATTGGGGGTTGGGAAGGGGGATAAGGAGGGATGTTCTCGTCAATTTTTTAGGGGAATTAGGGGTAGAACATATGAACACCTCAAACCCTAGCCATTGGCAACACCCCCGAATACCCTCTTCTCTAGTGTTAGGGAAGAACGGGAGAAAATAATCCCAGCCTCAAATGGCTTCCCAAACTAGGGATTAAGCTGTGGGACCAGATTTCAATGGGGGAATTTCTTATCCCCTTCATAATAACGCAACCAAACGGGCCCTAATTGTGAGGAGAAGTTCCATCCCATGAACCAAGGGCTTTGGACCATGAGAAGGCTAAACACATTTTCTTCCACTAACGGCCCAACCACACATTTTCTACAACTAATTAGTTTAGTAAAAACAATTTAACTACAAAAAGCTACTAGAAGTTGTCATAACTTCTAGCTTACCGGAAACGCCTCCAAATATAGTGATATTTTTATCAACAACCTGCATGCATGTATTTTCCAAATGTAAGTTCACGGGCTGTGTTGTGGATCACGTGACCATGTCTAAAATCCACCCCCACTTTCCCTTTTTCGAAACCCTAAGTTTGAAAACATCAAAAACTATAAGCTCTCGAACCTTTTAAAGACTAGTCCTTCCAACATACTGGACGTGCTCCATTCAATTAATCAACAATTAAAAACTTTAGAATCCCAAAGTCCTAAAAGGGTTTAGTTCTTTTCCGTACAGTAAAACCAAGGAGATGAAAATGCACGACACTCTGCTCTGTTTCCCACCACAGACATAGAAATTGGTTTCAACCTTTAAAATATGAGGAAAGACACGTGATTTCAAAACAAAACTCTGGTCAGAGGCACTATTGGATGCACATTAGACCACATATACGGAACGGCTCTGAACATAACCATGTTCGGAGTTGTATTTTAAAATTGTGTTTTTGTTAAAATATGGAGTGATTACTACATAGCACTGACTTTTTGTCTATAAGAAATTCAAATAAAGCAGAAGACAATACATTGGCAAGTAGAGCCTTGCCGTCAGGGAACCAGGGAATAGATCGATCAGCTTTGGTGTTGATTAATCGGGATGACTAAAAGGAGCAAAAGCAAACTGAATAGATAGAGAAGAAAATAATCTCAATGTGATCTTTGCATGCAGAGGAACAAGGTAGCTAGCGTGGAACATTGAAGTTTTCACTTTTTTTAGTGGTAGTAATAGTTCAATGTTAAAATTTGCTGATGGGTACGTGGTCATTTTTCATTGTATTATTCGCTCCCTCTTTTTTGTCTCTATTCTTGCGTGAATTTATCATGTTAGCTCTTTGTCATTAGTTCACTTTTTTGCACATCAAGGGCAACTGTATAATAAATTCATAGGAAGTGCTACAATACACACCTCTTATTTGGGTGTGTATCATATGCACCCCCATTGAAATACACTAAAATGTTATGATTCTCAAAATGTTATGAATTTAGTGCTAAAAAGTTACGAATCATATTGATGAAAAGTTACGAATTTTTAGTATATAAGTTATGATACGAAATAAAATGTTATAAATGACTGGTCCTACAAGTAATTTTTTATGAGGTGGCACAATATGAACCACACAATAGGTACATATAGTACACACTTTAAAGGGGTGTGTATTGAAGACTTTCCCTAAATTTCACATGAACAAGATAAAAATTGGAGTACGAATGACGAAAAGTTCAATACAAAAATGATTTTGTCCTTTACTGAAATCTGAGGAAAATCGAGAAAATATTCTATACAGAAAAAAAGGCACCGAGACTTGCATAAAAAATTACGAATAAGTTAATAAAATGGCACAGTACTAATTATTGCCACAAATTTGTGAAAACGTGGGGAAAAGCTCTCTTTTTTTTTTTGTATTTATAAATTTTTCTAATTTTAGCAACAAATACATTGGCGTGAAGCACCCACGTGCTACCCACTTTCAAATTAAGAGCTATATTTAAGGTTTTTCTTTATACTTGGAAATGCTACTCTCATCTTCCAAAGTATGCTGTTATCGATTAACGTCCCCCAGAACTGTCAATAGTCTCCGTGATGACAAATACTTTGTATCATTTCTATTTTATACAAAAACGAAACTAATGTACCATTTGTTTGGGCGTAAAATATTTTTTTTATTTTTCAGTGTTTGGTTATGTGAAAAATGAGAAAAACATTTTACATGTAAATCATTTTTCATTAATTGGATGAAACTGACTTACCCTTAAATCTTCCGTAAGTTATTTTCCGAAATGTCTTCTACGGCAATTCTTACTGCTCAGTTTCCTCGATCGTCTGACCCACGTTCATTTCAATATTTTTAGATTTCTCCACCGTTTAAGCTCCCTCTAGATCTCTCTACACTTTTTTGTTGATTTCTGAAAATATTTTCAAGTACCAACCAAACACCTGAAAATAAAAGTTTGAAATTTATTTTCTGAAAAAATATTTTACATGGAAAACATTTTTCATTGTAAAACATTTTACATCAAAACAAATGGGGCCTAAGTGTTAAATTTATGGTCCTAAAATTAGGCGAGGTGTGCGCAAGCATACCCTCAAAAATATTTGAATATAAAAAATATATAGAAAGGTGCATTTTTTTTTTTTTGAGTAGTGCTGCAGCCACCGCTCCAAAAATGCGGTGGCCGGCCCCCGCACGCCGTGAATCCTGCACGGATGATTCAAGCTGTTCAATAATTTTTAAAAAAAATCGAGTGGGCATCACGGAACATCAGCTCGATCCGATATGTGTAGATGCTTGGATCAAGCTTCTCATCTTTGGAAAATTGGAAAAAATGAAAAAATTGGTTTTCTAGTGTACAGAAAGATGAGAACATTGAGAAGCTTAATCCGAGCACCTACATATATTGGATCGAATTAATGTTCCGCACTACCCACTCGGTTTTCTTTTTAAATTATTGAATGGCTTGGATTATTCGTAAGGGGTCTGGAGTGGGCCCCACATGATGTGCAGTGGCCAGTCACCACATTTTGGTGCGGTGATGGTAGACTTTCTGTTTTTGTTTCGCTCAACATAATTGAATTTTAGACCGTCAAGCCCATGGAAATGACTTTGAACTGAAGAATCGACCACTGGTCGTGATTCACAAATTCGAAGCTGAGAAAAAATCGTACTTTTATGAATAAAATTCCCATACTTAATAGAATTCTCAATCTCATGGGTCAGATCTTTATCTCATGGGCCAGATCTTTAGCTTCTTTTGCAAAATTTTGCAGAATTCATAGAGGCCGGTACTGGATCATTCGCATTGTTTTGATAATGGGTAGAGGCTGAAGTGAAGGGTAAAGGCTCAAAACACATGTTTTAATTGCAACTTAATTAGCAAGTGTTTGTTAGTTTCTGTCATATTTAGTTTGCTGTGGTGTATAGTATTTGGCGCGAGAGAAATTGCGGAGTTTTCAAGAGACAGAGGCTTACCCATGGGGAGGGCCGGGTTAAAAAAGACAGATGAGAATCGGTTGATATGCCTTGCTTGGCAAATTCCTCCCTCTGGTTTTGCATAACTAAATGGAATTAATTGTAGAGGGGGGGTTTCCTGTTCTTGTCCCCTTTTAAAGTTGGATTAACATTAAGGAGAATGCTATAATCAGCCCAAAGGGTGGACTATAGTGCTATTCACGCGTGCGGTTAAGAGAAACATTCTGCCATATACTGATTTACCGCTGACAGCCTTTGCAGAGTTGATTATGCGGTTAAGCACAATGACCATGTTGTCCTTGTGCATTTCCGGGATTTCTCCGTGTTCGGACAAATAAGCCAAAGTGGCTTATTTTTTGTCCTTATTCAAATTTTTTTCGTATCACGTGGTTTATTGTCAATTTTTTGGGGATTATTGCATCCTCACGACGAGAGGAATCTAAAAAGTAAAAAATTTTGACCGAAATCCAATTTTTTTAAATAAAGACGAAAAAGTTGGCTTATTGGCTTATTTTCGTCTTTATGTGGCTTTATTTGGCTCATTTTTGGCGGGAAAGCCAATGACTTATTTAGAAGAATACCATATATATTTTGACTTTCATTCATGTGTGAAGAAGCCTTACCTCCAAATGGCAGCTTGCCCGCCAATAAAAAATGAAAAAGCTATGGGTAAAGCATAAAGGACTGTCGTTCAATTAGATCTATAAAATGGAGTATGTAATTTAGGGACTCTTAAAAAGAAATTAAATTTTTTCAAAACTCCAGTATACTAATTAGCTTACACGTACGTATCTTGACTAATTTTTAGGGATCAATCCCATCACTCAGGTTTCATTCTTTTGAACATACTCCCTCCGTCCCATTTTTATTGTCTATTTTTGTTTTTCGTACCGTTCTTTCAACGCTTATATCTCCCAATCTACAATGTTTTTCATAATTTTGAAAACTTTGTATTATAGATTTAATCGATAACTATCAAACAAAATCCATATTGCACATTTTTGGAGATTCATATTGGAAGATATAAGCGTTGAAAGAACGGCACGAAAAACAAAAATAGACAATAAAAATGGGACGGAGGGAGTAATTATTTTTTTTGTTTTGTATTTTTGTTCGTCTTTTCTGAATTTTTGATAAATTTGTAACGCCCCAAAAATTCAGAGACATAAAAAAAAATATTGAAAAGAGATTTCCAATAACATTTTTTTTTCAGGCTTTAAAATTTTCAAAAACAATTTTCCCAAGAGAAATCCATAGATTTACTACATTGTTGTTCGCAAAGCCCATGTCACCATATTACAACCATATCGAATAAAATTTAAGTTTTTGAAATTTCAATTTCCAATAAATCAGAAAGCTCTCAAAATATGGTCGATTTAAATTAGTCAGAGCAACTAAAGGATGGAATTCAGAGTCGACAATCTCTTCATTGGTCGTCGTCAAATCATTCTTTGTCTACGGCCCTTCTGCTTCGTCTTCAATACATGGCGTTCGAGTTACCAGGGCAACATAGTACCGTGGGCGATGACGTTCAATAGCCAAAACCCCCCGAACCCATAACTTACAAACAAAGGCATGTACAATACGGTTAAATTAAAAGGCAATTTAAGCAACAAACGATCAATTTCAATTACTAGCCCTTAACTCAGAATGTCGCTTGACCTACTTTACAGGTCCTACTCTCACAATTCTAGGTCCATCAGGCTACCCTCAATACCTGAGGTCCTGACAGGCCACCCTAGAGGTCCTGCTTGGCCACCCTAGCTACACTGGGTCTTTTAGGCTGCCCTCAAGGTCCTACCAGGCTACCTCCGATAACACGAGGTCCTGTCAGGCTACCCCCGAGGTCCTGCTTAGCCCACAACCTTTCACATTATTCCATTTTTCCATTAATCCTATTTTCATGTCTAAGGTGTTAAATCCAAACAACGCAACCAACTCCAGGAACCTATTTGTCCATTCTACAAGCACAATAAAATATCATGCAATCCCACATTTTAACTAAGCATAATTATCATACTACAACATTTCATATAAATAATCGTGCAATAACATTTATCATGCGATAAAAACAAATTAAGCGATTCCTTTCATTTTTTTCTTTTCTTTGCCAAAATTAAAGTCTATGTTTAATCTACGTCATCTCCAAGTGTTGATAATATAAGAATAGTTCGTATTTGCACAAAACTAGGATTGAATCGATGTTATTTAACTTTGGGACTGATTTTGGGACTGATATGATTAGCTTTTAATACACTTGGGTGAGAATTACCAGCTAATCTAACGGAAGGGTTAAACAGTAATTATTCTAAAACATTTCAATATTTACAGTAGCTGCCTTTCTTTCTTTTCTTGATCTTTTTTTTAAAAGCAAAACAGAGGCAGTGTTCGGACAATATGGGCTTCCGGCCAGGACTCGATCGGTGACGTCGGGGTCCGAATACAATCACACCGAACACTAAAAATCAATATAGAGAACAATATATATACATAGGGAGGTGAGTTTCGGACTACCTCTCGTCCGGCGAAATGGGTTTCGGAAAGGTTCGACGGCGGGTCGGAGCGGCGACGGAGCTCGGCTGGTGAGGATGGTGCTAAGGCTGGAGGTGGTGATCTCGGCTGATGATGGTGAGGAGTGGTGGTGATGGTGGTACCCGACTGGTGGGATGACGGAGATGGTGTTGTTGCTCCGGTCTCCTCCTCCTCCTCCTCCTCCTCCTCCTCTCTCTCTCTCTCCCTCACGCCGCAACTCTCTCTCTCTCTCTCTCTCTCTCTCGCTCTCTGCTGAGTGGGAACAAAGAAAGGAGGTAGGGGAGTATAAATGAGTTGGATTTATACATGAAGGATATTAACTCTCGGACAAAAATGATGCGTCGAATAGGGAGGGAAAAGACTCCGAAGTGTTCGGACAAATAAGCAAAAGTAGCTTATTTTTTGTTTTTATTCAAATTTTTTTCGTATCACGTGGCTTATTGTCAATTTTTTAGAGATTATTGCATCCTCACGACGAGAGGAATCTAAAAAGTAAAAAATTTTGATCGAAATCCAATTTTTTTGAATAACGACGAAAAAGTTGGCTTATTGGCTTAGTTTTGTCTTTATGTGGCTTTATTTGGCTTATTTTTTGCGGGAAAGCCAATGGTTTATTTAGAAGAACACCAAGGGATTTTGCCTTTTTATATATTATTATTATTATTATTATTTTTTTCATCCGAAAATTGAAGAATGAGGGGGTTTGGGTTGGAAAGTGATCCGGTGTAACATATGCACATGCTAGGAAAATTAATTGTCGGATACGCACGTACACATAATCAATTTTGGAATAAAATTAGGTTTGACAACATAAATAATTTTTTAAATATTTTTGATAATTATTATTATTTAAAATAATACCAGGTCTTTACAAATTTGGGTGATATTTTTTTTTTTGGATTAGTCATCTGTCTCAACGAGAGAAGTTTAAAAAGTATAAAATTGTGACTGAAAGAAAAAAAAGTACTACTAAAGACGAAAAAGTATAAAACAATTATCTTATTTGTCTAAAGTAATGTCTTATTTGAATTTTTTTAATATTGGTCCATATTTTTATACTTTTTTGATTCGTTTTATTGAAAGGAACGATTAATCCCAAAGATTTTGACGGAAATATAAACAAAAAATTAGGAAAAGTAAAAAAAAAAAGTGAAAAAAAGTTTCAAACTTATAAGTTTATAGAAACGCAACCTCTATTACAGGAGCCACAATTAAAATAGAGCAAAACTCTATATGGACTACTCCAAAAGTAGTATGGAGTATTTTTTTTGGAAACTACTCCAAAGTAATTGATAGCACTCTAAGGGGTGTTTTGGCATGCAACGCTAAAGAAAAAAAAAACCACTTGGCTTATTTAAAATTTGTTCGCAGTTATTAATTTTGCATTAATTTTGTGTGAACTATTGATTCGTCTCGATTTTTGGTCTTTATTGAAAAAAGTTATGAGTTTCAATCATAATGTTTATTTTTTTGAAAACGAACCAATAATGTAAAAAAATGACGCCAAACTAACATATGCGGAAAAAATAAATAAAGACAAAAAAAAAAAACAAGCCACTTGGCTTATTTGCTTAAAATATTTATTGTGTGACATCGAGATCTCACACTAATGATCAGAGACGCTGAATTCATTTAATAATCTCCGTAAAAAGATCAGCTAAGAGTCGTTCTACTTTTAGAAACAAATGAATGTTTTGTTCTTATTCAATTTCATTCATGTTTATTAGTTTTGCACCAAATTTTTTGTGGATTATTGATTTGTCTCAACGAGATGAATCAAAAAAGTAAAAATGTGTTGGTGGAACATGGTATAAGTTGGAATATTGCTTGCTTAAGAAAAAAATGTGCATTTTTTCTAAAAGTAAAAAATGTATATTGGATCCCACCACAAAGTAATGTTATGCTTACTAAAAATTGTATTATATGGATGGGATCTACGCTATTTTAATCAATAAAAAATAAGGTAATGTTCACCCTCTTTTAAAAAGGGTTAATTGGAGAGGGAGGGTTTGTTCTGGTAGTGAAAGGCAAAATGGGAAAGACGTAGAGGAGAGGGGTCCACCACCGGTGGGCGGGGCCGAGTGGTCTGTGGTAAAGAAGAAGAAAGTTTTACAAATGCAAACAAAAGAGGTCCATGGGTAAAGTTGGAGGGCTATTTTGGTCATTTACTTTCGCAGTTGAAGTCTTCAACTTTTATCACAGAAAGTCTTCAACTTTTATCCTGACACACTACAAAAAGGACTGTCATCCGCCTCCCGGGCAGAGTATAGAAGGACCCTAACGGCCCGTTTGGATGGAGGATTTGTTTTGGGTGGATTTGTAATGAGGGGGGATTTGAAGGTGGATATGTAATGAGGGGTGATATATTAAGAAGGGTGACCCCACCTCTTAAGGAGGGTGGATTTATAATGAGGTGTTTGGATGATTTTTTGAAAAGGGGGATTTGGAAGGTGGATATGATGGGATAAGATGTGAAATGACTTAATTGCCCCCAGTTTGTTATTTTAATGGACAAATTAGATTAATTTCACTATAATTAGAATAAATACATATTTATCATTAATTGTGGGATAAAATATAGTAAATTCATTAAATCTTTAAAATGTTTAAACCTTATATGTTTAAAAAAAATGGAGTTATTTTTTCGTATGACTCCCATTTTATACCATTAACCATTAATTTTTTTAATTTGTGAGAAGATTTTAGAAAACTGTAAAAAAGTTTCAATTTTAATAGAGAGAAAAAAAAAGATTAAAAAAGAGAAAGAAGAAAAAGAAAACTACTCCTACGTATCAAAGGGGTGGCATCCCACCCATTGGATCAAAGCCCTCTTTGATGAGAAAAAGAAAGATGAGAGTTGTACAGGATTAAAACCCAATATGCTTTCAGAAGAGAATTGATTCAGATCTAAAACCCACTGTAACAACCCACAGATTTCTCTCTCGCTCTCCATCAAGCATCCAAACTGGAAAACGAGCAACTCCGGCGATGAAGGAGGCTCGGCGACGAGGTAGTCTTCCTCCTCTTCGTCTTCTCTCTCTTTCTCTCTCCGTCTTCTGTCTTGTTTTCTCTGACTTCGTCTTCTCTATCTCTCCATTGGTGATGGAAGAGAAAAGGGAAGGGTAGAACAGTCAAATGGGAACTCGAATTTAGCAACGACAGGGGTAAACCAGTTCTTAGCAAATCCACCTTCCCCCTGATTTGTAATCCCAACAGTAACAAATCCCCCTTCCAAATCAGGCGTCCTTTTTCTCTTCCAAACACCGGATATGGCGAGGAGGAGGATTGGTAATCAGGGGGCCTCACAAATCCGGGAGCTTCTCCCCCATCCAAACAGGCTGTAACTGACCATTTTGTTGAGATGGAGGAGGAGGATTTTGCGAAAAGCTGGGGATATGAATTTGTTGCCTTGGAGGAAGGTGTCACGTCCTCGATTTTCAACACAAATAGATAATACATTTTAATAAAAGAACCTCGCATGTCATACCTATTACCCAAAAGGATTTTCCACCTATTTAATTTATAAATAAGTCCCCCTGTTTAAAAGGAATACAACATGGCACCACGACTCAAATTAAACTTAAATACAGATACAACATGTTCAGAATGTTACAAACGTTGGTCAAAAGATAATTCAAGAGCAAATTAGTTACAAAGCCATCTTTGGCCAAAAGTAAGTATAATACAAAGATGATAATATAACTAAAAGAAGTTAGCTTCCAAAAATCTTCATGTCCAAGGACACCATTGCATGCAGTCTAATGCTTGATGTTCGAACTTGAAAAGAAGGATTTTGTTGAGCTACACTAGCCCAGTAGGAGAATCTTTACCAGTTTTATATGCACATATGATGAAAATGTGAAATAAGAGAGCAAAGAGACAAAGTTCAAGTAGAAGATAACTATGGACTCGTTGGTACATCGATAATCATTCCGTTTGTTTATTATAAGCCAACATCATATTCTATAAGACCTACACTCTTCCCCAAACTGACTTGCTATCCCAAAATCCCCACCTTCGGTATTCTCACCTCATGTGTTACCGTATACACTACGAGGATTACCATGTTACCACCCCATGCATCATGGTAATCCCTGATGATTCAGTTCACCGTATTACCACCACTTGCGTTACGGGATCCGTCTAAGTTTCCGTATTACCACCACTTGCGTTACGAGACCTCCTAATCCATTCCTCAACTCATTCACCTACCCTCGCACTCTACAAGCCAACTAAGACTCTACCTTAATCACACATTCTCATAAAAACATTATACGGTGTTCTAACAATGTTGTAAATATGTCACAAACATAACCAAGTAAAATCAATTTATTAATAAGACATATTTCTAATAAAGTTCTAATTAAGAAAATCTTTACTCGGTTCTAACTAACGGAAAGCTAATGGATCAAGGAATACATCAAACCATCGTTGGGAGTCAATTAGACAACTTTGAGATAGCTTAGGAAGTATCCAAAAGGGTTTAGAAATGATCGGGGGTTGAGACGATCGAAGGAACACAAAATAGCATCGAAGCTGTCCAGAACAACAAGGGGTATTGATACCCCTGAATCGGGTATCAATACCTGGTAGACTGGAAATCCAGAGATGGATGCCGCGCTGTTTCGAGGCGATTTTTCTACAGTTTGACAGACATTCAAAGCACCAAAGGGGAACGATCAAAGCACGATTTCTACATTATTTCAACACATATACACATAAAAAGGATAAAGAAATCCCTACTTCGAGTCAAGGAGCGAAACCCAAGCGATTCAAACGAGCCCTAGCTTCGAACTCCTCGAAATCAACCGAAATACTCTCCTCCGAGCTTAACCCACGAAATTTTGAACTCAATAATGTGATTGAAAGGCTTGAGGGAGGTTGGTTCTTGAAGTTTTGGAAGAGTTTTGAGTGAGAGAAGAGGAGAGAGAGGATGAGAGAGAGAGAAGAGATCGGTAGAGAGAGAGAGAGAGAGAGAGAGAGAGAGAGAGAGAGAGAGGGAGAAAAATGATCTCCTACATGTTCACACCCCTATTTATACACTTATATCTTTTTATTACACCTACACTCCCTCAACTTTCTATTCCTTCACTTCATGCCCCAATCTAATTAGTCACCAAATAACTATATTGTCTCAATTTAGGCATTTAATAAATATATCAAGAATTAAAATTATTCGGATCTCTACAAAAGGTGCTTCTCTTTCTCTAGAGTTTAATTTCTAGGTTGTATCTCCTTGAGCTTGTTGTATGTGGTTTGGTTGGATGTTTGGTGTTTTGGGTTTTTTACTCCATTTCTTAGATTTGTTTTGATGTTGGACTAGGTTTTATCAACAGGGGTGTGGGAGTTAGCTGTGTTTTTGGTGTCTTGCATCCATTAAGTGTGGTTCTATCTCTAGGTGTAGGTGTTTGTTTTTTTTATTATGTCTCGGGATCCGCCATCTTTGGGCTTTTGGGCAAGGGTGTTTTTTCATTCTCTTTGGTCTTTATTGTTTTGGCCGGCGTCTTATTTTCCTTATTGTTTTGATTTC
>BPLS01000145.1:2627951-2644538 GCA_019656275.1 Rhododendron kiyosumense | reverse complement strand
GTGTGGTGTTTGCCGTTGTGCCCTTGGTTCTTTTCAAAATAATGAATTTCTTTCACCGAGAAAAAAATAAATAAATAACCACTTTGTTTCAGCCAAACACCACTCTAAATAGGTGTAATAAATAAATATACCACTTCTTTCGTAATTTACATGGATTTTGCATTTAAGTGATCCCAAAATCTTAAAACTCATAACAAAAAAACCACATTTTCAAGTAGCAAATTTTTTTTTTGGGTACATAAATCCGTACATGGATGATATAGATACCCGGATACAGGGATGCACTACAATGTTGGAGTGCAACCGAAACGACGATTTCGTTTTATGTCGCTGTGGTCATGAATTGGACCACCAAACTGGCCAACCAACTGCGTCGTTTTGAGCAGGAAAATAACGAAACCTTTCAAATTGTTCAAATGATAACATGTTGCGTACTACAATCATGGGTGGCTCTACCATCAATTCAGGGGTTCAAGCTGTTTTTTTTGTTATGTCTCGGGATCCGCCATCTTTGGGCTTTTGGGCGAGGGTGTTTTTTCATTCTCTTTGGTCCTTGTTGTTTTGGCCGGCGTCTTATTTTCCTTATTGTTTTGATTTTGTGTGGTGTTTGCCGTTGTGCCCTTGGTTCTTTTCAAAATAATGAATTTCTTTCACCGAGAAAAAAATAAATAAATAACCACTTTGTTTCAGCCAAACACCGCTCTAAATAGGTGTAATAAATAAATATACCACTTCTTTCGTAATTTACGTGAATTTTGCATTTAAGTGGTCACAAAATCTTAAAACTCATAACAAAAAAACCACATTTTCACGTAGCAAATTTTTTTTTTTGAGTACATAAATCCGTACATGGATGATATAGATATCCGGATACAGGGGATGCACTACAATGTTGGAGTGCAACTGAAACGACGATTTCGTTTTATGTCGTTGTGGTCATGAATTGGACCACCAAACCGGCCAACCAACTGCATCGTTTTGAGCAGGAAAATAAAGAAACCTTTCAAATTGTTCAAATGATAACATGTTGCGTACTACAACCATGGGTGGCTCTACCATCAATTCAGGGGTTCAAGCGAACTCTTTGAGTTAAATATACTAATTAGTTGTACGTTTTACTTTCTTATGTATAATTTGATTTTTCTTTAGTATTGTCCGCACTAGTAGATCATTAGTACGAAGTGAAAATGGATAAAATTCACTTCAATTGGTAGGTAAATAGATAGATAGCTCAATAAAATAGAATAAATCAAGCCCAATAAATTTTTAAGACTTAAAAAATAGTCTTTTGGTTCAACTCTTTGTAAGTTTTCATCCAGCACTTTTTGAAAAGTTATGTTATCATAATTTTAGATGGTGAATTACCTATATTACCCTTTTAATGTAGATATTCATTTGCAGGTGTATGTTTCCTTCATAAATTAGTGGGATTCTAGTAATTATAGTTACCTAAAATCAAGGGTTGATTAATGGATAGAAATGGGGGGAATTTTCAATTTTCAATTTTAAAAATTCTTAATGGATATATTCTAAACTATTCTCTCCTTAATTTCATAAATTTTTGAATTCTTAATTTTTGTGAATTTTCGTAAATTGATCATATTATATTATAAATTTACCTGAATATAGTTTGACCAATTTCACAAAAAATCTTGATTTATTTAAAAAAATATGAATACACCATGTTTTATTCATGAAAACACATGTATAAATTAATTAAAAAATATGAAAACAGAAAAAAATTAATCAAAAAATATGAATACACCATGTTTTTAATCAACCATGAAAAACATGAATAAATTATTCAACCATGTTTTTCATGAATACACCATGAAAAAATATGAATACACCATTTTATTCATGAAAACACAAACAAATATGAAAAATACACCACATTTGAAACAAAAAACTCCATGAAATGGAAAACAAATATAAAACTTTTACTGCACAATATCAAAAAATATTCCGATGAATACTTACATGGGATAAAATCTAAGAATGGATATTTAAAAACTTAAATTTTATTTTATATAGAATTTCGTATTGAAAAAACGCTCCTCTCTTTTTCGTCATCACTAAACTCAAGTCTTAGCCGCCCCAGACTACAGCATTGATCCCAGAATCTAGATACCCTGATATTTTCACTTTTCACCAGTGCTGCAATTGACCTAATTATAGTGACACTGTTACTGATGGTAATAAACAGGTAAAAGGTCGGAGAACTCGCCAAATCATTCAACGATCAATGACCCTAATTACGGTAGATTTTCATTGATAGTACTTGAATTTGTTTAGAGATTCAATGCATTACCACTTGCCCATGTTTCTTCAATCTCTAGTTTGACCACCTAGCCAGCTTGATCATGCCACTTTGACAAGAAGAATTTGACCATAATTTATTCGTCTTTCTGTTTTTTGCTCCCCACGTGTTTGTTCCTTGGCTACCTATAAGACTACCTAGTGTAGTAGTGTGTACTATCTCTATTATAAAACAAAGAGGTGTGAGGACAAGTTATTACAACGGTTTAGATTTGTTTGATTCAAGGATTAATGTGTACTCTTCAACTCTCGTAAAAAAGTGCCCACAATCTTTCAAATATTTTACAAAAATGTCATCTCTTCTTTTTACCCAGCTTCTGTCAGTAGCATAAAAAAAAAAATTTGTAGCTCCTGTCGTTTGCATCCCCCCTCCTGTTATCTTTCGAATTCCCACCTAGGCCTACAAATCTCATCAGAAGTTAGGCCAAGAAATATTTCTTTCGATTGTAAAAAAAGAAGAAGGAATGTTTGGGATTTTTGATTTATTCTGGCGAAACTGGTTGAAGAAAGCTGCGTGAAAGTTGGGCTAAGAAAGCTCTGTAAAAGCAAAGGTAATGGGTCTAACAAAGAAACTATTTTTTAAAAGCCATGTAAAACATTCCTTTGGGATTTTTTTGGGGACTTTTTTGTGTCTGTTTCTTCACAGGGTGCAAATAGCGTTTAAATTTCAATCTTGCTGTTGTTTCGGGTGAAATTTGTGCATGTTCCGAGTGCTCAAGAAATTTGGGTGATTTTTTTTGGTGTGGGTGCATGGCTGTGTTGTTAAATGTTACACATAATCGAGTTTTGTTATTTTGACTCCTCTTGACATTTGTTTTGAATGATAGTTTAGTAGTTGAGTACGCACCCAGTCCATGTGTTTTCAGACCTTTCTTTTTATTTCTCTCCCTTCCTTTTTCTGTTATCATCGGGTTACTTGTGCCTACATGGGTAGAAAATTGATGAAAATCTTGGCAGAAATTGAGCTTCAGAATAGTAACTCCATGGGTACATAATTTTCAGCAAATTGAGCCAATTTCGATCGGGGTAGGTAGTGTCGTAGGCATGAGCAAACACTATGCCTCTGATGATCGCTTACAGTGAGGTATTTCAACCAAAACCTGAGTTCTCTGTAGCTTTTTTTGATAGCCTATTTTTTTCTCGTGGTCCGAATAATTTTTTTTACTATTTATATGGTTAGTTTATGGTGTTTGATAACTTTTAGTGATTGAAGTTACATTGAGATTTTTGATTTCTAGGTTCTAATATGTTCTTTCATTTCTGCAAATGGATTTAATGTATGTGACGGGGGATTCACAGTAGTGCTATTTTAACTTTTTTACTTGGTATTTATTGGGATTTCATTAGCAAATTGATAGTTCTCTGTAGTTAGCTTAAAAGTTTATTTGGGGAGTGCCATAAGTATGAGTAATTCTCTTTCGTGTCACTAAGAAAACGATCACGTACTACACACTAATGAATTGATTTAGTGTTTGAGTCACTAGCTAGCAAGTACCATAGGCACGGGCAATTTTAACCGGGGTGCGTAGTGCCATAGGTATGGGCAAGCACTAGTATAACTAGAGGCCGGGACACACGCGATGTATGTGCAAGTCGGATTTTGACAAAAACTTTTCATGTTTATTGTTTGATCGAATGTTCACAAATTTGGCCAAAATCTGACTAACACAGGTATCGCGTGTGCCCGGCCTCTAGTTTATAGGAGTATAAAAGTTTTGACAAACCTACTCATCTTCATTTGCATGTGAATCAATTACTAATTTCTTCATGTTTATTGTTTAATCGAATGTTCGCAAATTTTGCCAAAATCTGACTAACACATGTATCGCGTGTGCCTGACCTCTAGTGTATATAAAAGTTTTGACAAACCTACTCATCTTCATTTGCATGTGAATCAATTACTAACTGAAAAACAATTGCATCATCACTGAATTACGATTGTTTTTATTAAAATTGTTAAAATCAAGTTAAAATGGTCTAACGTGAAATTAGTTGACCACTATCCCACACAATCATCATTTACTAATCTTTTTTTTTTTCTTACCAACATAAAAGAAATGAAATGTACAAACAAAGAAAAGGAAAAAATGAGAAAGGGGACTACCTAGCAGTAGCAAATTGTTGACACCTTGTAGAATAGCCGTGTGAAAGCAATGTGTTCTTTTGTCTTCTTGTAAGCAAAAAGAGGAAGAATCCATTGTTTATAACTATGTTTTTTTTTTCTTTTGATTGTGGAACCGAGATAGGGGACGATGAAAGAGTTAATAGTGACAGTTGTATGTGTAGTCTGACAATTTTACAGGGAATGTGGGTAGGCAGTTCGGGGAAGGGTAATAAGGCTCCGTTCCTGAACGAGTTTAAAAACTTATTTTTTATTCAATAATAAGGCTTGTTCCACGAAATAAAGAATAAGTACTTATTTTTTGGTTAAGGCAACTTCAAGTTCAAAAATTATGTGTTTACCCAAATAATTTTTTTATCAATATGATCTTGTTTGATAGATCTTTAATACGGTGCAAAAAAAATTAAAAAATTATTTTTCATTTACGTTATTTTTTAGTTTGAAAATGTGAAATAAGCTACTTATTTAGGTTTTGTGGAACAATCCTTCTTATTTTCTTTGAGAAGATCCAAAATAAGTACTTATTTTTTAAGAAGGTTTCTGGAACGGGACCTCACTGTTTTAGGTGGGTTTTTTTTGTGCTTAATTAAATGTCCAAAATATCCTTACCATTAACTGTTTTGTTTTGTGTTTTTTTTCTTTAAGAGGACATTTTTGAAAAAGAAAAATATATGACCGGGGAAACACCAAAGTGGTGCTCCCCCATTATATATTAGAGTGGATATTAGAGTGATACTAATAATCATCATCAATGTATTTTATAGTATCTATTCTAACAGCCAAAAACCACCCAAAAACATTTACCACCCCATTACTTACGTGTCCTCCAACTCCACAAACTGCACACCTTTCATATTCTTCCCCCCCAGATTCCCTTAAAAATTTCCTTTGGCGTCACTTTCATACCCACAAAAATCATTGAATTCTTCTTTTACTCAGGTACAGAATAGTCCACTTTTGTTACTCCTACTTTTTCATCTGATTCATGCTTCTTTTTCTTTTCCCTGAAATGCTACTGCTAAGTAATAAACTCTAAATCCAATAACTATAAGTGACAGAGAGAACATAAATATGGGAAGGTAATTTCAATTCTCACTTGCAATTCATAAAATGGCAAACCAAATATACATATGTGTCTACGGGAAAGAGTAAACCGGAAAAATAAGTAAATACATTAAATGGGAGGACATTTGCACCTTACCAATTGCAGTTGATAGGGTTTGTGTCACGCTCTCGATTTTCAACATAGATAAATAAACTATTTCAATAAAAAATCCACACATATCATATATAATACCCAAAAGAATTTCTCACATTTTCTATTTACAAATTCAGTCCCCAAGTTTAGAGAATTACAACTTTGGCACAACGGCCCAAATTAGCTTAGACACCAGTACGAACATGGTTAGAATATTACAAACCTTAGTCAAAAGATAATTCAAGAGTAATTAGTTACAAGATCATCTTTATCAAAAGAAAGTCAACTACAAAAGACGATTAAGTAACTAATATTGATAGCTTCCAAAAAGTCTCACTTCCAAGCACACAAAGCATGTGAGCTATTGACCAACATTTGAACCTGAAAAAAAAGATTAAGTTGAGCTACACTAGCCCAGTAGGAGAAATTTTTACCAATTCTATGTACTAATATGATGATAAGTGCAAAGGGATAAAGACAAGAGATACAGCTCAATCAATGGATGATAACACTACAACAAAAAACACTTTTGGTGACACCTAGTCAGACCTTTTGGTGACAAAAAATTGGAGTTGACACGAAATATATTCAATGGTGACTAAAAATTTTAGTGCTTGTCACCGAAAACCTTTGGGTGACCAACAGCTAGCATGCCAAATAAAGAGGATATTCAGTGACAAGAAATTTTGTCGCTGAAAACTTTTTTTGGTGACAAACATAAAATAGTCACTGAAAGATCTGAATTTTCACACTCCCTATTGCAATTCATTTTGGCGCGTTAGATGAAAAGTTATGCCATGTAAAATGACGTCGTTTCATGTGTCTTTGCTTGTGACAAAAAATAAGCCCTAATTTTGCTCTACCCTGTCTCTCTCCACTCACGCTGCACCCTCCATTCACGCTGAAGACTTAAACTCGGCCCCCTTCCTCACCGAACTCGGCAGCACCACAACCACCATGGACGATGGAAAGGCTTGCTCATTCTGTGATTTCTGGTATTCCTCCACTCTCCAATCTTCCGATTTCATGGATTTTTCCCCGCATTTACAAGAAAAATGGATTCGTTTCACAGCTCACTGACTCAATCCCCTTTCTCTCTCAATCGATCCCCTAAATCTAATAGTGGTACATCTCTCTCTCTCTCTCTCTCTCTCTCTCTCTCTCTCTCAGTCGAACGGTGGTTGTTTCAACTATGATATAGTATATATATGGTTGTATGCAATTTGGCCTCCCCTTGTTTCCATCTCCTCTCATGTTGGTGACATAGCTACCTCCTCTCACGTTGGTGACAGCGGCGGCGTCTCTCGACAGCTGTCTAGGAGATTGTTCCCGTCGGTGAACCACTGCTCTTCGCGCCCAAGTTTTGACGAGTCGCTCCTCAAAGTCATTGAGTCAGAGATCAAGTGCGCCAAAGAGTCTGACGGCCAGGATGACGTACGATTCTCCGTTTCTGTTTTTTGTTTTAGGGTTTTCAGGCCATTTGAGTTGAGTGAAAGGGAGCAGAGACATGTTTTTTATTTCTCACAGAAAATGGACCATCAAAAAACAACAAAAAACACATACGGGGTTTTGGGCCTTTTTTTTTTGTTGCCAAATAGGGGTTTTATGATTCTGATTGTTTTTTTGGTATTATATCTATCAATTTGGGTATTTACAGGTTAGAGAGAGGGGTTTGTTGGGGGATTTGATGATGTGGAGTTCAATCACGAATTTAAAAGAAAAGCTCCACAAAATCACAGCTCAATGTCCACGACGATGATGGCGATGAAGGGCTGATCGAAAAGGTCATCTCCACACTAACCGCTGATTCCCTTACTGTTTTGCTCATTCAAGTCCTGCTTTGCATTCTCCCATGGCCAATGGATTCGATTCCCCGTACAACGATGAGGTATTATTCCATTGTCTTTAGGTGATCACTATCTAATGAAATGTTCTTATGAATTTATTTATTTATTTATTTATTTTTGTTATTGTATCACATTCGTTTCTCTGCTCTGAGTTGTGTGCTTCAGTCATTTAGGGATACAGCTTTGGTTTTTGTAAAATTGTGTGAATTTGGAATAGAACTCCCTGTGCAAGTGAAAAATAGCGAGCTATGTGAACTCCCTATGCAATGTCCACATTGTAAGTGTCAATTGGGAAACTCTTTTTCCTCTTCTACATGATTATGCTGCAAGACATCAATTTTCTTTTTTCCCTTTTTAGGCTAGCCCACTATGTATCAAATGTGAAGGAGATGATTGACAAGATGGTCTATGCAGTAAGTTTGTATTTGGTTATATTAGTTCTCATAACTATTGAGTACTTTGATGTTTCTTTCAAAAGACTGCAATTTTTTGTATCCATTTACTACTTGTGCAGGTGAAATTTGTTCGAGTCACAAAGAGAGTACATGAAGCATATTTTGCATTGCCATAATGACTCACAAAGGTATATTCCCATTAAACACTAATAGTTTATTGAATGAATGTTTCGACCATCAATCTTGGTTTGATGGTAAATTGGTAATATTTAACTAGCTGATCAAAACAGTGATAAAACATAAGTAGCAAGTGTTTTTTTTTAATCCCAGTTGGATAAAGAAGCCTAGAGTATCAGCCTTGACCTTTGGCCTTCGGACGCCATTAACATTGCAGTGAGATGCAATCATGCAAGGTACTTTTGCCCATGGTGATAAATTGGAGTCTTTTTCCCTCTTTGTTGCTGTTTATAGAATTATTTGATCTTGAGTGTGCTCACGTGGTTGTTTATCATCATATAGGCATCGCGTGTGCCCCGACCTCTAGTGCTATATACATGCACACCGAGAGCTCATCAATACTGGCTAATGATGATTATTTATGGTTGATGATACTAATAACACAATGATTGCTCTAATTGGATCAGAAGCAAGAAGAGTTATGTAGAAAAGAAAGGAATAAGATTTTTTTAAGAGGTACTAGGTTGGTTCATTAGCATGAATGTTAGTTAATTGGGTTTTGTGATGGAGGTTTAATTGAAATAAACAATCAAGTCTTTCTTTATCTTTCCCATTGAATTCAGCAGCTGGTAATTGGTTATTTTATATGTTCTGCAACTGATTATCATGGATGTAGTCCAAAAGTCTCGAAATCGTAAATGAAATTTGTATTTCCTTATGTGGCGTCGAATGTTATCATCTTAAATGATACAGCAATTGATAAGTTCGTTGTTAGAGTAATTCTGAGTCATTTGATTGGTTTGCAAATTCAGTTTATGCTGTTTGAAGTTCCTGGATCTCATTACAAGCTTTACAATGAGCAGCGGCTAGTTGGTCTGTTACGATTGCAGTAATGGTGCCATGCTAACTGCTTGCTATCATTTTCTTTTTCGTAAAAGGCTTGCTCATCATTTGGGATGATACGTGGCACTTATTGTGATTGTAGAATACCTGATAATAATCTGAATCAGACTATCAGTGAAGACATCATTTTTTCATTACGAATAAAATCTTTTCTTCAAATTTCGTGTAGGTGCCTATACAAGTCAACAAGAACTTGGCATTTACTGATGGGATGAGGGTCATTGAATCTGCCAAGGTGTCAATGCATGCTGTCATGTTTCAGGCCCGACAGCCAGCCCTGCATAGAAACCGAGGAGTTTAATCTTCTACAAAAAATGCTGAATGCTGTTGGTGAGGAACGATACAAAGCCAGGTATACTTTTTCTTTGACCCATTTGCATGTCAACATTACAATAGCTGCGCCAGGTGGGATTATCCATAAAGGTATAATGTCGTTCAGTCCAATGTGCTTGTTACCTTTCTTTCACAGAATTCAGATCTTCCTCCCTGATGAATGGAACCAAAGTACTAGGCCTAACCATGATTAGATATCACCATAACAGCATGACCAAATAAGGAAGCATGCTCTTAGCCCTCCAAATCGTTGGAGTTGAAAGAGAAATTCAGACCAAACTAATCCCAAACCTTGAGATATATCAGCATTATCTTGACATATTGACCAAGCCTTTTAGTTCTACACTTAATGCCTGCTTCCTCCTTTGGTTTGAATTTTCTGGATTCCAAACAGTTAAGAGTCCAACATCCCCAGACTCAGCCTCATCATAATCTACATCAGAGGATCCCCATAATATTGAACAATGGACAATTCAAACTTCTCAATTTTAGTTTCTTGCAGCAGTATAACCTCAAGACTTCTCTCCTTAACAAGCTTTGAGACAAACCTCTTTTAAGTGAACTAGCCAATCCCCTTACATTCCATAAAGTGATCTTCCTTGAGGCCTCTAACTTATTCTACTCCGTTGATTAAAAGATTATTGGTCCCTCATAAGAGGGGCATAAGTATAGTTTTTCAGCGAAGCTACCAATGCTTTATGCTCATTTTCTATCATCTTTTTCATTCTCAGTACACCAGCATTGTTAAATTTAATTCCAAGATTGTTACCTGCTATGATGGTATCCTGCAACTCCTTATCCATGGCATTTTGTTCCTGCTCCTGAGAGTCCATAATGTAACTGTCAATGTCCTCCCCATTTGTACTCATTGATGCTTCAAACTGTTGGCTTCTGATGTTCTTTCTAACAGCACTAGGATTTAAGTCTACAAGAAGGTTTATACCCTGCACCTGAGAGGGCCTCAGAATAACAATGGAGTCCAACGTCACTGGATTAGTACCCACATCAGTTACTCTCTCCTTTTCCTCTACTTGTTCCTGGTTTTTACCCTGTTGGGCTTCTATGTTTTGGAATTGGCTACACTGAATAGCAGACTCTACACATTCTTCAATCAACGAGCTTCGGGAATCCTGAACAATAGAATCCAGTCCATGAATTGAGTTAAAGCTCTCCTCATTACTACTCTCACCAACTGTTTTTTCTTGAACTGGTGGCTTTTCATGATCTGGTTCTTCTTCCAAACCATATTGATGGCTACCATTAATATCTCTATTATCACTCTTTACATCCATTACCCACTGCTTGAATATTGATGGTCTTACCTTCACCCTTGCCCTCGTCTTCCAGGGTTGACAAACTTCTATCTCGTCCTTGATTACTGGATTCAGGAATCCCTTTACTTCGCCATACCTCCCTGCCCCTTTCTTCAGTTTTCTTCACAGGTGGGTTGTTCCTTTGGATCTGGGGTTTCTTTTGGAATACTTCTAATTCCTTCTCATATCCTGATGAGTTACCATTGTTTACATATGACCTGATCTTGAAATGTTGATTTCCATTTCTCCACCAATTTCTAGGATTGAAGTCTCGATCTCCTAGGTTTCCGGGATTGTGCCAATTGTAGATTTGAGTTTTCTAGCTGTCTGGTTTCTTCAGAAATTTCACTATGTTTACCAACAACTCTTGGCCCCATATCCAAGTCCCATTTGTGGATTCAGTAGCTTGAAATGCATCTCTGCTAGATTCATACCTTAAAAATCCAAAACTCTGTCTCGTGATCCTGCTTTTCTTATTTGGGATGTGGCAATCTCTTATCTTTCCGAATCTTGAGAATAAGTTGTACATAAATCCTTTGCGAATCCCATTTGGAAGATTATCCACAAAAATTGTTGATTTTCTCTGCTGGAAGTCGTCTTCCATCTCTTGATTTATTTCACCTTGGCCAGAGGGAAAGAGAGAATGACGAAAATAACTCTGAGCCATTTGCTGCAGCCCAATCCACCCTTTAGGGCAACGTAGCCGGGCGCTTTTCATGTGGGCTGCACGCAAGGCATTGAGCGGGCAATCAATTCGCGACCACAGGTCCGTTCTCGGGTCAGAACCCACGCATAGATATGTTCCAACACTTTAATGCCCCCATTTGGATAACTTTGCATTTGACTCTTGGTTTGAATGTTCTAGTGAGCCGTGTATCTGTTAGGAACTTCACAGTCTTGCGGGTACTACAAATACCCTGTAAATTATGATAATTGTCATGGTTATTGATGCCCATTTGTCAACAGTTTGTTTACTTAGTTCGTCAATTTGTTATTTGCTTTGCTATTGCAGTCAAGAGGTTCAACTAGAGATGGTACTGGAGTTCATGATAGCATTGTACTACATAGGTTGGTTTAACTGTTTTTCAACTTTTCTCAGTAGAAATGAAGGGAAGATTTCACGGAGTAGTAAAGTTAAAACCAAGATAATAGTTAGCTCACTTAGGTTGTATATCTTCGATCGATATTATGTAGAATGGCATCAAAATCTGGGTTGGGTAGCTTGCTTAGTCACTCATGAGTCATACCACAATTCGTCATATAACAACTTGGAGCAAAATCTCTTTCTTTTTCAGAACCTTTCGTAGGCTTGACATGTTACATAATTGCTTTTTTCTTTTTTGCAATTTTGTACAGGTAAGTAAGAAGATGGAGTTGCTTTTTGGCAGTTAACCAAGATGGAGTTGAAGATTTTTTGGTAGTTAAATGAAACACTTGTTTTGAGTTCTTTTTGTTATTGGACACACCATGGATATGGATGTTTTGTAGTTTCGGTAATGTTGTTAAGTTTGAAGTGGTTATTGTTGAAAGATGGATGTTTTAAAGTTGGATGATGAATGTTAACTTATTGGATATTTGATTTGAATGATATTTTGTTTCTTCACAATTTAAGTTTTGCCAATTTGACTCATAAGATACAAAAAAAAATCTGAAACTTCGTAAGTAGGTGAAAACAATATATGAAATAAAGTGTATTGGTGCTAAAGTGCTATTTTTGGTGACAAAAGAGATTGTCACTATTGTGTATGTCCTACTACGATTGGTTATCGGTGACACACAATTGGTTGTCATGGTAAATACTTTCCGTGACAACATTTGTCACAGAAAAATCTCTCTTCTATGACAAAATGATGCTGTCATCGTTACTTTCCGTGACATAAACAATTTTGTCACAGAAAATCTCTCTTTGGTGACACCATATTGTTGACACTGTTACTTTCGGTGACAATTGTGTCACAGAAAATCTGTCTTCGGTGACACCAAATTTTTGTCACTGTTGACTACAATCCGTGACAACTACATAATTTTGTCACTATTGACTTTCAGTGTCATGGATACAATGACACCTCTTCTTGTGTCACCGAAGATAATAGGTGACAAAATTTGGACTTTTGGTGACATTTTTACATGTCACCGAATGCGATTTTTGTTGTAGTGTAATTGATTCATGAGTATACCAACGTTTCAAAATAATCATTCCAAGATATGCCAACTATCACAATATACCACCAAGTTCACTAGACATTGACAACTCCAGCAACCTCGACACGACTCACTATCGCCAATCTTCACCATCGGTATTTCCACCCCTTGCGTTACCATATAACACCACGAGGATTACCGTATTGCCACCGCTTGCGTTACAGTGAACCCTAACAACTTGGGACACCGTTTTACCACCCCTTGCGTTACGAGACTCTGTATCCCAACTTCCGACACAAACCACTACTTTCTTATTCAATATGCAAGCCAAGACTTCCCCATGTTCACATTCACACATGAGACGTCATACAATATACCAACATTGCCACAAATGCACAATAAGCATTCACAAGTAACCAACTATCAACAAGATTCAAATGAAGTCTTAACTAAGTAAACCCTTATTCGATCCTTTCTAACGGAAGATCAACGGAACAAGGATATCATCAACAATTCAAAGGAAGTCAATAGGATGCAAGTAATCATGTTCAAGGGTGACTTAAACATCTAATTGTATAGGGAGTCATAACACGGAACGAGAATAACTTTAAGAATAGCTACAGACATCGATCGGAAGACTAACACACCTCTACTCAAATGATCATAACTTTCTGTGTACTCAGAGTCTTATGGTTATTCCAGTGGCAAATGAAAGCTAACTTCAAGACCTTTGAATTAATATAAAGTTTGCATGAATCGGATATCGGATGAGGAAGTTATGGCCGTTTGAAATTGGGCTGAAACCCAGAGAGTGAGCAGAACTTCCAGAGAGGGGAGGGATCGATCCCCCCTCTCTTGGGGATCGATCCCCAAGGTGAAAAAGTCTAGTTTTGAAGTGAGGGGTCGATCCCTCATGCTTAGGGATCGATCTCTAGGCGATTTCTGCAGATTTTGATAGCTTTCAAAATGAACAAAAGGGAGACGATCAAGGCTCGATTTTTTACACCAAATCAACATATAAACACATAAAAGAGGTAAAGAAGTCCCTACCTCGCGACGAAAACCAAGATCTACGAGATTGGAGCAAGCCCTAGCCTCCTTGAACTTCAAATTTTCGATTCAAACTTAACCCAAGGATTTTCGAGCTCAAGAACGCGAATGGAAGATCGGAGGGAGGTTGATTCTTGAAGTTCTTGAGAGAGAGAGAGAGAGAGAGAGAGAGAGAGAGAGAGAGAGAGAGAGAGAGAGAGAGAGAACGGATGAGGGAGAGTTGGGAGGTGAAAAAATGATCCCCTACACCCCATATACACACCTTGAGGGAGAGTTGGGAGGTGAAAAAATGATCCCCTACACCCCATATACACACCTTATATACTCTTATATCTTCTCATCACACCTATACTCCCTCAACTCTCAATTCATTCATTTCAATCCCCAATCTAATTAGCCACCAATTAAACCACAATTTCCCAATTAGACATTTAATAAACATTTCAATAATTAATTTTTCGAGTCTCTATAGTTTGCAATTGACAACTACCAATAGCTGTTTGGAAACTAGGATCTCGAAATGGAGGTTTTTCAAATGATGCACTTTCAAGAAAAGCGAAAATTTGATCTGCAAAATATAATGGAAGATGAAGAGTTCATGAAGTGAAGTGAGAAAAGAGAGAGTTAGTGGGAGTGGATTTTGGTAACTACTTTGGGTAGTTACTTTTGCTAAAATGACAATTTAATCAATTTCTTTCTCTCTTTATTGTGTGTAATATTGGGGTTCTTTTCAGGGTAATTGTAGAAAACAAAAAGCATGACAGGGTTTCAAAGAAGGGAGAAACCAAAGTGGTGCTCTTCCTTTATATATCAGAATAGATATTAATATTCGTGTGTTTTTTTAACCAACTGTCTGGACCAATTTAGGCGCACCTTGGCTAATCTTGGGAACCATAAACCCACCGTCCACTTAAGTGGCGAATGGTGATTGATCCACGGTAGAGAGGCTACTGTAAGTAATATTGTTAATGAAAACTTCATTTTTATCTATCCTATCTATATACTCTTCCCACATGTATAGGGAACCTAAGAAATTCCTCAGTCAAAGGCCTCGAAATCCAACTGAAACCAATTCTTGGATTTTGACTAAGTAAGTGAAAATTTAAGCTCTCATTTAATTCACACACACAAATAAAACCAAGTAATTTAAGATCAGGCAAGGTGCCCGCCCCTACTATTAGAAACTGCACCGGTCGAAAACTCTGTAACCACAAAACTCTGCACACACTTTGTATATGCATGCACGCACATGAGTGTGTGGAGCTCACACAATGCAAAAATGTGTGCAAAAGTTATAGTTGTAGTATGAGTCTTGCTTAATTGTGACTCTCTTCTTTCTCAATACAAACTTTTACAGTAACTTCAATAATTTTTTTTTATTATTCGTTAATCCTAATCTACACTATCCTTTGGGACTTTGGAGAGGGGGAGAGGGGTTATGGGGATCGAACTCTTCCCATGTGCACGAGAGTATGTAAAGGAGGCCAACTGCACTCCACTCCACTTGTCAGCAACTTCAATTAACTAGTGCAAAAATTCATTTTGTACAACTTCCTTCTACTCTTGATTTACCCCTATCACTTACTCCCTCCATCTGGATTTAACAATCCCTAGTTTAATTCTAACCCGTTAAAAAATAAGTTATATATTTAAATTGAAATAAATTTTATATCCAACATGGATCTTATTTGATAGATTTCAATTAGTTCTATAAGATAATATTTTCAAAATTATATAAAACATTACAAATTACAAGATATAATCGATTGAAAAGTGGCACGAACTCCCAAAAAAGACTATTAAATCTAGATGGAGGGAGTATTGAACAAGACTTTTAGTAAAACTAGCATTGTAAAGGCATCCACAATGCTATAATCAAAAATTTATAACTAAAAATTTTCACTTCAGTTTTTGATTATTCATTTAAGAGATTGCTAAGATTAGCAATATAGATGCCTACAATGACATAATCAAAATTGAATAACCAAAACTTATCACATCATCTTTTCAAACTACAAAAAACTAAAAACTGTGGATAATAAAAAATACTAGTTTTTCTAAAAATAGTTTTGAAATTAATAAAAACTATTTACTAGAAATAGAAAATAGTTTTCGAAACTTTTTTGAAAAAAAAAACTTATTTTTAAATAAACGTTTTCGAAGAAAAATAATTTTTTAGTAAAATTTCTTTTTTCAAAAATATTGTTCGAAAAGAAAGAGAGAGGAAAAGGGTAGAGAGAGAACATTTTTGTATAATGATTGGTGTATTTGATTGAAAATATGTAAGGTCCATTGAATTTGGTTATTGTCAAAAGATTGCTAATTTTGGTTATTCAAAGCCCAAAATTTAATTATTTCTAAGAAGGTTGCTAAGTTTGATTATAGCATTGTGAGTCATATTTTGCACCAATATTATTAACTTTGAAAACCTTTTACTTTTGATTATAGTATTGTGGATACTCTAAGTTGTAACAAATTTGACAATGTCATTTTCGGACAAGATTTTTAGCACTACCAATATTACTTGGAAATTCTAGTGGAGATTATAGCTCAACTATTAACCACAATTTACTTAAGAAATTAACCTAGATGACGTACGAAACTATACATAAAACTTGGCATCATTCCACAAAAAAAGTAGTTTTACAGACAGAGATTTTTTTTTCCCAGCATTTGGATACCAATGTCCGAAGTGTTGGAGATAGAGTCTGTCCCATTAGTATTGTTGCAATGTTGGTCATATAAATACGAAAAGAAATGTTAAGTGCCTTTACAGGCCTTGTCCTAG
>BPLS01000145.1:2613557-2625797 GCA_019656275.1 Rhododendron kiyosumense | reverse complement strand
GCGAATTATCAGGTCTCTCTCTCTCTCTCTCTCTCTCTCTCTCTCTCTCTCTCTCTCTCTCTCATGAATAGATTCAAAATTGAACAAGATCCTCTCCAATTCTTTTGGAAAAAGAATTCTGCAAAGTCCTGCATGTTATGGGTTATTTCAAGGGATACCCATTAAAATATGAAAAACCAGTGTCCTGTTTTATCTCAGGGCATCCGAAATATTTTTGTATTCACCTTGACGAGCAATATGAGAACCTTAGCTTTGCTGCTCTGCATATATTCTTATACGAGTTAGAGGGATTTTAATTACAATTCTGAAGTTGTCACATAAAAGAATTGCTAGGCTGACATAATCGAATGATCCAACACTAGATGCCGTGCAACACACTGAATTGTACGATCTAGTCTTGTCTCATAATTTACTGAGAAGCCATATCGCACATTAAAATCTCTCTTGTAAGCACTTAGTCTTTGAATTTAACGTTTTTCACAGATGGATGCAAGCCTGTTTAAGCCAAAGCCACTTAGCTCTGAGTACCTTGGAACTTCTGGTAAGGGGTGGGTAATGTGGGTTGATCTCCATAAAACCAACCGAATAGGGACCCAAGTTTCCGAGGCTGATACAATTAGGGGCCAATAAATAATTTTCTCATAGTCAATGCCCTGGTCTCAAAAGAATCTTTTGATTCCTCTCAAAAGTCCCAGTCCAGAAGTTAGTTGATGAGGAGGCCACTACTACTTGAGAGCAATTTCGTTCACCTTTTTTAAAAGAGGGTGAACAAAACCCTCTCTCTTATTGGTTAAGAGAAGAGGGGGACCACACTATTAACTCAACCCAACCCAACCCAACTCCAATTACCTTTTGTTCTTAATTTCAAAATACCCCCTGAACAAGTTTGTTTTTTTATACTTCTCCGCTTCTCCCATGAACGGCTTATTAATTTCATGAATTTATAATTTTATAATACTATAATACATTCTCTCTTGCAATACTGTAATACCTTTTTTTATACTTTTTTTAATCAAAAAAACCCTGTAATTCCTAATCCTTTTTTTTTTTTTTGCGATGCCAACATTCAAACTAATTTATTACAGAAAAGTATTTCAGGTTTTATTTTTTAAATGGCAAAAAAAGGAATTATATTAATAATGAAACAAGTACAACGGTTCACAACATGAGAGTAGCATCCAACTAGATTGGCACCCTGCACTACGACAACTCTATGCTATTCAAGGTCCAAGAATTGACAAAAAATCAACCCGAAGAAACATCGAATTTTCAAGGTTCATAGACCAAGATTACAAACATAATGCTTCACCCTAAAAGTCTTTTCCTGATAGTAGCACAACAATACGTGTTGAATCCTCATCCGTATACCATGCACTTGACAAGGCAGCAGGTTGAAACCTTTTTTAAGGTACAGAATCATTAGGTCTGAAATAACTTCCAAGAGAGAATAGCAATGGCATATTTCAGCACCATATTCCACCCCATTCAGTAAATTGGGCATCCAATTCAGATTAGCATAAGTTCATCAAAAGGTTATGTAGCAAGAAGCAATCCAAAAAGCAAGAGCAGCAGTACCAAAAATAGCAATAACCAAAGAGCGGTAGAACTGTTGCTTCAGTCCAGCAAGATGTAGGACTCCAAAAAAACAACATAAATTGTTGCACAAGGGAGTAGGCAACATCCAAGCACTGAATCCAATCCATTACTTGTAATGCAATTTTTCTGTGAGACATGTCAATTTTCAAAAAATTACAGTTCAAGTGTGCATCCAAACTTTATAACCATCAAGCTACATTTCTGTGAAGGTTGGATGGCTTGCCCTCCTAGACGTACATGATGAATTGGGTACTTGCAATGCATTCATGCCAACATTAGCTGCCATATTTGGTTGCTCGACATGTGGGCTTTGGGTTGAAGTAGTATCGTGTCCATTTTCATCTTCTTTGACCTCCTCTAATGGTTTTGATCTAATCATTGCTTTGGTTGTGGAGTTCTCCTCTTTGCCACCTGAAAAGTTTTAAAAAAAAAATCTTTAAAGAAAAAGGCAAATAAAAAAAAATAATGTTATACATACATTATATATATGTCTATGTATACTTACCCTTTTTTTTACATTGAGTCTTCCTCTTTTCTAATGAACCTCTCTTTCTTTTGTTACCTTGACATCGACGTTGTCTCTTTGTTGGATCTCGCAGCGGTGCCTCGTCATCCACATTTAAGGTTGAACTATTTTGTGCGTTGGATGCAACGTTCTGATTTGCACACCCAGAACTTATCCATGATTCAACTTTTGCTTCAAGCTCTAGTAATCCAACCTCAGTTAAAGAAGACACGTCTGGAAACTTTGAACCCTTACAATTCTTTGAGAAATTTGTGACAATCCACTATAATGAATAGTGAGTGAAGGATTAGTGTCATTTGGAATTAAATCTCCATGAAGATCAAAAACATCTTCATCTACAATTGTCCTAATCCATCTCTTCAAATAATATCGAGGAGGCAAACTCTCATATTGTAAGTCACGAAATAACTTCAATGAACGTGAGTAGAGAATGCCATGGAATTCAAACTTTCGACAAGTGCATGATACCGAATGTTCCAAGGGATTATATACAAGTTTGCGAATTTTTTTCCAACCCTCCAACTCCTTAACAATATATGTACTAATTGTGCCATCATCGTTTTCCAATTTCAAAGACAAATCCAAAGTTTGTTGGTATTCTTTTTGGAATAAGTAGAACACCTTTTTCGTGTATTTTTCAGATGCTTCACGCTCAACAGACCACTGAGAAACTAAGATCGGCAACGTTTGCTGCGTCTTATTTTCAACTTCCCTTTCTTTCTCACGCCTACTAGCTATAGCCTTAGCATATTGATCGACAAACTCCCGAAGAACAGGGGTACTCCCAAAATACTTTTTCAAAAACTTATTAATGCTCTCACTCCTTTGTGTTGTAGTCATTCCGGCACAAAATAAGCACGACTATAAACTTGAGCCCACTTTTCTCGAAACTCATACGACTCTTGCAACCACACATTATCGGTGAGCTTAAAATCTATAAGTAACTTTTCCAACTCTCTTCAAATTCTTCAATTGTCTCTCCATCGTATATGCAAGCTTTGAATCATGATGTAAATGATTTAAACCCAACAAAGACTTGGGATAAGTGTTTGGCAGCATTTTGATAGATATGCCATAGACACAATCCATGATGAGAATCTAGAAACATAGCACTAATGGCATTTGCAATTGCTCTAGATTGATCTGTAAATATAGATCCTGGCTTCTTTCCTCCCATGGCCTCCAAGATAGTGGTAAACAACCACATTACCGCATCCTTTGTTTCACCATCTAGTAAACTACATCCAAAGAGTGTGGTTTGTCCATGGTTATTGATGCCAACAATTGGTGCACATAACATATCATAGTTGTTTGTCCTAAATGTTGTGTCAAAACATATTTCATCACCAAATAAACCATAATCCCTTCTTGACTTAGCATCACAAAAGAAAACACCACGTATTTCATTCTCAATAGTAGTGCGAAAAGAATAGAAGAAATGCTTATTCTCCTGAGTTTTTTGCTTGAAGTACTCTAGAAGACATTGTGAATCGCCCTTTTTGAGAAACCCAGCCCGTTTCTTTTGTATCAAATTATAACAATCAGAGGCTATGAAGTTAAGATATTGAGGACCTCCAGCTTCTGTAGACATGTAAGAGTAAATATCTGATTGCTTGAACCCTGACGAGTGCATTTTGTCGATAAGTCCAACTGGGAAAAACTCAATCCCCCTTTGAGATCTCAAATAATGGGCAGACTGAGGTGGTACAAGATCATGGCTGTAACGCCCCGAATTTTGGGAACGTTAAATAGATAATTTTATTGAAAAACTAAATAGAGTCTGGCTCTTATTACATCATAATTCTCACAAGAGTACTTTTATTACACAAGGGCGGGTAACTAAGGTTCCTAACTACAACTCCATCTGCTCCTCTATCCTTGCAGCTCTTCGGCTCCGAAAGCCTTCAAGGTGTACAGCTCTCTATGTTCATCTACAAGGTCTGACACACTATACCGGCGTCGCTATCAATATAATATGTTAGGGTCACCAAAGGTAACACCATGAGTTACAGAAGCTCAATAGAATAATCTACACCCACTAACCCTTATCTTACAAACATTAGATCATAATATTGACGATTTCCACATAGTATATGCATATCTAACAAAACAGTTAACAATGACACATTCACATTCACTATTCAAACTAACGTTGGTGTCCATAATTTTCTAAGTTTCTCCTACGCAACTCATCGTGGATCGTGTCTCCATTTATCATTTACCAAATCAACATTTCCAAAAGCATTTTTAACACACCCAACCTCGATTCCGCTGTTCCGGTCTCCCGAGTATTCTCACAATGGTTCCGCCGCACCAGGTTCCCATTGGCACACAAAACATTGAATTTGGCATTGGTTCCTCTCCACGGATAACCAATGCACAATTCAAAACCCTCGGTTCCGCTGCTCCGGGTTCCCGAGTATCCCACAATGGTTCCGCCGGTCTGGGTTCCCATTTAGGTTTTCGAAAATCATTAAAACAATTGCATTGGCTCCTCTCCGTGGATAACCAAACCACAATTTATCCCTCGATTCCGTCACTTCGGGTTCCCGAGTATCCCCACAATGATTCCGCCGGTCCGGGTTCTCATTGGATTTTTCAAAAATGTTTTCACACAAACAAACACCACATAATGCGCTGCCAAGTCCGGCCCCATTGTGGTTTCAAAACTTATCTTTAACCCACCCTAGATGTCATGTTTCTAACTTCCTCAATTATGGTGTCTCGTTTTCATGCATAGACTCCGTGGTAGGACTTTCCACATACGAAATCATAAATCATTCATTGTAATCTTGAAACTAAACTAACAAGATCATCCAATTCTAAATTATTTAGCATGCTCAAATCACAACTTAAAGCATAATGCCACATGTACGGACGCCATTGGAGTGGAGACCACTTATGCTTTATAAACAATCACAAGTAATAAAAGTAATCATAATAACATGTATGCATTCTCATAACCATTTTTAAGACCAAAATACAAATACTTGCAATTAAGTATGAAATTACTATCTTTCGAAATTCGTTCTTTCTTCCTTTTTTGGAAAGTTTAAAAAAACATATGTTTCTTTTAGAGTAAAAGTCGATTATTCCATCATGGTCATACTTCCATTAGCGAAAATAAGTTTGTTTAACTATCATTCATTCCAACTTTATAGGTGACAGATAACCTTATATACTTAGAGTTAGAATGCAAGGATAATCTACGTATATTTAGAGTAGTAAGTAGAGGTATTCTGCATGATCATACAACTGTTATACTTACAATTAGTGAGTAGGGGAAAATCTACCGTTTTTCTTGGTGGTAGTGACGACTACGAAAGGTAAGTTGACGATCGGACGGAGTGACTTCCTATGATTGGCTTTCGATAGCTTCGAAAGAGAGGTTTCTCTCGAAACTAAATCTTGACTAATAGTACTAAACTTTTGGATTGAGAGGGTGGTCGAGTGGCGGTTTAGTGGCGGTTTTGGATGAGTTTCTTGAAAAACTTCAAGAAGAACTCAAGAACACTAAGAACAAGGAAGAACAAAGTAAGAACTCAAGAATTCTGGAGAGAGAAATTGAAAGGTTGGAAGGTGTGAGTTGAATGGCAAGAATGGGGTGCTATTTATAGCAAAAGTCTTGGCTATTACCCAATGAATAAAATTTTCCCTAGCAATTATTGTCCAATGGTTAAGATTTTCCTAGAAAAGTAATAGGCCAAAAGGTATATGTACCCATATATAAATATATTTGTGTACTTAGAAAATCTAGTAAAATACTTTACAAGGTACTATATAATCTTTTAAGATTTTCAAGTATCCAATAAAAAAAATATAAGATCAAAATTTCCTACTAAACTAATCTAATAAGCCCATGTTCCTATTATATTATTATATTAGAGTACTTTAGTACACATATTTATATATAACAATATCTTTAAAAAATCTAGGTTAATAGACTTATAAGGTACATATACATATTTTTAAAGATATAATCACATGGAAAATCTAGGAAACGACTATTTAATAAAATCCTAGTAATTGTTGGTAGACTAACCTTATTATCCAAGGGGTAATATTTACCCTAGCATGTATTGACCAATGGTTTTAAAAAAAATGAGATAAGATAATACTTGAATAAGACTTGAATGACTACATGCCCTTTTAATCAAATATATATGTAGGTACTATTAGGTACCATATAATCTATCAAGATTTTCAAGTATCAAATAAAATATATGGCCAAGATTTTCTTATTAAAATAATCTAAGAAGTACTAGTACTTATATATTTATTAGTGTACTTAGAAATCTAGGAAATTAGATATACACATATCTTTAATGCATATAAACACATGGGAAAATCTAGGTAGTGATTTATTTAATAAATTATAGTACTAGTTAGTAAGACTAAATTATTATCCAATGGATAATATTTTCCCTTGTATTTTTGACCAATGGATAATCGGAATAAAGTAATATATACTTGAATAATATTTGAAATAACCAAATATCCTTTAGAGATGTGTATAAGTCTATATACAACTATATATGAGTACTTTATCAAATCTAGCACAAAATATCTTTGATAGAAAATCTAGGTTTCTTATTGTCCAATGGATAAAAGTTTTCCTAACTTTTATTATCCAATGGGTAAATGTTCATCTAGGGTTATGAGAGAGTAACTAGATGAATTGAATGGAGAGCTAGGGTTGAGAGCTTCTCTCTCTACACCCTAGAGAGAGAATGCACTCCCCAGTAAATCTCTATCCTTCCATCTGATTTAGAGGTAACTTTCAAGCTCTAATCAGATCACCATTTGAACATTACACAATACTTTCTCCACGAGGAGCAGGTCCACGAATTTACAGAGAGAATGCAGCAAAGGGAGGTTTCCCTGTTCATCTTCTGAATCGGAGGTACAGCAAAGGGAGATTTCTCGTCAATGGTCTGAATCGGAGTCCACCCCGTGGACCGAGGTCCACAGCAGATTAGAGAGCTGGAGAGTCCATCGGAGGGCGGCTAAACCCACCTCTGGACATCTGGCTGGCGTCACAGAGATTACCTGTAGTTGTTGGGATCCATTTCATCTTCTCGGAGAGGATCCAGAGCTCCTCGCTTATGGGTCCTTTTCTCGGCAAAAGAAAGCACCGACGACGATATCAGCTCCGACGTAGGTTAGCCCATTCCAGTGCATGAAGGAGGGCAGCTGCTCTTCGGAAATAGTAGTGTCCTGTCCAGATCTGGTGGACCTTGCACTCACAATCCCCGACATTCTCCGGTAGTACAGCAGTGCATATTTGGTAATTAAGATTAACTGGCTGTATAGGGTTAGCTTTCATTCCGACGACGGCGACCTCGGGTTGCTTGCCAGACATAGGGGTGGGCCTACTCTAGTTCCCAGGTTGGAACTACACAGTGTCAGTTCATCATTCCCAGATTGAAGGTATAATCAATTAATAGAAATTTGTGTTTTGGGCAGTTTAATTGGCTGCAATATTATGATAACTTTTAGATTCATTTTGAAACACTCGATTGGGCAGTCATCTGTTGGACTAAGAATAGGGTTACATGCTCAGTTTTGTTACTGGGCAAACAAGCCTTTGAGGGCTCAATGTTGTGCAATTTGGAGCGCTGCATTCTCTCAAACCGGGAGCTTTGCTTCATCAAGCTCGTTTGGTTCTTAGCGTGGCATGTGTGTGGCTGTGTTTGTTCTTATTAGATGAGTGGTTATACACTAGTTGAGTGGAGCAGTTTATAGTCCCCTACAGTCTTGGTGGTAAGTCATTATTGTTGGTAGCAGATTAGAGGCTCCTTTTCTGACTCACTTTTAGAGAGCGGTGAGCCTTTGGTAATCGGAAGAGGTTGTGTAGTTTGTGTGGATAGGGCTTTCATGCGGGGTTGAGAGGGTGCCCGTGTATTGGTTGTCTGTATCTCCTTATTGCCTCCTCGTTTCGAGGTCCTCTGTAGTAGCTGTTTCTTTGGAAGTGAGTGCCACGTTGAGGTCTTTTCTGGGTTAAGTTGGAGTATTTGAATCTTGGTCTGCTTATCCCATCTTGGGACGTTGGTGGTATTTGGTTTTTGGCTGGGGCAGATTGTTTTGGTGAGCCTTGGATTTGGATGAGGGAGTGTTAGACCGGTTGGAATGGGCGTGGTGCGTGGTGTATGGGGTGGGGCCCCCTGTCGGATGCCATCATCTCTGGTTGAGACTCTTCTTGGTGCCTTATTCCTATGTAGTAGCTGATCAGCTCTCCTATGCCAATTTGCTATGTTGCTACTAGTTCTCTGTGATGGTTTATCACATGGTTGTTTCTGATCATGACTCTTTATTTCATTTCCTAGCCTGGCGGGATGTGCCAGGGTAAGAGTTAGTTTCATGTAATATCTACTACCCGTATGACTTCATAGGTTCATTCCCGTTGTACTATCTTTCCTCTTGGATAGATAGTGCAACGGGGGTAAGATATTGTTGTTCAGCTCACTTTACCTTACTCTCCATGCAGGTTGTGCATGGGTTTCTGTAATTTTTTCAGTCTTCTTCTTTTCCTTTTTCTTTTCCTCCTGGGGTATGCCCCTTGTAGGCTGTACATTCGGTTAACCTTTTTTTTTTAATTTCAAGCTAATTTACCCCAAAAAAAAAAACTAGATGAATTGATAATTAGGTTTCTCCAACTAGTTGATTAGAAACTAACTACATTGGCCAAGTAGGATCTCTAGCCAAGAAAAATAATTTTAAGGACTTAAATCTAATTATGACGGATTATAGAAATTTAAAAGGAATTTTTAAAAGCGAATCCAAGTAATTAAAATAAAATTTAAATATTTAATGAAATTTTTTATTTACCAAAAATCAGGGTTGTTACAATGGGTATGCTCAGACATGAAATGAATTACATGATACTTATCCCCAATATGTTTAAACTCAAGCAGTGCCATGCAATCAAATCGCTGATTTTCTCTTCTTTTTTTGGGAGTCCTGATTTTTTTGTATGTCGCTTCACATGAACAAACAAGTACTTGTTGCAAAATTTTAGTTTGATCAGTCTTACTTTTGTTTGTCCTCTACTTCCTAACACTAAAACCAATTTTTCTCGCATATCCATTGAAAAAATTGTAAGCCTCATCAGCAATATCAAAAATCATTCCACACTATGGCACAACAACCTCAACCTCATCTATTGACCCATTATCCCCTTCATTTATTTCATGAGCTTTCTTATCATAACTTGAACCCAGATTCATAAAATCTTCAAATTCAAATTCTTTCATTAAATGTACATATCAAAAGGTATAATGACCATTATCCTACAACCCAGACTTGTAAACGTATGTTTCAATGGTTTAGCTTAAAATCTAGGACAAATACATGCAAGAAGAGAAATAACAAAATTTCTGTGAAGAGAATTGAGGCATACCTGGAATATGAAGCCAGCTCTGTTCAACGGGTTCAATTTCAACGACACTGATTTCTTCTTCTTCTGTTTGATGGGGTTAACGTCATCTGCGACTCCAATTTCTACTTCTTCTGTCATCGTTGTTCTTCTCTGTTCGAGAGAAGATATTAGGGCTTTTTTTGTCTGCTAAGAAAATAAGCATGTTCAGGAGGGTGGAGGAGAAGTATAAAAAACAATTCAGGGGTATTTTGAAATTAAGAACAAAAGGTAACTTGGGGTGAGTTAATAGTGTGGTCTCCATCTTCTCTTGGCCAATGAGAGAGAGGGTTTTGTTCACCCTCTTTTAGGGAGGACGAACAAAATTGCTCTCCTACTATAGGGATTAATGTGAATCTAATGAACAAGGACTACTCTGGAGCAATTTTTTATAATCCTCCTCGCAAGCCTCCAATCAATAATTTTGAGCCTTTGGTTCATGAAAAATGCACCTTAACGATAGTTTAGTTGCTTTTTTTTTTTTTTTTTTGTGACAATTTTGCCCCCGTACAAGCGGAGAATTAAGTTCCTCACTAGCTTTTGTAACTAACCACTCGCAATGCGGTTTTTAGCTGTTACTGAAAAGAGAATAAATTCTTTACACTGCCGGTGTAAACATATGTTTCGTCCAAAACAATTGCATTGCAACACGTGTCAAAACAGTGATTCCAATTAATAAAACATGGCGATGTGTTGCAATATAATTGATTTGGAGGAAACAAATGTTTACACCGGCGGTGTAAAGAATTTATTCTCTACTGAAAAACGACAGGAAATCTCGATTTTCACAACATTTTGTGGAGATTTTTCTGTTCTAGAAGTTGTTGACTAAGTTGGAGATATTCATAATAATATGTTGTTAATTATATAGTTTTTTTAATTAGCAGACCCAGTGCCCCACTTGTTAGCCTTCCATTGAGGCTGAAAACAGAAAAGATAAAAAAATAATAACAACAGAATTGAGAAGCATGCAATGTTTCATAGGTTTCTCTCTTATTTTTCTCGGCAAACCACTCAATCATACATGATCCAAACACAGTCTTAAGGGGATATTAGCGAAAATTGTCGATTTCACCGATGTCATTTTAAGGGTTCTAACCCTCCTTTGAATTTATTTTTTTTTCCGATCAACAAGGTAATCCCATTTATCAAAGTTAAAATTTTATGAATCCGTGGTAGCGTGGTATATGATAGGCAGCAATTTAAGTGGTTCCCAAAGGGCCACCATGCATGAAATTGTAACAATATGATGTAGAACACGCGGAGGCCTAATTCCATGATCAACTGGATCGAGCCAAGCTCTGGAAGCCCAAATGGTATTTAATTTCATATTACCCAAATTAGCAAAATTCGGATGAGCTCGAAATAGGCCCAAACTTGCTGGGTTGACTTATTTTCGCACTCTGGTCCATACTCATTAACCCTAAGTTACTCATTAACCCTAGGTTAATGTTTTTCAGCCTAATTCCTTCGTTTATTCTTTCAATTGCAATATTTTGCAGTTTTAGGAAAGATTTGTTTCATTAATAACTCTTAGACCGTAATTTCTTTTAAGTTGATTCTTTTTGGGAAAGTCTTGTTTTTCTTTCCATTTTCAGTTTTAGGAAAAGCCCCAAATTGTGGGACTTTTTATTTTCCAAGTTTATATTTAGGGTTTCTAGGGTTTCAGCCTATATAAAGGTTTGTAACCTATTCAATTATGCAGCTTTTATCATTAATATCGCAGAGATTTTCTCTTTCTTTCTTGTGTGCAAGATTTGCTCGTTGCGACGAATTATTTGTCTCGTTTGGACTAGTACGCTAACTAGTCTCTCGTGAATTCCGCTGCGTCAAGTGGTTTCAGAGCACGACTTTGCCTAGTTCGATGGCCCCAAACACAGAAGAAGAGACACCCATTGATGTTGGTCGTGGGCTTACTGACCGAAGGACGATGGTGGAGGATCAATAAGCACAGTTGACCGAGATCCGTCAGGATACCCACACTTAGTTCGCTGAGATCTGTGAGATGGTGCAGAGGTTGACTCTACAAATCCGCCAAAGGCCAGAGAGGATTGAGGAGGATCGCGCATTGGGATTTGCCCATCGCCAACCTCGTAACTAGGATTAATATCGTGCCGGAGGATTTGCCTGAGGCGCAAACGGTCGTCATCAGATGTTAATACGTGATGCTAAGAGTGAAGAATTCGAACCTGAGGATAATGAAGAACAAGAAGTCCGTCCCATCGGGCAACAACAACATTGGTTCGATGATTACTGCATGAAGGTGAACCTTCCCACGTTCAACGGTAATTTGCAACTGGAGGAGTTTCTTGACTGGATTTCAGAGGTTGAGAGGTTCCTTACTATGATGGAGGTTCCCGAGTTGAAGCAAGTAAAGATGGACGCTTATAAACTAAAGAGCGGTGCTACAGTTTGGTGGGACCAATTGCAAATGAGACGACAGAGGCAAGGAAAGGAGTCTATGGCAACATGGCGCAGAATGGAAAAAAAATTTGCCCTAGACGTAAGGGATTCCTAGCTGGACACCTACATCAGAAATCACATATTACAACGGAATTCCTATTCTGTACATTTATTTACTATTGTTTAGTAGTAATGACATTTAAATTTATGAAATTTTCATTTTTGGTGGTTGGCTTGGCGATTGGTTCAGTTATTTTCGTGGTAGCTGAAAACTGAATGCAATATAAAATTCCTTGAGATC
>BPLS01000145.1:2570727-2583927 GCA_019656275.1 Rhododendron kiyosumense | reverse complement strand
GTTTGTTGGTAGTTTGTTAGCTGTTTGTTTGTTGGTAGTTTGTTAGCTGTTTGTTTGTTGGTAGTTTAGCTGTTTGTTTGTTGGTAGTTTGTTAGCTGTTTGTTTGTTGGTAGTTTGTTAGCTGTTTGTTTGATTGCATTGCATGAGCATTAATTTTCAGTTGTTGTGGACTGCAATAGTGCAATACTAATGTGCCTTGATGAAATGCATTTAGCTATGTACTTTGGAAGCTTTATATGTTGAATCATTTGGTGTTTTCTTAGGATTAAAGATGTCTGAATCACCTGTCGATTCGAGTGCTCATTCAACAAATCCGATTGATGCTTCTGGTCCTTCTGGACCATCACAACCAACTAGTAGCCCCTTACAATCAAATTCCCCCATGAACAACCAAACAAGTGAAAATGAGGGTGAAGAAGTCGAAATACTATCAGATAAAGTTTCTGATGACGATGACAATAAAAAGCTACGGAGTCCTTATTGGGCTCACTATAGGAGGGTGAAAATTGCTGGGGTTTTCAAGGCCATTTGTAAGTATTGTGGAGACAAAATAAATGGAGAAACAAAGAATGGAACCTCGCATTTATCACAACACTATATTCGGAAACACCAAAAGAAGGATACCATGAGGCAGCAAGTTCTTACAAATAATTTCATGAACAAAGACCGTCCTCCACTACTAACTTCATATAGCTTTGATCATGGTACAGCACGAAAAGAACTTGCAAATGCCATAATCATGCATGAGTATCCTCTTTCAATTGTGGATCATGTTGGATTTAAGAGGTATTCGAATGCACTTCAACCTTTATTTAAGGTGCCGTGTAGAAATACAATGAAGAGTGAAATATTCAAGATTTATGAGCACCATAAGGGGAAGACATTGAGTTTGGTGGTGAGTAATGCAAGTAGATTGGCTATCACAACGGATATGTGGACTTCTAGTAATCAAAAGAAAGGCTTCATGGCTGTCACAGCACATTTCATTGACAATTCTTGGACTTTGCAAAGTCGCATTTTAAGGTATTTCTAACTAACATCGTTATCTTTATTCCTTTATTCAATGTAAATTTTTATTTTTCCATTTTTAATTAAATATCAATGTTGCATGTTAGGTTCATATATGTGTCATGTCCACATACAAAAGAAGTTCTATGTGACCAATTGTTGAATTGTTTGATGGATTGGAACATTGATAGGAAGATTTCAAGCATAACGGTTGATAATTGTTCTACCAATGATGCTATGATTGATCTTTTGTGGGACAAACTTGATAATACATCTCTCATGTTGGGTGGGGATTTGTTTCACATGCGTTGTTGTGCGCACATTCTTAATCTTATTGTTAAAGATGGGCTGGATGTTATCAAGGTGGGTATTGAGAAAATCCGAGATAGTGTAGCTTATTGGACAGCATCACCAAAAAGGGAGGAAAAATTTGAAGAAACAGTCCGCCAATTGAATGTGGGTAGTACTAAGAAATTAGGGCTTGATTGTGCTACTAGGTGGAATTCAACATTCTTGATGCTTCAAACAGCCCTAATTTATAAGGATGTGTTTAATCGTTTAAGCAAACGGGATGCTCAATATAATTCCTTACCAAGTGAGCGTGAGTGGGGGTTTGCTAAAGATGTTTGTCAGAAGCTCAAAATTTTTTTTTAAGGTGACGGAGTTGTTTTCTGGAACTAAATACCCCACTACTAATCAATGCTTTCCAAATATATGTGAGATTAGACTTGAATTGAGAGATTGGCTCCGTTCTGAGAATCAGGTGATTAGAGAAATGGCCAAAAGGATGTTGGAAAAATTTGACAAGTATTGGTCTGTGGTAAATGGTGTTGTGGGGGTTTCTGCTGTGTTGGATCCTAGGTACAAGATCAACGTGCTGGAGTTTTATTTTAGATTATTGTTTCCAACAACTTACAAGGAGGAAGTTGAGAAAGTTCGTGCACTTTGTTACAAATTGCTTAAGGAATACCAAAGTCCTAGTTCAACGATAGAGGGTATTGGCGACTCTTCTCCCCAATTAGGTTCTATTGAAGATGAATCATTATCAAAGTATGATGTGTATATGCTTAGGGAGTCGAAGAGAAGTAGGACAGTCGATACTGCAAAATTGGAATTGGATCATTATTTGTCCGAACCTGCCTTGCCAAAATCCGCGGGATTTGATGTGTTGAATTGGTGGAAATCACATCAACCCAAGTATCCAATTTTACAAGCCATGGCTAGGGATTTGTTAGCTATTCCGGTATCGACGGTTGCTTCCGAGTCTGCATTTAGCACGAGTGGTAGGTTGGTGAGTCCACATCGTAGTAGACTTCATCCCGATACAATGGAAGCCTTGATGTGTGCTCAAAGTTGGTTGTGGGCTGAGGAAATGAAAGGTAATCAACTTAGTATCTTGTATTTTTCTACCTTTAGTTAAATAAAACTAGTACTTATGAATTTGTTTCTTTTAGATTTGTTAGGTGAATCCACATCAGGATACGCCACTATATATGATGATGCAGAATCGGGGGATTCATGTGTGACTCGTGAGGTAATTGGCATTTGTTTTACGTTTCTTGTAGTTTTAACATTGTATATTGCTCATATTAATTGTATTTTTTGTTGCCCATTTGTCCATTTCAACAGGCATGAATTCTACAAAATGAAGTTGACATCTGAAGCTCAAAACGAATTTTTTTTTTCATCTCCGTGGTGCTTGAACTAGGAGTGGTTTTAACTTGTTGCTAGTGTGGTTGTTTTTCTGGAAAACTATGTGTCTTATTTTTTGTTGGGTGTGGTTGTCGTTGCCTTGTTAGAATATGCAACTGAACTTTAAGTTGTAAGTTGTATTATTGTGGTGAATGGTCTGCGGATGTGGATGCAAGAACAGGGCTATTATCGCGGTGAATGGTCTGTGAATGTTCGTGGTGCTTGAATGTTCGTGGTGCTTGAATGATCTCTGGATGTGGATGCAAGAATAGGACCAGTTTTACTTTCAGAAACTTAAGTTTCTGTTTCTGTTTTTGCTTCAGTTTCTGCTTCAGTTTCTGAATGTTCTCTGGTGAACTTAAGTTGTAATTGGGTGAATTGTTTGTGAATGTGGATGCAAGAACAAGAGTATTATTTTGGTGAATGTTCTTGGGATGTGGATGCAAGAATAGGATCAGTTCACTTTCAGAAACTTAAGTTTCTGTTTCTGTTTCTGCTTCAGTTTAACAGTTAAGTTTCTTGATGTTCTCTGCTAAACTTAAGTTGTAATTGAAACTTAAGTTTCTGCTTCAAGTTGTCTGTTATGTTCATGGATTTTGGTTGGACCATAATGTTGGTTTTTATCTTGGTGTTTAATTCCTATTTTTGTGCCTAGTTTTTTTCATAAGCCAATCAAATAATGTTTGAAAAATGGAAACTAATAATATTTCGGTTTGGGTCGGTTTGGATCGGTTCGGGTAACATTTCCATTCCATTCGGTTACCCATTCAGTTCGGGGATTACCCGAAAACCGAATGGCTCGGATATGATTTTATTCCCCCCTCCCCGTTCGGGGATCGGGGCGGATATGGCCAGCATTTCGGGTTCGGGGATCGGGTACGGAATACCCAAATTCCGCCCCGATTGCCCCGAATGCCATCCCTAGTTCTTAACAGTGACTCGGTTTAGCTTACGGTAGTCGATACACAAACGGAGTGAACCATCCTTCTTTTGAGCAAAAAGAGCTGGTGCTCCCCACGATGACGTACTTGGACGAATGAAACCCAAGTTCTCCAATTCCTGCAACTAAGTCTTTAACTCTTTCAATTCAGCGGGCGCAAAACGATATGGAGGTACGGAGATAGGAGCGGTACCAGGAAGTAAGTCTATCGTGAACTCGACTTCTCTCTCGGGAGGTAAACCAGGTAACTCTTCCGGAAACACATCCGGAAAGTCACAAACCACCAAGGGTAACTCCCCATGCGCGGAGGCATCCTCATCTAATGTGAAACTTGCCAACAATGAATAAACTGACTCCAGCTCACGAGGCCCACACAAGTATGATTCCAATGGTTCCCGACGCTCTCCAAAGAATTCAAAACAAGGACCCTCAGGAGGAAAAATACAAACTCGGCGCTTGAAACAATTGATGGTAGCATGAAACGTGGATAGCCAATCCAACCCCAAGATAAGATCAAATCCCAACATTTCCAAAATAATAAAGTCAAACACGAAATGACGATCACGAATAACCAACTCAGAATCTCGACAGATACGATTAAGAGGCGTTCTACCCCCTAGGGGTGTCTCGACAAACAAAGGAGGACTAATTGTCTCCGATTCCAATTCCAAAGCACAGACGAATGATGCAGCAATGAAAGAATGTGATGCTCCAGAAACAAAGAGTACTTTAGCAAAAGAGTTGAACAAAGGAAAAGTACCCCTCACAACAGAAGTTTCCGGAGCCTGAGAAGTAGTAGGTGGAATAACAGAAGTGATGTTGAAAACTCGTCCCTGGGTACCCTGACCCTGCACAAAACCTCCCCTTTGACCAAAACCCTGAACAGGTGCGGAAGAACTCACTCCCCTATCAACCCGAGAACTCTGAGCTGGCGGAAGTGAGGCTACTACTGCCTCTGAGTGCCCCTAAACGACTGGCCCACATTGTGCCCCGTTCCCGATTGCTGCACGGAACCCGACTCACTACGCATTCCCGACCCCTGAGGACAACTCTTGGCAAGGTGATCCACTTTCCCACAAATGAAACAAGCCTTCTCGATGTGTGGACACTAAGCACGAACGTGTCCAGATTGGTTGCACTTGTAACATACGGGCGAAGGTCTAGATAGAGCACCCCGAGTCCCCAAAGAAGAAGGCACCCTAAAGTTGGATTGACTAGATGGTTGCTGAGATGGTTCCCTTGGCCTTTTCCTCCCTTGACTCCCAAATCTCCCCGACGAAGAACTTGCATTAACGGTCGGTTGTTGCGGTTCCCAAACCCCTCTATTCCTTTGGGCTTCCTTCGGGATCTCAATACTCCTTGCACATTCAACTACCTCAGCGTATTTAGTCTTGCGTTGCACCTTTACCATCCTCCTCATGGTATTATGTAGCCCTTTCTCGAAGCGTCTACATTTCCTCTCTTCCGTCGCCACTAACTCTAGCGCAAAACAAGATAAAGATTGAAATTTCTGTGTGTACTCCGACACGGTCATGCTCCCTTGCTTTAACTTCTCAAATTGTTCCCTAAGATTCTCACGGGAAGTTTTCAGAAAATATTGCTCCTCGAATAGTGCCTCAAATTCAGCCCATGTCAAATTCTCCAAATCAGGTTCATCTACCTGAGCTACGGTTCTTGCCGCTCTCCTTGCATCCTTCCTACTCTCTAAAACAGACTCCCACCACTCGCCGGCTTCTCCAACCAATTGAACAGCCACAATACCTACCCTAATGTTGTCTTCTGTGATATTAAGAGCTCTGAAAAGTTTACGAATTTGGGCTAGCCAATGGTCTGCTACCAAAGGGTCGCTACTAGTCCCATCGAACACTGGAGGGTTTCTACAGCTAAACTCTCGCATCGCCACCATGGCTCGATCATCAACATTCTCTCTAGGAGCTTGATTTAAAAGATTTGCAGTTGTAAGAGCTGCGACGAGATCCATAGCGAATTGATTCTGAGCAAGAGGTACACCTGCACCTCGACCAACCCCAGCCCCCGGATTTCCACCTAGGTTCTCCCCAAGCTGACTAACCTCATCCTCCGGAGGTACCCCACTGCCACGACCAGGGCCATGGCCACCCCGATTCCCTGCCACACCCCGCCTAACACGCGTCTTCGGAGGCATCTTACTAAATAATATAAGAGGAAAAACTATTAATCTCAACATTATTACTATGAGGTCAAAACCCCCAACTTCTCAACACGGGTCAATAATGACTCTACGCCATTCTACAATATCGAAAATGCAATGTCAAGTAATCACATGAATGTTAGTCACACAAGTATGCACAAGTTATGTCAGAAGGCACGACATTTTGAACCCATGAGACGAAACGTCTCCCCACGGTCTCTAGGTATTCTAAACCTATGCTTTGATACCAAGTTGTCACGCCCTCGATTTTTAACATAATTACAAATGATTTACATAATAAAAATACCCACCAATATCCGTACGGTACCCAAAAGATTACTGTTTTTCCATTCCCATAACCGACCTTTCAAGCTCACAAGGTTTCCAAAATATTACAACATTGACTCGACGGCCCCAAATTATCATAAGTATCAAATTCCAAAAGAGAATTAATGTTTACAATATTCCAAGTTAAAGAATTACAATTTTAGTTACAAATACATCTTTCAAAAGAAATTTACAAAAGATGGATAAGTAACTCTTTCAATTAGCTTTCAAAGCAATGTCCACACATCAAGCACTCCAGGTATGCAAGCTATAGTTTTGGGTTAGCACCTAAAAATAATATAAGGCTTGAGCTACACTAGCGCAGTAGAAAAGTCTACACAAACTCTATATGCAAGTGAGCGTGACGAACGAACAAATGATCGGAAATCAAATGACACAAAGGAATCATAATTACAATAATCAAATGTTTCCAATATCTCCAAACCATTATCTCGACATACTCTTATATCCAGTTCGATTCAGTTGTGTCTCAATATCTCGAATCATCAATGTGTCTGAGCCGAAGCTCCTGCCGAGCTAATTTTGGGACCCCGATATCCCCTGCCAAGCACCCACCATGAAGGTTAGGCCTTGAGTGATTATTTTGAGTATTAGCTTATGCCAGGCTAATTATGGAACCCTGATATCCCCTGCCAGGCACCCACCCGTCGATGGGCCCCTAATGTTCGTGTGTTGTTCCCGTACTCAAGTGTGTCGTTCGTACAAGCGTCATGCATTAGGCTTACATTTACCCTTCCACAATTCCGCCGAATTGAACACTTCCGTAATATTTATTTTGCTATTGATAAGAAAAATATGCATATTTATTCACACTCTCATTGTATATAATAAAATAATCCAATGACTTATGGAAAAAGGTGTCAGACTTTGGAAATGTAGAAATGGAAGGCCAGGGAAAATTTGCCTTTTTCTGGTGGTCTACCGGTAGAGAATGGAAGCTACCGGTACAATCCGGGAACAGTGAGAACTAATCTTGGTTTTAAAGATTTCTACCGATAGAAAAATAAATAGTACCGGTAGGTAAGAAAAATTAATAATCCTACCAGTAGAAAATAAGTCCTACCGGTACAAACACAAAGCAGTGAGTACTCATTATCACGACAACAAAGTTCTACCGGTAGAGGGAAATATCCTATCGGTAGGAATCCGGAATTTTGGCGATTTTTCATCAGATAACAAATTTTGATCCAGACCAAACAACAACCGATACAAGCTCAAACAAAGCATGGAAATACTCAAATAAGACATAGGAGAACCCAAATAACTTATAAAGAGAGGTAAAATTTCCTACCTCGAGTATTTAAACCGAAATCAAGGAAATTGTGCAAGCCCTATCTTCCAGAGTCCCAAACCAAGCAAAAATACACTAAACCAAGCTCTATCCAACGCGATACGAGCCCGGATACGCACGTAGATGATGGAGTTGAGAGTGACTGTTGTGGGTTTTAAGTGATAGGGTTGTTTTTTGGGTGAAAGAGTCAGAGAGATCGAGAGAGAGAGAGAGCCGAGAGATGAGAAAAATGGGAAAACTAAAAAAAAGGATTTTCCCAGGTATACATACACGGCACACACATGCACAAATTACACCACCACCCCTGATCTTTCATATTCTCTCACATTGACCCCCAATTTTATTTTATTTCATTTTATTTTTATCAATCCACCACTTTTTCCATTTATATGACAATAAAATTGTAAAATACATTTACGGGTCTCTACACCCCGTAAGCCGCATCCCCTCCTCCAATTCCTCTAGGATAGTTTAAATTAGGGTTAGCGAATGACAAAAAAAAAAAAACTCTAATGCATGAATTGTTTCCTCAAGTTTCATGGAAAGACTTTTCCCCTACTATTTCTACTTGATGAAGAGTTTTTTTAGAACTATTTTTACTATATCATGGTATTGCATTATGTAGGAGAATTGATGATGAATGTTTGAGTCTGAGTTAAATCAAATGGGAAAAAATTGGTCTATCCAATTGCCAAATCAAATGATGATCGAAGAGGGTTTTTTCTAACAATTTTTACTATCCAATTGTTTGATTTTCCATATATATTATACGAAAAATTGTTCTATTTCTTAGCATTTTTTTCCCGACACTTAATGATGCACGAGAGATATTGATTTCCCACTTGAATTAAAAAAATTATCTTTCCATTGGGAAATTAAAGAAACTTTTAACTACTAGAAGACTGTACTTGTAGATATTGAAATTCATTTCTTTTTATTTTCACGAACTAATCCTTAAAAAGGAAATGAGGGTAAGATTGTAATTAGAAAAAGGAGTATTATGCACATTTATGGCTAGCTTAGAAATTAAGTGGTGAAAAGTGATGCTTTGTGAGAGTCAAAAACACAACTCATATTTAGACATATTTATTGTATCTAAATTATTGTCCCTGTGGCACCTATTAATAGGACCGTTTTTTTTTAAGGTTTTGTTAACATGTGCCCCTAAGGCATATGATACAATCATATTAACTACTTCATTTAACACTATTTGTATGGGGAATCTAAGGTTGGAATTAAAGCAATAAACTCTTTTCATAAATCCTTTTTGAAAGGAGTAATTTTTTTATGTTGGACAAAAGTACACCAATCCAACATACCAGATTCCCTCCCAAAAACTTTTTCAGCAAATATTTCCATCTCATGACCATTATATTCATACAAATTGTTTTTTAAAAGAATTGAATACAATATTCAACAAACTCATGTCTGATAAGAAAGATTAGCAAATGCAATATCTATTAAAAAAATTATATTAACATGAACATTCATCTAGTACTTCAAACCTAAAAAGTGGGTTTCCATCTTCTAATCCTACCATGTTCGATTAATTAAACCCACTTTTGTGGAAGTAATTGATAAGAAATTTCCCTTTTTCCCTCCGCTACATCTCATTTGGCTCTCTTCATATCCAAAGTATTCGCTAAAATGAAAATGTATTTGTGTTTACTTTCGGAACAATATTAGCTTCTTGCATATCAGAAGTAGTTGATAAAATATTAGATAAAAGATTTTGGAAGAATCATACATGATTTGGATGTTGATTTTAATCTAATGAATTAAAGTGGCAGATTATTACTTAGTTGATAAGAGGAATTGAAAATTTTTAAAATTATGATTGGAACTCAAATTTTTTATTTTTTATTTTATAAAAACACAAAATAAGCCAAAAAGATAGTTTTTTTTCCTTGTTTTTGTTTTTATACAAAAAATTTTTGAGTTCCGATCATCATTTTTTACTGTTTATGAATGCTCGCGTTGAGAGAAACCAAATATCTAAAACAAATTGACGCGTAAAAAAACAAATGCAAAAGGCATTAAATAAAGACAAAAAAATTAAATATTTTTTAATTTTTGAAAGAATTTTGATAATGCTAATGGGTCAAATTAGCTGCTGAAAAGTTTGGAGGTAAATGATTACCTATTTGATTGGTGGAATTGTGGAAGTCCGAAGGCATGTAGAGATTCTTAAAGGCTTAAAAAAAATATTTGGTAGAAAATTTAAATATTGAAATTGGTAAATATAATATCTTGGCTTGACACTTGCGGAGTGAGAACTTAGGGTGCGTTTGGATGCGGGATTAGGTTTAGAGGTGTTATGTAAGAAGGGGGGATTAGATAGTAAGGGATATTAGATAGTAAGGGATCGCCCACATTGATGTGATATTTATGGAGGGGGTATTAAATAGTAGGTTGTTTGGATGAGGTATTAGAGAAGGGGGATTAAATAAGACTTTGTTTGGATGAAGGATTAATAGGGGGTATAAGGAATGGTGGATGATGTAAAAAGCTGTCAAATGACCGTTTTGCCCTTGTGCAGTCTCAAACTTAATTACAGTATATATTATGTTATATATATAATTTAAAATATAATTAATATTTCACACTTTAAGCCATAATATTTAATTTGACTAACAAATGTACACATTTAGTAAAATTAGAAGAAAAAAAGTCAGTTATAATTTGATAAAATTCGTTTTTTTTTAATTATGGTTTTATTTATTTATTTTTTTTTGGAAAAACACATTGTTTGGTAGGTGAAAAAGTGTCCAACAATATTTTTAGGTGAAATCCCATGTGGCCAACATATTTTTTTGGTGATAATGTGCCTAACTAATTAGGTTGGTAAAATTTTTCCTTATAAATTATTCTCATGTCTCTTCTTCTCATTTCAATTCTCATATTGATTTAGAAAAAAAATATTTTCTTTCATTGGTCAATCATATTGATGGAACGGCGAGTTTGGACCGACGCTGTAACGCCCCTAATTTTAGGTACGTTAATAAAGGAAATTTATTACAGAAATATTGAGTCACTGCTCATTATTACAAAACGGCTCACATAGGAGCATTTGAAGTTCAAAGATAAACAAAAAGAAGCTACGAGGTCCTATACTACGGCTCCTCTTGCTCCTCCATCCTAGCGAGTTCCTCGGCTCCGTACGCCTCCAACGTGAATAGGTCGCCCTGTTCATCTATCAAATCTGACATATTATACCGGCGTCGCCACCCATATAATATGCCAGGGTCACCACAAAGGCAACACCATGAGCTACTAAGGCTCAATAGTAAATCCTACTTTACTAGCATCGATTTCCACATGATAAGTACATAAGCAAGGAATAAAAGTTATAAGCTAACATGTTTACATTCGCTTGTAACTATCATTAGCGTTTGACTCATCGTTAACTTTTTCATTGTTACACTTTATCAAAAACACCTTTTAACTCACCCAACCTCGATTCCGCCGTTCCGGGCTCTCGCGTATCCTCACAATGGTTCCGCCGCACCGGGTTCCCATTGGCACACAAGCATTGGTTCCGTAACGCGGATACCAAGCCAAACACACCCAACCTCGATTCCGCCGTTCCGGGCTCTCGAGTATCCTCACAATGGTTCCGCCGCACCGGGTTACCATTGGCACACACACACACATTCACATAATACCCTCAAAATGGTCATTATGTGGTTTCCAAAGTACTTTCCAACCGGGAAAAACACAATAACCTTTTTAAACACACCCTAGGTGTCATGTTTCTACTTTCTTGGTTTTCGTGTCACGTTTGCATGTGAGACTCCGCGTGTGAGACTTTTTACAACCAACAAACATTATTCCAACTTTGAAATGGTAAAACAACAACATCTAAGCCACGTAGCATGCTTGAATACCATAAACAACATAGTTATGCATTTTTACTTTTCAAACAACAAACAAGCCACTTTTAAAGTAAGATCACAACTTCTTTACAAAATCAAAGTAAGCTTTTGAAACTAGTTAAGATTACTACTAATTAGATAGAAATGACTACAAAATAGTTAGGATTAACTACCGTTCTCCTTGGCGGTGACTTTGGACGTCGGGGTGATTTCGGCAGCGTAACGGCGCTCCGATTGCTTCGAAAGGAAAAGTTTTGGAAACCTTTTCCTAGAAACAACCTAACTAACTACTACCACACTACTTTTAGAGCCGTCGGGTGGTTTTGGAAGCGGCTTGGGGGTTTCGCTCAAGAACTCACAAAAACAAAGGAAACTTTGAACTAAAGACTAAGAACTTGGAATTTCTAGAGAGAAGGAGGAGCAATTGCTTTGAGGTGTGAGATTTCAAGTGAGAATGAGCTTCTATTTATAGGCAAGGGGTGCCCCTCTCTCTCTTATGGCCGGCCCCTCTCTCTCTCTTCTTTCCCCAATTTTTTTATCAAAACAAATCCAACTTTGAAGCATGAATCAAGGAAAAATCTTAGGCTTGCATGGCTAGGTTAGTACTAGGTTGGATTCTTGAATCAAAATGGAAGGATGAGATGAGATTGGTACATGATCAAAGGGTTAAGAAAATTCCAACTTAAATGGAAATATCAATGGAAAATCAATGGAAATCCTAGGTTGTAAGGCTATGGTGTACCTTGGAGAGATGTTGCATCCAATTGGAGGGTTGAGATGATAATTGTACAAGATCCAAGGGTTGAGAAGCTTGCTAGGAAAATATGGGAGTACAAAGGTGTAAGGATTTGAATTGGAAGAAAATATATGCAAGGATTTGAAGTACACATCAAAATTCAATTCAAGACAACATCAAATCTTCCAACCTCTCTCCTTCCTCTCTCTCCTCTCTCCCTTCTCTCTCTCTCTCGGCCTCTCTCTCTCTCTCTCTCTCTCTCTCTCTCTCTTGCAAAGATATATATATATATATATATATATATATGCATCTATATATGTCATACAATTGTAAGAAATCCAATAAACAATGGTTTCAAGGGTACTTTGAAAATCCAAGTGAATAAAGGCTAGGATTCACTCACCATCCAATAATAAATTCTAGGGTACCTTAGGTATTAGAATAATCATCCTAGGTACAATACATATATACACATATATATATATATATATATATATAAAAGTAGGAAAAAATCCCATTAAAGAATAATTAAAGGGTACTTTGGTCACTATTTACTTTTTGATTAAAGTAATAGTACTTTTCCCCAAATTAAGGAAAGTAATTAAATTAAGTGATCTAATGGCACTTAGGAAGATTAACCTCATTATCCAATGGACAAATCTTCCCCTAACATCTATTATCCAATGGATAATAGTTATTAGGCCAAAGAAAGTATTTAAGTAATTAAAAAGTACAATAAAGTAAGTTTACTTTTTAATATAAACAATTGGGATTCTATTACCCAATGGATAATAATCCCCCTAACCATTATTGTCCAATGGTCAAAGAAATAATCCAAAAAGATTAAAAGAAAAAGGATATTAAAATATAAAGTCTAGGGTCCAAAAGGTTCAAAAGTTCCAACGAGGGGCAAAACGGTCATTTTGCCTAGACTAGGGAACTTTTCGGTTTAGTTACTCTAGCCAGATAGTTAGATGCTAACTAGGCTTGCTAAGTAGGACTAAAGCGAAAGAATTGAAACTTGAGGGACCAAAGTGCAATTATGGCAAAATTCAAGAATTAACGTAATTCAAGCGATTAAAATAAATAACTCGAATAATAAAAATAAATTTTTATTCCATAAAATTCAGAGTTATTACA
>BPLS01000145.1:2532269-2545783 GCA_019656275.1 Rhododendron kiyosumense | reverse complement strand
GGTTAGGGACAACCCCCCAAGGATAGGTCAAACAATTTGGAAAACTATTAGGATAATAGATCTAAATTCAAGAAACACTCTTGGACAAATGAAATGAGACTTAGACATGAACCAGCATTCAAAACCCTAGGTTGCTGTTCACTTTTACAATCTACTTGCTGGATTACATTTGATGCCAAGTATGCTGAATCATAACTAACCATATTATAATTAATCATATATGAATTTGGTGGCACTTGTATGCTTTTGTTTACTTTTGGATAATGCACATAGCATCAAACAGCGACCGCAGTAGCAAGCAACAGTAGCAGCATAATAGCAGGAGCAAACAGGCATGCACAAATGATCAACAGCAGCCACTTGAATAATGGTAGCCAAAAATAGATGCAACGGTTAGGGACAACCCCCCAAGGATAGGTCAAACAATTTGGAAAACTATTAGGATAATAGATCTAAATTCAAGAAACACTCTTGGACAAATGAAATGAGACTTAGACATGATCCAGCATTCAAAACCCTAGGTTGCTGTTCAGTTTTACAATCTACTTGCTGGATTACATTTGATGCCAAGGATGCTGAATCATAACTAACCATATTATAATTAATCATATATGAATTTGGTGGCACTTGTATGCTTTTGTTTACTTTTGGATAATGCACATACTGCTACTACTACTACTACTACTACAGATTCACAAGACTATTGTTAGTGATCATCTCAGAACAACAATAGTTGTATCTGCTATTCTCAGTTCTGTCCTACACCTGATTGATTCTGTAGTTGTGCATTGTGCATGTACTTGTGTCCCTAGTATATGATAACCTCAATGTGCTGATTTTTTTTGCAACTACTGTGTCTTTTAATTGTTCACGTAGCTGTATTTGCTTGACAGCTTTGAATGACTTTAGCTATACATAGCTGTTCCTATTTACAGCTCCTCAATTTGTTCTGACCTATCCTTGAGGGGTTGTCCCTAGGAATGTTTATGCTTTTCTAGGGGGCATGTCCCTAGCTTCTTTGCTTCTAGTTTCTACTATAAGAAGTAGGGGGCTGCATTGTGCCTACTTATCATAGCTGAGTGCTTTTAGTTCCTCTTGCTGTTGCTGTACATAGCTGGCTACTCCTATTTTCCATTGCTTACTGTTGCTTCTGCTACTGTTTGCTGCTATAATAGCATTCGTTAGTGATTTGCTGTTGCTGATATTCCTTCCATCTACAATTGGACTATCTAAACTAATACATAGAGTTCCTTACTGCCACTTTGTCATGGTGAAGTTGCTACAATTTACAGTTGCTGCTGCTGCTCTAGTAAGCCACTGCTGCTATTTTCCAGCTGTAGTGTTGCTGCCGTTCTATTATCCTAGTTTAATCTATCACTTGGTAGTGTTTTCCTTCCCTCTTACTAGATGGATTGGAAACATCGAATATCATTTTACCCATATAGCCATTTGGCGTAAACATTTTCTTTGCTCTTGTTTGTTTTCCTTTTTTTTCTTGGGGTATGCCCCTTGTAGGTTGTACATTTGGTTATCCTCTTTTTTATTTCAAGCTATTTTACCCCAAAAAAAAAGTTATAAGAGAGAATAAAGTGTTGAGAAAAAAGAACGAGAAGCTGACAAAAAAATTACAAGAAGCTAAAGCTTAAGTGCTTGACTACAAAATGAAATGCTTGATTATATTAGTTGTATGCATTGTTGTGTGGTTTACGAAGAACATAGTAGCTGTTCCGAACATGAGGAACTTGAAATACCTGCCATAGATGATATGAAATAAGTTGCAATTGTTCCCTTGCTATTTTGGTGTATAAGTAACTCAACTGTGAATGGATAGACAGCAGTTCTATTTTGGTATTTTGGTGTAGAAATACCTACCGTAGTTCTATGTACTTAAGTTTTTATCCGTGGTGTTATTGGAGCCCGCTGGGGTACTGAGAATGGATAGGCAGCAGTCAGGGGCCAATTCAAGTACACTACCATGAGAATGGAAAAGATCAAAACAATCTATGAATTGGTCAAGAGAAGGATTAGATTCCCTCTTGTCCCAACTATACAAGCTACTAACCAAAAAACCACCTAGAACTATCAATTCCCAATATTGACTCTTCCTACTTTCGTTTTGGTTTCAAATGAACTAGAGGAGAATAAGATGCTACAAAGAATAGTATAGATAAGAGATGTATCAGTCTTGAAACGTTTCTAGAAATTGTATTTGGCAACACAGTACTCAAATATATATGCAACTTCAAAACCCAACTAAACAAATCAGGATGCAAAGGAATGCTCAAAAAATAGTAGAGAATATTGAAAACAAGGAAGAAAGTTGAACAGACTCCATTAAACTTGGACAGCTAATACCAAAGTCTGTGAAGTTAATTATCAATTGGATTCTACTAAAGTAAACAACAGTAACCCACACCCAATTGGATTCTACTGAAGTTAGTTATCAATTTCCAGCGAGTAACCCACACATAATACAGTTATCTGTCAAAAACAAATTACAAATCACACCAAATATATCAAATTACAGTTCGTCGATCTTTCAAATGTTCAAATACAACCTCTCTATTGCCTTGCCATTTCCTCCATCTCTATCTCTGCATAGACGTACATGTTAAGAAGCTTTGGAAAATTTCTTTTGTCGTGCGACTGCCCCATTAACCCACGACCATGACATTTTCTGCTCTTCTTGATAGCCTTCTCTTTTCCTCCTTTCAATCGGTTACCACAACCCTTTGCCCTAACCTGGAGTGGTTCTTTAAAACTATGTTGGCTTCCATGAGAAATACGCATTTCGATACCACTCTCTAGACGTGGTTCACGAGAACTCCTCAATACTGCAAGTTCATCCTTCGCGAGTAATAGGTGCTTGGATACCACTTCAGTTCCTTCCTCATCTAGTACACCATCATCAATCACATTACAAGCAAGTTAGAAGAGACCTTGTCGCCTCACTAAAACCGAACGGTCACATATTTCTTTTCCAACACTACCCAACTCATCCATAACTCTGCTCGTTTTTGCGGATTTTGTCCACCTCCGCAAGATGTACTTAGTAGGCAATTCCATAATTTGCATTCTACTAATGTAAGCCAACATGTGTCGACATGGAATTCCGTCAAAGTCAAACATCTTAGAACTGCAACTGACAAGGTTTGATGACTTCTCTACTGAAATCTCTTGACTTCTCGACCTTTCCATATTCGGCCTTCGAACATCCAACAAACACTGATGTTCATCCTCATGTCTTAAAGTTACCACATACACATTAATTTGAAAGATTTCCTCTTGAAACATATAAAATATACTCTGCGTATATAATTCACTCATTCCATTTTCCATGAACGACGAGGTTTTCAATACTGCCTTCTTATTTACATCTTTGTGATCTAGATTCAATTCATTATGTCATATACATGATAACGCCCTTTCGAACCACAAAACAAAATCCAACATTGAATTTTCTTTAGACACATATCTCTTAAAGAATGCATGAGAAATTTCAAATCTTTGACTATTTGTCATGTGGGCAGAAAAAATATGTTTCATATTTGCAGGAACCCATCTATCACGAATTTCATACATGGACTGTAACCATTCATTGTCGAACAAGTTAGATTTTGCTACAATATCTTCCCATCTTCTATCAAACTCTTCAGGGCTCTTAGAATTCCATATACATCTTTTGAAAACATCATAATGTTCTTTATAAGATAATGCACTTATCTTTGAAGAAAATTTATTCACAATGTGCCAAATGCAATATCTATGGTGCGTATTTGGAAGAACATTTGTAAATGCTTTTGTCATTACCATATCTTGATCAGTAATTATCATTTTAGGCGGGCCTTCTAGCATTACTTTCAGCCATTCTTTAAAAAGCCACTCAAAAGAATTACTCGATTCATTACACAAGAACCCACAACCAAAAAGCGTAGTCTGCCTATGGTGATTAACTCCTTATATGGGAGCAAAGATCATAGAATATCGGTTTGTGTTGTAGGTTGTATCAAATACCACCACATCCCCAAAATATTGGTATGACTTTCTACATGTGGCATCCGCCCAAAAACAATGACTCATCCTCCCATCATCATCTTTCTCCATTGTAAAATAATAACAGGGATTTTTTTGTTGTTCGGTCTCAAAATACTTGTAATAACATGTCGGCGTCATATCCATCTACGCAATTCCTCTCATCCCTATTTTTGTTATAAATATCTCGTGGTAAAAATCCAACATGTTCAAGACCCCCGGCTTGCAACTCTAGAATACTCATTTGTTGATGGGGTGATGTTGTGTTAAGGATTTTTATGCATCGGAAATGCGACGATGAGATTTCAACAAATGTGCCTTCCTCGGGGTCATAAGAGGGTGGCTATCACCCTTGACAAAGTTAGAGACAACAAACCCTTCACCTGACCAGGCTCTCACGACAGCTAATTTTGCACCAAATTTCTCTGTAGTCCAACCCCGACGACGTGTAGTGGTGGCCTTAGAAATTCTCTCTCTCTCTCTCTCATTTGTTTGCTCCATTGTGTTGTCAAATCACATCTTTAAGCATGCCAAAGCCTTGTCAATCCATCCTAGGTGTAAGTCTAAGTAATCATGGAGATTTTCTAAGGCTTAAAGTAAATCCTAGGTGATTATAACCTAGGTTGTAAGTCTTACAAGTCTAAGAGGTTAGCCTTCCATATTTAGTCAATCCTAGGTCTAAGTTGTAGTCAAAATCTAGGGTAATTAAGGGATATATTCTAGGATGATTAAAGGCTAGATTATGTTCTTGAAGTAGTCTAGGAATGGGTTGTCATGTGGTAATTAGGCTTAAGGGCTAAAGAAGTAGCTTGTGGGAGTGTACATACACATGCACGCACCTCACTCACTCACTCACACACAAACACTCTCTCTCTCTCTCTCTCTCTCTCTCTCTCTCTCTCTATGTATGTGGATATATATATATATATATAGTATACTTAAGTATTAGGTAGTCCTATTAGGCCTAGGAGGAAAGTGTAATGATTGAAGGTAAGCTTTCAAGTATAATCTATTGACCATTGGTTAAGGCTTTCCTAGAAAGGCTATATATGCATATAGATATGATTATGGTAGGCTCATTTACATGTAGCCATGTGTACTTAGGTATAGGTAGTCTTGCTAAGCCTATGGAAAGGGTAATGATTATGGTAAGGGTTTCAAAAAAAAAATATTGTTCAATGGTTAATACTTTTCCTAGAAAGTGTATATATGTATATAGTCATGATTAGGGTAGACTATTATGTATATATACCTATATATATGTATATATATACTTAGAGAAGAATCTAGGAAAGTAACTTTGGTGGGTAATTAGGTTCAAGGCTATTAATCTTAGATTTGCATGCATGGCAAGCATAATGATTACTACTTTTGGTAGCATAACGATGACTTCCTTAGGTCCAAAAGGTTTAATTAGGGTTTGGAAAGGTTCATAAGGTTCAAAGATGATTGAAAAGGTTTATCTAGGGTTAGGGGAATGTAACTAGGTTGAATTGGTAATTAGGTTTCTTTAGCTAATTGGTTAGAAGCTAATTATACTTGTCAAGTAGGATTTCTAGCCAAGAAATATAATTTAAGATTTTATTTTACTCACTAGGAAAATATACAAGTGCTTCTATAAGTATACTTGTCCTTAGAAAAGGACTCGATTGTCCGGTGCGAAAAGATATAATTTTATAAGTCTCAAATCTAATTATGATGGATTATTAAAAATTAAAAAAGAATTTTAAAAGCAAATAATTTCAAGTAATTAAAATAAAATTCAAATATTTAACGAAATTTTTATTTACCAAAAATCAGGGTTGTTACAAGTCCATTTTTAACTTGAGGAGTGTAAAGTTGACAAGAATTAGTACACTCTTCACACAGTTGAGATGATAATGGTGAAAGTAGTTGTATATCATCCAAAGTCTGCATTCTAAAGACCAAAAGAAGAATCAATAACTACACCAATTCATTTCTTATGCCTATCCATATCTATATAAGTAGAGAGGCAGAGAGAGATACCTTGGTGGTGGTGGTCGAAAAAGGGGGTTGGATTGATGCTCACATTATCTTCTTCTTCTATTTCTTTTCAATCTGCAACACAACCATGATATTAGCTAATTATCTTCACACTACCATTCTAGTATGCTGAATATGGAGTACGTCATTTTACAACTAAACTCTTGATTGGTCACAATGACCTTTTGGTGGATGGAGCATTTTGGTAGAAGAAACTAGAACAAAGTTAACAAGGAACACCAAGTAGCATGTAGCACAAGATCCATCAATAAGGATTAAGGACTTGGAAAATTAAGAACTATAAGTGAATGCTTCATTTTTAAAGGATGATGAGGTATAAACAATGGTCGGCTGATGTAATGCTGATCAAGAAAATTAACATAACTCTGCCAACCATTAGCTTTTTGGTAGGTTCAAATTATAAAATCTTGGAAGGTACAGAAGGTTTTATTTTGGTGAGATGTACAGGTGTGGTGAAATTGTTTAAAGAGGACTTCTTGGTGAATACCATTGCTCATTTATCCACACAGAGACATACACTTTAAATGCTTATTACTCTTACATTAGCTACACTGGGACACACATGGATCAACTAATTGAATCCTACTAATTAAGAACAGGGAAATGATTAACAACTTGGGCAATTACGGATAACACACTTAATTTCGTCGTGGATGTGATTTCTTTTACCCTAATTGAGCAAAAGAAAAAAAACCCTAATTTCGAGGAACAGAAAAAACAGCCCTAATCGACATGGGGAGAGAGAGAGAACGAGCCAGAGAGAGAGAGAGAGAGAGGGAGCCCTAATACCCCATCTAGTTCGAACCGTTATGCCCAAATTTCTAGTACGAAACAGATCGAGAGAGAAAGATACCAGTCGTTCATCGTTCGTTCTTCTGTTCAGTCCAGTTCTTCTTCTTCAATCTTCTCTTCAATCTTCTTCTTCTTTTTCGTGTTTTTGCTTTTACAGCAAGAAAGAAATAGGGTCACGGGTTTCGTCGAGATTTGAGATTCGACAGAGAAAGAGCGAGAGATGTAGAGTGAGAGAGATACCTCAAAGTGTTCGTCATCGTCGTCGTCGTGCGTCGGGCGGAGATCTGGTTCGTCGTTTCTCTCAAAAATCGCCTCCTCTCCCTCTCTCTTTCTCTCTCTATTTATGCATTTGAAGGGAAAAAAAGGGAAATGAGAAGGGAACAGGAGTGCGTGGGAGTTTTGGGCTGGATTTTATTTCCCAGCCATTGGTTTAAATCCAACGGCTTATAAGTTGGGTGCAGATGGGAGGTTTGGTCCGGAGTCCTAACCAGAATAGGACTATATATATATATATATATATATATATATATTGAGAGAGAGAGAGAGAGAAATCAGCATAGATATGTATTGATGAAAACATTAATTACTATAATCGAGATCGAATTGGATTAAAACGGGACTGGGAAGGCAAATACTGACCCCACCTCATTTCCTTTTCATATGGGGAATGCCCGCTTGGATCTGGCAGGGATGGGACAATGCGGCGAGGGAAATTTCCATCCCTAAATACATGCCAATTTTGAAGTAAGGTGTTGTTTTTGTTTGAGATAATCACTCTAATGCTTTTGATTGGATACAAAATTCGAACTTCTGGAATTATATTAATACACTACTCTCAACTTTAGCTTCATAGGAACTGATAACCGTTGGTGGACTTTAAATTAGGAACTCAGGAATGTACAAAACGAATTGATTGTTCGTATAGTATAGGGCTATTAAAATGTTCATTGGTGGTACAAAAAATATGGCTAGCCAAGCCAAGCCCTGCTTTCGAAGGACCGTGGAATTTCCCTCGTTCCTCTCTTCATTTTCCAGTCCCCATGCAAAAAATACAAATGCAATTTATAAGATCGTTGATACAAGCAGTAATTGTGGTGGGTTCTAGGAATCACTCCCGTGAAGAGGACCATGTAGCGAAATTTGAACATACACCCCTTATCCTTTTTGTTATTTTAACTTACACCCCCCTAGAGGCAGAGCTATGGGGAGGGCTCCGGCTCTACCTTTTTTGTTTATTTCTTAGTATAATGTTCACAATTTTTGTAAATATTGTAAAAGAAGTATAAATTTTCAACCATAATTAAACAATAAGAACAATTTTTATTTTTAGCACATTAAACTATGGTTAATACTAATACCATGATAAAGATACTGCTTATCGTTGAATGATATGATTGTAGCTATATTCAAGATTAATGATATGATATGATACTGCATATCGTTTAATTATTAAAGATATTGCAACAAAGTGTAATTTACCTAGATTTCTTTAATCAATATTTTTTTTTTGTCAAGCGGTAGGAAATACAATCTGGAAACAACTCCAATAAGCTCAACCCAATTATTAGTCGTATTAGGGGTATAAACAATCCCAAACAATTTCACAATCACTATAAAGCAAATCTAACTACAGGTCCCAACAGATACAAAGGGAAGAACACCCACGCGTAGGAGAGAGATTTGAACTCCTGACCTCATATTGAGACAAGAGAATCTTGACCAACTGAGCTAGTCCAAGTTGGTTTTTAATCAATTATTTTACCCTAAAATTGTTCGTGAAAGATTCAAACGAATCTTTTTTTGATCCTCAAATAATCAAACTCAAACTAATCTGGTACTTCGAGTTGTATGACCTCAACCTAAGTTCTCAAACTCAATTTTGTCACGTACTTTTCTTCTTCTTCTTCTTCTTCAATCAATAGAGGAGATCATTTATATCATACTAGGTCCTACCTCGTGCAAGGCACGAGAATCATGCCCATCGAAGAGGAGGTTTTTTGTTTTAGGGTTGAAATTGATGTTTTTGATTGTTATGGTGGGAATGTAGGAGTGGACCCAAAACAGTTGAAGGTCACAGGTAATGAAAGAATATCAGTGGGAAGACTTCAGCAAAATTATTATTTTTTTCATTGAGTGAAAGCATGTCTATGAGAGGGTAGCACAGGAAAGATTAGAGCTATGAAATTCGCATCTATAAGTTGGAATTAGGATCACAAAACAACTTCATAGGCCTCCCAAACGTTGAACGTCCATGAAGTAGGAGCTGAGGGAGGAGCAGATATGTAAGGATAGCCTATGACAGCAGCATGAGTTATATATCAGCCTCAACAATAGATAATGACAGATGACATTAACCAAGGAAAGAGCAAGGCTAGAAAAGGCTAGCAACTGCAGCTCTTTTACACATACACATACTGCTTAGCAACTACAACCTTTTGCTTAGTGGCATTTAAAGGAGTTTCGTCAAATCTGGTTGCCTTTGAACCTTGTCTCCCATTGTTTGTTAATTTCTCTTCAAAGACATTTATCTTTTGAACAGAACTTGATAAACAACCGTCTCGCAGTCTCCATTTCTCTTGAAATTCAACTATCACATCAGTTATTTTATACCACTCTCCCAACAGTCAACATGACAAAGAATTGGTTCCAACCCTCGAAAATTAAGAAGCATCGATGCATCCGCTGCTCCAAAAGAATCCATTTCCATGTGCTCTGTTCATAAGTAAGACGATACATTAGCAAACCTTAAAAACTAATATTTTCACTGGTCTTTACAACAAAAATTCATTAATTTATCTTCGGGAAAAAAACCGAAATGGTCCATGTAGTTAAATGTTTGTGTCAACTTGATCCCTGTAGTTGTAATTGGCTCGATTTATACTCTGTACTTTCCATTTTGTTCCAATATGGTCCAATTGCTAACTGGCGTTAGTCCGCTATTAGTCCTTTTAAATAAAGACAAAAATAAGCTAATAAAGACAAAACTAAACTAATAAGCCAATTTTTTCATCTTTATTCAAAAATATTGGATTTTGATGGTAACTTTTTAGGTTCCTCTTGTCATGACGAAACAATAATCCCAAAAAATTTGATAAAAAAAATTAACAAATGCGAAAAAAATTGAATAAGGACAAAAAAATAAGCCATTAGGCTTATTTAGCCTAACAACCCCTGAGTTTATGTAATATTCTGACTTTTGGATATGGTTCTTTATCATGTGGCGACTTTTGGATCTATATCATGTTGTGACTTTTGGATATGGTTCTCTATGCATTTTCAGTTCTTTGCAGAAAACTAAGGCATCTCAGTATTTGTCCACAAGTTAAATAAGTAGACAATACCAGTGGTTATATTGCCTCATGACTGATTATGAAAATGCTGAATTAGAGGGCAACTTTTTGCAGAAAACTATAGCCAAATTTCTTCTCAGGTGCCTCCTTATCAATGTAGAATGGAAGAATGAGCTGTGTTTCGTTTCATAGGTATATTAGGTAGGCCTATGCAAAAATCCCGTCCACCCGCGGACCCGACCCGACCTGAAGGATCCCGGGTGGAATCGAATATGTGCTTCGGACTGGTACGGGTCATTTTCTGTTAAAAATTAGATTTTGGTTCGGGGTCCGGGTTGATGCGTTTCTTACTCGACCCAACCAATTTATAAAGATTAATTTAGTTTTTAGTCGGACCCGACATAAAGAATTGGGATTGTGGACGGTTCTTACTCATTTTCGGTTCGGTTTGCGGGCCTAAAACATTTGTTACCCGCCATGTCGGATTTGGTTCGGGTTCGAGGGTCAAACCCGGCCGCCCAACCCGTGCACACCCCTAATATTAGGGCAAGAGGGGAATGAAAAAATTACAGTTTTAACCCCCCAAAAAAGGGGCCATTTGATTTTGCTGTTAAAAGGACTAATGGCGGACTAACGACGGTTAGTAATTGAATCAAGTTGGAACAAAATGGATAGTACAGAGTATAAATTGAGCCAATCACAACTACAGGAACCAAGTTGACACAAACACTTAACTATAGGGGCCATTTCAATTTTTTTCCTTTTATCTTCAATCACTTAGTACTATTACTTAACTGACCCCAACATGATTTCTAATACACCCATCATTCAAAATTAATGCTTCCAGTATCCTTAGAGCAAGAATCATTAATTTCACTTCATCAATGGACCCCTTTGTGGGGTCAATTTTAAAAAAAGGGAGTCCTTTTAGGGATTTATGTTTAGCATAAGGAACCCATACCTCTCACCTTCACTAAAATGTATTTTGCACCAAAATAAACATACCTTCTCACAAAGTAGCACATAAAATAGCTGAAGCCCGGCTATGCATTCACCAATTTCATGTACGAAGGAACAAGACAAGAAGTAAAGGTGAAGCTCAATATTTAGAAACAAAACCAATTAAAAGAGAATAATTCTAATTATGAACAAAAATTACCCTACAGTCGGATTGTACGTCCAGTTCTTTTTGTCGGTTCTGTGACTTCTGTCGGTTCACCGCTGCACTCAGCGCACTGCACATAGGTTCAAGTAGGACTATAAACAGTTAAAACTATGTATTTTGATGTTGTGCTTTTTTTCACCTTCAACACTATATATATTAAATCATTTTCCTTAATCAATCATTTTTACTTGAATCCAAAACTGTGTCCTTGTCTTGTTTACAATTGAATTTGATGACTTGGACATTTTTTGCACAATGGAGCAAAATAATTTCAGAGGGATGCTAAATGAAGAAGAGTAACAATTTTTTTAGCACGGAGACAAAAGGACTTGGTTTCTCTATTAAATCCTTACTTAAGTAGAATGATCCATCATACCAACTGAGAAATTAGAAGCTCAACGCAAATCACCCAAAAGCCAAAACAATTGTAGGATCTCTGTTAAACTCAAATCGAAGCAAAATATAACTATTATTGGGGAAATCAGAAGCCACGACAGGTCTAACTACTTAAAACACTTATAATTCCCAGGTTTTGGATACTGGCACCTTCCAAAATGTGCCAACTTAATGAAATTTATTTTTGTTGATAAAAAAAAAATACCAACTTGATTCGGCTTTGGGAAAAAGTTTTTTGGAAAAAAGCTGAGTAAAACTTGTTCTAAGATGTATCAACACCTTTCAGAATTCAAGTGATTTATCCAGATGGCCCACTTATCTATATCAAAATTATTCTGGCTAACATTTGCCCTCAAAGTTGTTAAAAGAGAGCTTCAGACGTATGAAGCACCGACTGTAATGCCCTGATTTTGGGAACGTTAATTTAATAAGTTTTTCACATTTATTAATTAGAAAGAAATATAAAGTTATTACAAGCCAAATTATCCCCAAAGTCGTATTACACTTATTTAAATAGATAAGAGAAGGGTACTAGGGTAACTTCTACTCTTCTGGATGTTCGTCTTCTTCTGCGTTTTTCTGCTCAGCACCAAACTCTCCCAAATTATAAAATTCCCCCTGTTCGTCTCTAAACTCTGGCATAAGATGCCAGAGTCACAAAAGTAATACCGTGAGCAATTAAGCCTAATAGCTAACTCTTACCCCTATGTCCCATACACTAACAAAAATAATTTATAACAATTTATCAAAAAAAAAAAACAAAATTGAGCATCACAATAATAATCAAAGGTGTCAGTGTCTTTCAGAGTTATCACAACGTATCTTAAACTGGTCATCATTTTTCAAGAATCGATTCCACTTTCCATTTTATTTTCTCGAGCACTGGTTCCGCTGACCATCTTTCAAGACCTACCGGGCTCCTAGGCTAAGTTCAGATTTTTGCCACCCAAACACACTAATTCCGCTGACCGTCTCTTTCAGGACCTATCGGGCTCTCAGTCTTTAATCATTTTCCATTTCATAATGCATACACAGCACTAGTTCCGCTGACCATCCTTTCAGGACCTGCCGGGCTCCTAGGCCACACACGCACACCCAAGCCATGATTCCGCCGACCATTCTCTCAGGACTTACCGGGTTCTCATGCTCACTCACGCACACTTGAGCCATGATTCTGCTGACCATCTTCAATGGACCTACCAGGTTCTCATGCTCACACAATCATTAATCTTTTACATTTCATTTTCTTTTTACTTTTTGTATTCTACTTCTCATTTCTCGTGTCTCGTAATCATGTATCATTTTCTCGCGTTCACATTATTCTTTCAAAGCTTGCTACTATCGTGCGATGATAATAAATCACTAATTCCATGCATCTCTATTTTCATTGACATTGAAAATTATAACATCACAACTTATCAACAAACATGCAATTAATTAAGCATTACAACGATAAAATCAACTTTTCAACTTAAACAATTTAATCATGTGATATCATTAAAAAAATAGTAAATAATTAGTTAAACATGTAGCACATCAACACTATACTTAGGTGAGTAGATAGGAGGTTTCTACTGTTCTTCTTGGCAGTAGAGCGGTTACGAAGTACGTCGGGTGAAAATGCGAGTGGAGTAACGTCTTTCAGCTTGACCGAAGAATACAAAGAAAGTACTTTTCTTTTTCCGGAAGCACAAATACTTCTAGAAATTTTGAAAATCGGGATCAAATGGTGATTTGAGTGGTGTAGGAAAGGTGGCAAAGTGATGGTGGAATTGAACTAATTTCTTCCTCCTTTTCTATTTTCTAGCCAAAAC
>BPLS01000145.1:2427019-2532259 GCA_019656275.1 Rhododendron kiyosumense | reverse complement strand
CTCTCTCTCTCTCTCTCTCTCTCTCTCTCTCTCTCTCTCTCTCTCTCTCTCTCTCTCTCTCTCTCTCTTGCTCTGCAAACTCACATTAATGAAGTATGTGAGAAGTGGATGATTGGTGGTGTATGTGTGCTTGTGAATGTGAATGTGAAAGGGGCATGCCTATTTATACTAGTGAAGAAAGAATCTAGATCATATGAAATCTTGACCATAATCTCATATAATCAAATCAAATCTTGACCATAATCTTATGTAATCCTAGAAAATCAAATCAAATCTTGACCATAATCTTATATAATCCTATAGAATCTAACAATATCTAGCAAAATCTATAAAATATCTAATAGAATCCAATCCAATCTTATCCTAATCATATCCAATAACATCTTTATAAAATCTAGGAAAAATCTATAGCAAATCTCTCTCTCAATTTCCTACAATTAACTCCTTAGATTTGAGGGAATCAAAATCTTAAATTGTGTATCATATCTAAATTTTTCTAGGATCCTAACTAGATTTTGCATATCCTAGCTAGATTTTTATAGGATTTCCTAAGATAACAATTATGACTCTCTCCTTATCTACTATGATTATACTTGGATATCAATCTCTAGGATTTGTAAAAAATCTAGGTTAGGGTTTGCATGTACATATATATCCATATAGCTTGACATATTTACCCAATAGTGTTTTAGTATTTTCTTTTAAAAAAAAATTTGAGTCATTTATTAAAAGAATACTAAATTAATATCTAAATGGAAGAATTTCAATTAATATATTTAATTTTACTTTAAAAATTTAGGGTTGTTACACCGACACTCCAAAAAGGCACTGTTGGACAGGGGACACGGCGACATGGTGGGGACACAAACTGGTGGAGAAAATAAGCCATTTGAATTTTTTTACCTATTTCGCCGCTTGAAAAATGGTCACAAGTGCTTATCATTCACTACAAGACACTACAACAAAAAACGCTTTTCATAGCATGCAAAAAACGCTATAATAGGTAATAGCGTTTTGAAGAACACCTTATTAGCCCATGCAATTAAAAGTCTTAGCTTTCTATAGCGTTCATTGTCCGCTGTTAAAAACTTTCTATAGCGTTCATTGCTTGCTGTTAAAAAACTTTCTATAGCGCCCATTGTCTGCTGTAATATTTTGTACCTTTGATAGCATTCTTTGCCTGTTATCTTATTTCTTTTTATAGCATGCAATGAATGCTATTAAAGGTAAACAATAGCGTTTTCTGAACGTTATCTTAGCCAATTTTAGCTGCTTTTTTTTTTTAATACTACAAATGCCAATATACTAATATTTTCATACAGAAAATTTGCATTCCATTCAACACCAAAGTACTTCCAAACCCGATACAATTTCGATGTAAGATAAATAATTTAATCGACGATTCATATCAATAGCTTAAAGAATAATTTTCCAGCACAAACTACATTTAAGAGTCAGATTAATTACACTCATAAAAAAAAACACTAATGTAATCTCTCTTTCCAGAAAATGTAATCCTAAACTAGGAAGCCATCTCATTCAAGTACCCCTATTCTTTGCCCACGGAGATTTTCTTTATTTGAAGCTTACTTTTTTGCTAAGTTTATACCCTTTTGCTCCCAACGGCGAACACATACCTGTAAATGTAGAACTATTCAAAATAACCCAATAGATATAGTAAAAATTATTAACGAGAAAAATAACTTTAAAGTAACATAATGTTTGCAGTTAGAAAAAGAAGAATATGATGGATAATTGTCAGCAAGAACCAACAGCAATCTCAGAAGTAGCCACACCATGACAAATTGGCGAATGACATATACCAATCCGTGCACGATTGTGGAACAGAACTATTCCTGTGAGAAAACTATGTAAAAAGTTGGAACTTCAAGCGCATGCATTTAACTACCAACTAAGCCACTTAACTATTCAAACACATACATTATTGATCAATGGTAGTAGACAATGAGCATAGTGCTCTTGCAAAAGTTAAATGACACCGGTATCACTAATCATCCCCATTAACCAAATGGGTTAGAGTTTTGTGCATGTGTTGACATACACACAGTGGGCGAGCGCAGTTCACATTAACCTATTAGGATATAGTCATCCACTATATATCATCAATGTTCAAATCCACATTACACCAGCACCCTCCAAGTTGCATTTGAACTACCAATTTATCAAGGAATTTTTGTAGAGGCCCGTAAATAATTAAAATTTCGAAAAAAAAAATCGTTTAATACTTGAAAGGAATCGGAATTATCACTAAAGTTGTGTGTTTGTTTGTGGGATGTATGGATATATATTAATTGTGGTGTATCGGACACTCGGGGAATGATAAAAGGTGAGTTTTGATGTTGTGATGATGTTTGGAGGTGTTGGTAACAAGTAGGGTTGATTTTGGTAAACAAGTAGGGTTGATTTTGGTAAAAGTTACAAAAAAATTCATTTTCTGTCCAGCATGAACCGGTACGGGTTTTTCCTGTACCGGTACATAATGCCCAGAGCTTGTATTTTTTGGTATTTTGAAGGCTCTTGAACCGGTACGGGATTTTCCTGTACCGGTACATAGTGTGTTTTTCTACAACTTTCAGCACGCTTTTTGGACTTCTATAAATACCCCATTTTGTCATTTCTCACATTCAAAACCCACGAAATAACTCTAGAAACACCCCCTCTCACCTACCTAACTCCAATCTCACCCAAAACTCTTGATTTCAACCTCAAATCTTCAAGATCTAAGGGTTTCCAACCTCAAAATCACTTGAATCTCACTTTTGGTGAACAAGAGGTAAGTTTGGTGTTCTTTTTCCAACTTTTTGGCTCACACCCGCATTTTTCTCTCTCTCCTCTCAATCACTTCTTGATCTTTACCTATTATTCATGTTTTTGGGTAATATTCTCTCTAGATCTTGCATCTAAGCTTGGGAATAGCTTGTTCTCGGAAGATTTGAGCTTTTTCGTCTTAGTGGACCTAGGGTTTTGCTCAAAACCCACTTTGGTAGGGATTTCTCTCTTCTTCTACATGTTTGCGATGATTAAGCGTGATTTTAAGTGTTTATTTGCCATAAATGGTTGAATGGAATGTTTTATGACTCGAGAATTGCGAATTCTTTGAAAGTAGTATTATGGACTTGAGTGTTATGATTCATGAGTTATTTGTGATGCATTTGGTTGTTGATGTGAAGCGGGTGTGGAGAATATTGTGTCGCAAGGTGTGGAAAACACAATTTCACGAGGGGTAGAGAATATTGTGTCGCAAGGTGTGGGAAACGCAATTTCGCAAGGGGTGGAGTGCATTGTGTCGCAAGGTGTGGGAAACACATTGTCGCGAGGAGTGGAGTTTATTGTGTCGCTAGGTGTGGAAACACAATTTCGTAAAGGGTGGAGGATTGTTGGGAGGTGTGTGTGTAAGCCGGTATATGTGTATGAGCATGTTATGATATATCGTAAATGGTGTTAACGTACATTCATTTGGATTTGATGTTAAATTTGGTTTGCTGCGTTCATGTTCTTCATCTCATTACATATAGATTTTCTAGAGAATTTCCTACTGGCTTGTATAGCTCAACAAAATCCTTCTTTTCAGGTTCAAACGCAGGGCAGTAGGTTGTATGACTCGGTATTTTCAGAAACGAAGATGTTTGGAAACTAACATGATTTAGTTACTCATCCATCTTTGTATTGGTTTAGTTTTGGATAGAGATGGTGTTGTAACAAATTTTCATTGTTTGATCTTTTGACAAAACATTGTAATGTACATAAGACTTTGTATATGTATTTAACTTAATTTGGGCCATGGTGCCAAAGTTGTAATTTCTTGAACTTATGGACCTTGTTGTAATTGAGCAGGTGGGAAATATCATTTTGGGTATTATTCATATTATGCGAGAATCTTCCTTAAATTCGTTATTTAATTATGTTGAAAATTGAGGGCTTGACAATTTTCTTATCAACTAAGATTTAGTAGAAAAATGGAAAGTGGATGAACTTATGACAAAACAAAGAAAATGGATAATAGCTAGGCATAATAATAGTAGAGCATTCATAGGAATCTCCACTAAACCACTCATAACTCAAAGCTATCAAAAGTATAATTTGTTGTAGTATTTAATGAACTAGCAAGAACCAGCAAAATATATGGTAGAGAAAGACACTGAAAGAATAAGGAAAAGAAAGGTGATTGGGAATCAAAACTTGCATAATTCTAAAATAGTAAACAAAATATCTAGTTATGGAAGAGGGCTCTCCGTTTTTTACACATGGTTACCAATACACTTAGTTTTACTTGCTAGTAGGAAGTATACAAGAAACTGTGATAATGAACTAAAACAATGTAGATACTACCATCTAACAATGTAGAAACGTTGTGTCAAACTATTCCGCGTTCAATCAGTGCATTTCCGCTATTATTGCATCGCTATAATAGCATTTTTGGAAAACACTAAAAAAATATGCTATTATAGCCCATATGTGTTGTAGTGTATGAGTAATTTTTTACTTGCAACAAGATATGAGATAATTTTAGCGTCAAAAGTTCTATCACTCATGTATAATGTATAAGAAGGTATACTAGACATAAGCCTAAGACAAATATCTAGTAAGAATATAATGGAAGTCTGACCTCCTGGTTACTGAAGAGTTTGAAACTTACACAACCATTATTTCAAGCAAGACGCACAACAACATTATCGTCTTATGAATCCGCTTGCCGAACTTCATATCTATCATTGGGTTTCAATCAGTCATCCTAAGCAATTAAGTCAAATGCAATGAATGAATCACAAGCAAGCTTAATTAGAAAGTTAAGCAATCCTACCATAGATTTTGTCAAGGGTATTGTATCATAAGAGAATTTGCATTTTTCACCCTGTAGCAATTATAAAAAGAAGATAAAGCATCCATATCAGTACATATAAAAGTGAGACTTCAGCAATTACCTTATAAAATCAGATAAAAATGGCATTGTATAGATTATTATATACTACCTCCTGACACTACAACAAATAAGGCTTCTAATAGTGTCAAAAACGCTATAGTATTATATGCATAGCGTTCAAGAGAACGCCTTATTAGCTCAGATTTGATTTAGGAGAATCAACCTCCCGAAAAACAAAAAACAAATGAAAAAGTAATGAAAGGGTATGGCTTGCTACGTACTAACTCTCACAAACATACTCTGCTGTAAGTGCAAGTTTTAATTGGAAACAAACAGTCTAATTCAAAACATTTACTAACTCATAAAATTGTAGATGGTTTTACGTAATCTAGCAAACTATAATGTATAGCGAGAAAACCGTTTCCTGCACAGGAACATGCGATAGATTGATCTTGATATCGATCTTAAATATTGTAAGATACATAGGATAGATTGATCTTTGACAAAATGCGATGGCCAACAACGTAAAGCACATACTTCAACCTAAAATACAGAACTAAAAGAAAAGGCATTCAAATGGAACTACCATCTTGTCCGCACACAATTAAAGTAACAAAGTCAAACCAATCTTCAACTTGAAAGTCAGTGCTCACATGTAGAATCGTGTCCCCAAACACAAATTGAACAAGTAGATACCTATTGAGTTTGTTCCCCAACAGAAAATTCTTTTGGCAAATTAACCGTCCTCTCTTTGATCCCTTAAGTTTTGTTGCAGAGAAACAAAAAACCGAACACACATTTCACTCTATTAAAAGAGAACATAAGATGAGAACATAGGGGGCATGTCCCTAGCTGTGTGTTGCCCTGTTCTGAACCTCTAGCTGCTGCTGTTGACAGTCACCACTGCTGACTCACCTACGGCAGCTACTGTTTTGCCGTTAATGCTGCAGAAGCAGCATTTGTGCAGCTGTCCTCACTGTTTTCTAACAAACTTACTGCTGCCATTTACTTATGCCACTGTTGCAACCATGGTTGATTCAACCTTGTAGATACAGCTGCTGTTCTGCAGTCCCTAGCTGTTACATTTTATACTATTTGAATAGTGTGGCTTCTGCTGAATTATGCATGCCTTTCATGGTTGTTTCTGCTGTTCTGCTCCTGCCGTTGCTTACTGCCGCTGCTACTGCTACTGCTGTTACTGCTGTTGGCTGCTGCCCTAGTTGTTTTCTATAGTACCATGCTGTGGCTGGTAAAGAGGGCCTTTGTATTTATATTTGCAGCTCCCTGTGACGCCTACTTCAAGTTGTTGTCCGTGATGGACAGCTAGCTACTCTTGCTGTTCGGCTACTACTTTTAGCCCAACTTTTCCCATACCACATTTATTTTGCAAAGCTATTGTCTCTTGTAGTCGTTTGTTTCCCCTCCCTCTGGGTAGATGGATGGGAAACGGCGTGTCTCATTTATCCGATGTAGCCATTTGGCAGTAGCAATTTTGTTATTTTCTTTTTCCTTTTTTTCCTCCTACGGTATGCCCTTGTAGGCTGTATATTCGTTTATCCTTTTTTATTTTCAAGCTGATTTACCCAAAAAAAAAAAAAAAACATAAGATGAGAACAATGGAGAATTTGCAGCAGTTATCATAAAGAGCAGTTATTAAACTTGTCGATAGTGTGTGGCCTGTAACTTGCCTATTCAATCTGTGATATCCATTGATCCAAACAAAGAGTATATTCATCCATAAAATCAAAGCAATCTAAATATGATCATATATAACACCTAAATTATTGTATCCAAATACATGCATCCATCGAATGGATAAAGTCATTAAGTTATCCAAAACATGCTTTAACTAAAAATTCACCACTGCATGAGTCCACCGTCAATCTGTGAAACAGGAGAAAAACCCATCAATTTCCATCCATCACAAATTTTTTTTTTGGTAACCCGTATCTTCAATGAAGCTAAGTGCAATTAGACAACCGCTGGGCCAACTATCCCGATTCCCATCTATCACAATAACGAAGCTAAAATGATATACTACTCCACTTTCACAAGCTTGGCTCCAACATCAACCTATACATTGTAACAATGTGTCGGCATGTAACAGTCTGTCTAAAGCTCGTGTGTGGCGACTAAGCTGGTCATAAGCAGTTTGTTTTCTGTTTTACAACTATGCCCCGCAAAAAGAGACTTAGTAGATAACACTTAACAATCCAAAAAAAAAAAAAACAAAGATAATTGAACTTTTGCAGTTCATGATGCTTCAGACCCTCTCATTTCGGGTGATTTCTGCTACCAGTTAACATGATCGAGAAGTCTCTGGAGATCAAAAAGTTTGAAGCTAGATAAGATGGCAAGATCTACCAGTTAACATTTAACAACCAGCAGAGCCACTTAGCTATGTATAAACACATACATTATTGATCAATGGTGGGTAGACAATGAGCATAGTGCTCATACAAAAGAAAAATGATATCCACAAACTAAAATCAATGGCTCAAAGTTTTAATTCCTCCGAAGTAAAAGAAAACAAGAAGCAAGCGAGCAAGAATCATTCCCATAGTTATTATTAGCCCTTAAACTAAGATCATTGAGGGAAGAAAGTACACAGCGAGCAAAGTCTTTTAATATAACCAATGGAGTAGCTGGAAGGACCAACTTCTCCAACAAAATATAGGCGTCTCAAACTCTTAGTTTCCTTAAGGGTTCTATTTCATTGCACAAATTAGGACGACACACCAAGTGACCAAGATTGTTAAAAGATAAGCACATTCATATGACAAAACTATTGTCATTGTCAATTAGAGGCGAAATGGCGAAAAAATACAGATTAGCTTACTGAGAAGTGCAAAAGGCTGAATTATGCTAAATTGCTAAGGTGTGCTGGCCCTAGTGTGCAGGGTCTAGAAGTTTTTGAGAAGAAAAAAAAGAGTAAACAGATACTGCAGAATATGAAGAAAAAAAGAGTAAACAGATACATGCCAATAAACCTTACTCCAATTGATCTTCTGATACATACAGCCAAAGGTGAGGTGGAGAGGACATATAGCTAGTATCAAGCATAAGAGTAATGAGTCATCAATTATCACCAAACTCCACCATATGTACTCTCCATTTCAAACAAACTATAAGATACTTGTCTCCTACTTGCCATATTAATAACACAACAAAAACAGAAAACATTAGGGGGGAATTACTTCCCAACATGAGTATCCATAGAAACGGCCTACAACTAGTTCATATACTCTATTCTTCCTTAATGATTAGCTCTAAAAGTATCCCATTTCAGATGGATCATGGATGAATAACAATAAGTTAACTATGGCACGGTTTCATTTCTAGTGCACAAGAATAAATCCTAAATTTATAAGACTTAAACGGTTGAGAAGAGACATGCATAGCAGAAAACGATTCAGAGAAACGATTGAGAAAAATGAAGCAACCTAAAACAAACAGAACCCTAGAACAACAGCCGATCCGTGCGAACCAGAACCCAAGAACAACAGTCGATCCATCCGAACCAGTTCGCACGGACAATGATTCAGAAATATGGGATTTGTTCGGACTCTATTGACTGAAAATTTCAAAAGGTAAATGAAAATTGCAGAGGGATATGTGCGTTTAAAAAAAATCCCTTTTTGTTTTGGTTCGAAACAAAAACAAATCCAAAAAGCCCTAATCTCTAGAAATCAATTGAGAGATCTGGAGAGTTCGAACAAGAAAGAGATAGATACCTTGGCAGCCCGTTCGTCGTCGTCGGCGTTCTTGGATCGTTCGTGGTGGTTGTTCTGAAATTGCTTCTTCTCTCTCTCTCTCTCTCTGTAATTGCCGCTATTGAGTTGAACGCTACATGCGGATGGCATTGTAACGAAAACGCTATAAAATTATTCCGTGTTTATGGAACGCTATGGAAGTCTTTTCTGTTTTTATTCCGTGTTAACAGAACGCTATGGAATGCTATAAAATTATTCTGCGTTAACGGAACGCTGTAGTTGACAACTTTTCATAGCATTCATAAAAGAATGCTATTGTATTATGTTATTAAAAGTTATATTTGTTGTAGTGAGAAAAAGTATGTTTAGTGACAAAAAAGTGGCGACAAAATTTAATTTCGTCGTTAAATGAGTATATTTAGCGATGAAAAAATAAATTCGTCACTGTATTGACAACTTTTGCGGCGAAATTATTTCGTCACCAATTATAGCTATTTAGCGACTAAAAAAATATTTTCGTCACCAAACGTACCTATTTGGTGACGAAATAAAATTTTCATCGCCAAAAGAGTAAAAAAGGAGACGAAATTAGTTTTTGTCGCCAAAGATAACTATTCGGTGGCAAAAAAAATATTTCGTCTCCAAATGGACCAATTTGGGAACGAAAAATATTTTTGTCTTCTTTTTTACGTTTTCAGCGACAAAAAATTTATTTCGTCGCCAAATGGATACCTTTGGAGTCAATTTATGAATTACGCTTTGTCACCAAATATATTTTGGGCATAACTCTTTGCTAAAAACTTCGATTGTAACGACCCTAATTTTTGCCATAATTTTTTCGATTAAAAATTCATATTCTGAATTTTTAAACTGACTAGTATCTATCAATAATTTCTTTTATCCAGATGTTATAATGATCTGAAAATTTTAATGAGTTAAATTATAATACAAAAAAAATTATTTTTTAAGTAATTATAAATTGTACTATTTATTAGTTTAAACCGTATTGTTTAAAATTCCGTATAGGTGCGTGCGGTGTGCCACATGTATCCAAATATTTTTCCACCTCCTTCATTCAATTACAACAAATTAATTCGGCTCCTTATCTCCCTCTGCCGACTCTCTCTCTCTCGTTCCCCACACCAAACCATCCCCCCTTATCCCTTCTTCCTTACTCAGTGCCGCCCCGATATTTAGGTTGCCCTAACCCAACCTTATACTTTGTTGCCCACTTACTATTAAGTTACACAAAATTAAAAAAAATACAAGTAAAAAAAATCAAAATTACATTGTTTTTTAGCTTGAATAACATTAAAAAAAAAAAAAACCAAACATTTATATGTAAACCCCGTTTAGAGTGCTTTATGATTAGCTAACTTCTCCTACCATTTTTTGAATCAATTTTCTCAATTGAGTTATCGTACTTTACTTATCTATATAAGAACTCGGGACTCGTTGCGATAATTTTTGGTTGTTTTGGACTTTTTAGTTGATATATGTAAGAAGAATGGTCTTTCTTGAAAAGCATACGAAGTTAAAAAAGCCCCAAAAGCCCAAAAATATTGTGTTAGCTACGCTTCATTTTCAGTTGATATTATAGTTAATTTCTTTAATCTCTCTTGCAAAATAGTAGTTTGAAGATAAAAAATAAAAATTTATTTTAAATTTTTAAATATGACTTTTTTTTAATCAAATTTAAGAATATACTACTTATAGATTATTATTGTTGGGAAGGAAAAAAAAGGGGAAGAATCAGAATAGGCAAACAAAAAAACGGAAACAGTGGATCTCAAAATAAAAAGAGGAAACAAAAGAACAAGGGAGCTGGGATTAAAACCAAGGCGGCATTGGTTCTTTGTCAATGCCCGCTGCCACTAGACCAAGCCAAGTGTTATGCTACAATAAGAAACTTTTTATAATTTATAATCTAACTTAAAATTATTTTTTTTGGCTGCCCCAACCCGGGGGGTTGCCCAAGACCGAGGGCTTGCGGGGCTTACCCCGGGGCCGGCCCTATCCTTACTTGGTCACCACTCCTCTTCTCACCTTATAAATACCACCTCCTACTGCCACCTTACCCGTGCACCACTACCTTGACACCGAGATCACCTCACCTCACCTCCTCCGTCTCGACCCTCCTTGGTAGCCACCTCCTCACACCACCGAACTCCACCACGGCACCACCGGGACCACGCACTACCGAACTCATCACCTCCAGCCTGTACCCGCCACCACCACTGCTGTAAAAATCAGTAGAGTAAAGAGAGAGAATCCGAGCTCCGTCAATGGAAGTTTAGAGAGAGAAAATGAAGTGGGTCTCAGTCCAACAATTCGAGTTATGCCTCTCCGAACCCGTGCCTGGGCATCACCGAACCAATTACCAAAGTCAATCCGGTGCCCCGTTTTTCCGTCGTCATCTTCAAAACCGTTTCAGAACCCGTTTCTCGCTTTTCGATCAGACCCGAGGTAGATTAATCCTTCTACTACCTTCCCCTAAGTATATTGTTGTACTAAGATGTTAGTTTTTATGATTAAAATAAAAAAAAAAGAATCGAAATTAGAATCGAATGAACGAAACTCTGTTTTTCGGGAAAAATTCACTGTTCACTGTCCATAAGCGTAGTTACTGTTCACGTTTTTTTATTGTTCATGCCGTTTGGTTTAAAAAGAAACCTAAATTACAGTTTTCCTCTTTATCTATTAAAGTGAAGTACTTCAGTCCTCAAGCATTGACAATCTAATAAAATTGGCCCCTGAAGTTTATTAAGGTTATATGTTCGGCCCAAAATGTTAATTACTCCTCTCTCTCTTTTTTTTTATCTATTTAATGTATTTAATATAGTTAGTAATCAATCTAATTTTATAAATTAATTAATTTACGTCTAGACTTACTAGTAATTGAACAAAATCAATTTTCTTTATTAATAAAGATTTCCGTTAATAATATTTATTAACTTCTTGGCCATACAAGATTAAGGGCAACGGCCCATTCATAAAAAGTTATGTGATTTTTATGCTTGTTATTTATTATCATTTCAATAAATTGCATATTGCTCCAAATGCTTGATTTGTATGTTAGTTGGACCCTAGAGACATGGGGTGGTATGCGAATAGAATTCACCTAGACGATGATAGATAATGAATGAATTGGAACGTTTTATTTTTTTAGAATGTCTGCTGGCAGAATTTTGAGATGTGATGAGTTGGATGTGATGATTTGAAACTGGCAAAGTAAGCCCAGTGATGAATTGAAACTGGCTGGAGTCCAGTGATGGTTGTAATGATTGGGAAGTGGTGAATAAGATAGGTGAAACCTAGTTATGTAACGGCATGATAAGCTCCCCTTTTGTTGTAGTTATTGGGATGTACACTCGGTACATAACTTAGGTGCATCTGCGATAGCAAAAGGAAGTGGATGGGACATGGCTAGCGTTGGGGAGGAAAGATCTCGCGGATGAGATCTTAGATCACACAATAGGATAATGGATAGTAATGAATCAATTTATGTGAAAATCTCAGTTTTACTTCTTCGTACCATATCTATGCTGCTACTTGCTAATTGTAAAGTAAGAGGGGTGGTTGTGTTAGATTATTCTACTGGGTGATTTATCACTCACGAATACGTCTGTATCCTGGCAAATCGTTTGCTTCGACAATCAATTTGCCAAAGGGCGCAAGATTCAATGGAGGGGATTCAATGATGGTGCAATTCGACGCGGAAAGAATATCAGGAATGGAGATCAAATATGCTCGAGATTCGTGTCAAACCTAGAGTCTGCTCTGAAGTTAATATATTTTGAATCAATAAATTTTCTTGAGATTGTAATAGCTAAACATTTATTTTGGAAAATCTTATTTATTTAGCAAAATTTTCTTAAGATATTATTTTCTTTTTGCTTCCGAAAAATCGGGACGTTACATCGATTGAGATAATTTAAATTGGGTTTAAACAATAACATAAAGAGCTACGACTTTCATGTTTATTAGAATTGCTAATTTTAATGTTTATTGGTTAAGAATGTTGTTCAAAATATATTTTAATGTTAAATGTATGAGTTATATATTAGATATTTCAAACATATGTTGAAAAGTGTGTGTGGTATAGTTGGTTAAAGCTTGTGCACAAAACCTAAGAGACTCGAGTTCGAATCTCTTCAAGAGTAAGAAAGTGGGATTTTTTTCCCATATGAGAATGTCTTTTGCGACAAAAAATTTCATCACTAACTTATTATTGGGAGAATTTTGCATAAATCCACTATAGCAGAACCCATATAGTTCACTTCTAAGTTTCATAACCTACTAAGTCCACTAATAATTTTAATGACAAAAATACCCCACCTAAGAAACAAGGGCCTTGTTTGTTGCAATCAATCCACCGCCGCCACCACCACCACCGTCGCTGCTGCCATCACGCCACATATAACGTTATATGTGTAACAAAAAACATATTTTTTTCATTTTTCTCGATTTTTTTATTGAACCCGTTACACTTAATATTTAACGTTATATATGTGACAAATTTCTCTTTTTGTTTTTTCTATTTTTCTTGTATTGATTTTTAATGTTATATGAGTGATAAAATTTTTCTAACATACAACATTATATGCGTGGCAAAACTTTTCTAACATGCAATGTTTCTTTTTGATTTTTCTTGTTTTTAATCTTTAATGTTATATGCTGGTCAATACAAAACATATAACATTAGATGTGAGTTTTTGAATATCTAAATATCGCTGAAAAAAATAGAACATATAACATTATATTTGAATTTCTGCAGCTCTAAATCTCACAAAAAAATAGAACATAACATATAACATTATATGTAAGCTTCTGTAATTCTAAATCTCACAAAAAAAAATATAATATATAACATTATATCTGAGCTTTTGTAACTCTAAGTCTCACAAAACATGACATATAAAATTATATTTTCTCAAAATAATATCATATCTTTCCAACAATATTATATATCTCAAAAAATAATATTATATGTTCACACCATTGTCCATGTTTCCAGTCGGGCCTTGAATCCCAAGTTGAATGTTGATGAGGCCACAGGTGGTCAAGCTTCATTTTTCACCGTTTCTTCATCAAAACCTTCACTGAATCCTTCAAAATTTGTGATTTTTTGCTCCAAATAGCATTCTCATAACCTCTATATCTACATATATACATATTCAAAACAACATAAATAACATTAATATATCTCAAAAATGAGATATAATATTATATGTCTAACCCTAGGAAAAACACATATTACATATGACAAAAGTTCACATATAACGTTATATGTTCCGTTGTCCATCACTTATTGAATTGGTCCGCGCAACGGCCTCTTCGACTTACTTCTGATAATATATGGATATATCCATATGTGCTTTTGAGAGGCCACTGCGCAGACCTATTTAATAAGAGAACATATAACGTTATTAGTTCCTTTTCTTTCTTTTTTTTGAGTTTTACAAGACAAAATCTCATATATAACGTTATATGTTCTCTATGCAAATTGAAATATTTTTTTTATGTCAATACAAGCATATATATATATATATATAATGTTATAACCACATATATGTATATATAGTCACAAATATTCTCATATAACCATATATAATCATATATGGATATATCCATATGTGTTTTTGAGAGGCCGCTGCGCGGTCCAATTCAATAAGAGAATATATAACGTTATTAGTTCCTTTGTTTTGAAGTTTTACAGGACAAAATTAGGTACCAAGGGCAAATTGTCAAATATAACATATATATATTTCTCAGTAGAGAAAATCATCTATAACCAAACCACATCGCTAACTGAGCTTCAAATCACATATTTTCACGTATAAGTCGGAGAGGCCACTACGTGAATCAATTCAATAAGTGATCGAGAACAGAACATATATCATTATTTATGACAGAAGCTCATATATAACGTTACACGGTACAAAAGGTCATAAATAACGTTATATGTTCTCTTTATTAAATAACATGGAATATTTCTAATCTAGAACGTTATAAATAACAATGTAACGTTATATATTATTATATCTCTCTCTAACTGAGAATGTTTTAAAAAAATGACATTATATAACAACAAAAACACACAAAACTACATTTTTGTGTGACACGAAAAGCACACATATAACTTTATATATTTTTTCAAAAAACACAACATGTTCCAAAGCCCTAGAAAAAAAAAACACATAACTTTATATATTTATTCAAAAAACTCCAAATATATCATAAGTAAGTCGGAGAGGTCGCTGCGCGGACCAAATCAATAAGTGATTGATGAAAAGCACAAATATAATCTTATATATTTATTCAAAAAAACTTTAGATTTCTAACCCTAGAAAAAACACACATATAACCTTATGTATTTATTTAAAAACCTCCAAATCTGATGATAATTGGACATGGGACAAACAAAAGACCGGATCAACCTTCTTATAATATTATATTTTTTTTTTACTACTGCAGATTTCTCTTCAGTAAAACAAATAAAAGACCGGATCTTCGTCAATAGATCTGGTTTGATACTATTTTCACACGATCAAAAAGCAAAAATTCAAAAAAAATAAAAAATTGAAGAAGTAAAGATGGAGCTCTGACCTTGGACACTGGAGTGGTAGGCATCGAGGCCAAGCCAGTAGGCATAGCCATTAATGGAGGTGAGATACGTCGAGGTACATCGGCTCCAATCCACTCTAAAATTGATAATAAACCAAAAGAATTTAGAAATGGCTTTGCAACAATTGACTTAAAGCCTCAAAGGGCATGAAAATGGAAATCCTTTTGTTCTTGCGAGTGATGAATTGGTGGAATGGGAATCTGGATTTTGTGCTTTTGGCTCCTGTGGCGGTGACTATGGTGCTAGTGCTTGCTGCGTTTCAAGGGCTCTTCTATGTCGCCATTGGGAGAGGAACGGCGGTGCTTGCGACGGACGGTTCACCAAGGGAGGGGAGGAGAGAGAGAGAGAGGGGGAGAGGGGAGGCTCAGATCTGTTTTGTGATCTAGGGTTTCTCTCTCTAGATGTTATATAGGAGGGTTTTTGGTCTTAAAAAATATATCTTTTTAAGTAAATTGGAGTTATAAGGTTATATAACTATATTAGTGGACTAGAGAGGTTTTGAAATTTAGAAGTGGACTTAGTAGGTTACAAACATACTACAGTGGATCTACCACCAATTTTTTACTTATTATATTGGTGACGAAAAATTTCATCACCGATGGGCCACTTTTGACGAGCCAAAGGGAATAATTTGTGACGAAATTTTTTGTAATAAAAAAGCGCAATAGGTGACGAAGAAAATTTTGTCACCAAGTCATTTTTCCGTGACGAAATTTTTCATCGCCAAAAGGTACTATACGTAACGAAAAATAGATTTCGTCACCAGGTAGGAATCCTCGACAACCTTTAGTCGACAAGTTTTTTTTCGTCACCTATATTATTTGTGATGAAAAATATGCAATTTGTGACGATTTTCATTTGTCACCCAATGCAAATTTTCTTGTAGTGATTGTTGGTGAAACCGTTGACATTGTCGCACAATTTGCCCTCTCATTGCTATTAAAAAAATAAGAACAAAGCAACTAATTATTAAATAGACGGTGGTATTGTTAATTACTCCCTCCGTCCCATTTTCATTGTCCTTTTTTGATATTCGTGCAGTTTTCAATCGCTTATATCTTTCAATGTGAATCTCCAAAAATATGCAATATGGATCTTATTTGATAGATTTCAATTTGTTCTATAATACAAAGATGTCAAAATCATGAAAAATATTATAGATTGAAAGATATACGCAAGAGACAAAAAAGTGAAAAAGAAATAATGGACAATGAAAATGGGACGGAGGGAGTAGTTCAATTTTTGGGATTCATAACAAAAGCTACATGAATCACACTTTGACAAACATGTGTTTCCTATAAAAAACAGAGAGGTGATAGAACTAAATGAATTATAACATTCAATTAATTTTGATCAAAAACACATTCAATTGATTTTTCTAAATGGGTGAGTGATAAAAGTAAACAAGCTTTGTCAAAATCATTATAAAATAACCAAGCAAATAATTAGGCGGGGAAAAAATTAAGATTCCCTGAGCTAATAGATGAAATAGTAAACCAAATTCAAAAACCCAATGCCACATGTTGATGATAACAATGCTCTTTACGTACAATCCCATGTGCTCATAACATTCTCATTCAAGAATAACAATTTTCTTTAGGGACAATCTCATATGCTTATAACATTCTCAACCTAAATCAAATTTACCCTTCTGTATTTTACCATGCCACCTACGAACTCAAATCTCCCAAAATTGGTTTGTTGTACTAAAACTCTACATGTAGCAGATTATGTACGTCCTACGTGATTTGAGGCAACACAGTTATGTTTTTATTAGTCACCTAAGATATTTGACTATTCTAGATATAATATCCAAAATCCAAAAGGCATGCACCATTTTTTTTATTTTGAAATCATTAGGGCATTCCCTTCAATGTTAATCATTCACAACAAGAAGAGAAACAAAAACATATGTAATACATGCTTTCTTTTTACGATATTAGACTCCCCTTTATATAACTTGTAGTTGCATAGAGATCGCCATTTACCCTACTATTATGAATACAAGATCGGAGCCTTTAAGGGAAACAGCAATCGCTTGCTTTGATTCCTCCGCAGCTTGTTCCCCCAAGAGTGGATTCCCACCACTACCTGCACTCTATTAAGCAATTGAATCAGAGGATAAAATTAAAAACAATACAATAAAAAAAAGTACCAATACCACACAAACAAGCAGATATCAAACAGTGATTTTGTGATGCTACTTAATCACCATTCACCACCATAGTTATTCAATCACATAGGCTCTTTCCTGCTTCAGAAAGGGCAGGGTGGAAGCTCTAGAATAAAATCGTAGAAACTCAAATCAAAGTGAACTTTAATCGGTGGTCTTTCTTGATCTTTCTCCCAGTTGGCTGGGTTTCAAACTTTAAATTACCAATTTCGGGGCTCTGAAGTTCGAACAAGAAGTATATACTCCATGCAGTAAAACGGGAAATAATGTTTAAACATTTCTTCATCTTCCCGTAGCAAGGGAAAAAAATATCAGCAAAAAAAAAAAAAAAACTTGCAAACCAGTTGGTAAATAAAAATTCATTTGATGTTAAAGCTAGAGGTCACAGACCTAGCAATTTGGCACTAGTAGCTCTAGAGAATCCTTATTTTTCTCCTCAACACATCATAATCTCTAGACAGCATGCATCAACAATCAATGGAAGGAGAAGGCTACCATTCCATCAGGCAACATAATAGGTACCGCACAAACAAAATCTCAAAAGAGAAAAAGAACGGCTGTGATTTTTTGAAATAAGAAATTTTCAAAACAAAAAATGGTAGTATGATAGATCATGCATCAGCAATCAATGGAAGGAGCTACTATTCCAGCAGGCAACATAATAGTGACTACAGATAAAAACTAATTTAGAAAGAAACAGAGAAGTTGAAATAATTGAACTTAATTTTAAAAAGTTCTTATCAAACCATCCAAATCCAACTATGTAAGACAAAATGGAAACCTATAACTTAAAGTCATGATTGAAACCCAGGAACAACACAAAAATACAGTCCTCTCTTTGGTTGCGGCTTCTACAACTATTTCCATTTTTTGAGATGTAATGAACTCATTCCCTTTCCATTTTGCCCTATAGATCATTTCGGTCATGTATACCGGACATTATTAAGGTAGTTAGCTTAGAAAATTAAGGAAGTCAAAATCTACCAAAAGCTTTTTCAAGTCAGAAAAGAGCATGTTTTGGGACACGAGTCACACGACAGCAACACCCACGGCTTGTGCAACGAACTTGAGCACCATACCCTTCATGCATCCATGAAAATAACAAATTAAATGGTCAGGTAAAAGATCATTATTGATTCACACTCGAACTTGATTTGCAGTGCGAAGAAAGTGAAATAGAAATAGAGATAATAAATGAGAACAAGATCACGCAATATTTGTGGATTTCACGCTTGGTTTATGGATTTGTGAATGGATTTACTAAGAGAAATCTATAGATAGAAAAATCAAAGAAATAAATTTATCTCCTTGACTTCATTTTTATCTCTGCAATTAATTTTTTGTTTAGTTATTCTTTCCCTCCAATGACTCTTCAAATCTAGATCCAAACACATTCTCAGTAAACAATTTGGATCATCTCACACAACAAATACTGAGAGAATCAAATCATGGTTGTACAGGGCTCATGTTCCATTTTCCTACCATGGCAAGTCGCATATTTAAAACATCTTATTATATGTTACAGTGTATCTAATGACGTTATGCCTGAAACTTGTCGAAGTAACCTTTGAAGGCTCAAAAGTAAAATGCTTAACCAACTGTTTCTACTTTCTACCAGGCTTCGAGATTATCCAGATAAAGGTCATCCTGTTCGTTTTACCACAAACAATTTAAGTAATTGAAGCACGGATAATAAAAGAAGTAAGCTCAAGTTAATAAACAAAATCATAGCAATAGAAGAAATAATAATCAAAAGACCAAAACTGCTTACCATTGCTTGTAGGCTGTAACAGTCAGAGTTTTGGGTTAAACACCATATGATTACAGTGCTTGCTTCCCTGGATAGTTCAACCACGCCTGTAAACAACTCTATACATTAATCCCCAATCTAACCCTATGTGCATCTAAACTGAATAATCAACACAGGCTCCATAAGGCAGCTTATCAAGTTTGTCTTGCCTTCTCTAACAGCTTTGACAGCAAACAACAAGATTTGCTGTGTCGTTTGTTTCATTCCTTTGCTTCCCCAGGAACCAATAAGAGCAATCTCTTTCAATGTGGGATATACAGCTTCAAATCTCTTAGTTGTCTGTGTTGGAGTTTGTCCAACAACACAGAATGCCCAGACGATGTGGCTTTCCTGTCAGTGGTCATTCATCAGAAGCCTTTTCTACAAGTGGGATGCTGAAGCACATTATCAAACATTATTATTTATGACACTGCCAACATACGAAAAATTTAATTGCAGAAATTAGTGTATAGATCAACGTAGGATCGCATATTAATTGTATTAGGTTTTCCTTTTTCCAGTCATTGACTGCACAGTGATCAACCAATATCTTCTAACGAACTAAGGATTGCAATAGCATTATTGGCAAATAACTAATATTGGCAGTCAAACAGTCAGATAATGATATCAGCGGATAATAAAAGTATGGATGGGTAAGAACAATACAATACTATTATTGTCAAACTTCCCAACAGATTGGAAATTTGGAATAGAAAAGAAGGGTAAAACTGAAGTACTGAGGCCTCCACAATCTTCTAGCTCTAAGCCAATGAGATTTTCAGAGAATGTTTGCCCTAAAAACAATAGTTTAAATATAGCTAAATCCAATTAATGCTAACTACCAACAATTCTTGAACCAAACGATGATGCTAAAAATGAAGCTTGTTACAAAATGGTATCCATATAAGGCAAATTGAGAATTTCCCAACCCAATCCATAGAGATTAGTAATTAACAAATGCGCAAACTTGCAATAACGAAAAAGAGATGAAGAATGAATATTAGTAATTTCATCAATGATTTGACTATGTATGAGAGAGAGAGAGAGAGAGAGAGAGAAGTTGATACCGCAATCGGAAACCGGAGGAGCATGGGCTGGTTTGTCCTCTTCTCCACACCAGAAAACCCAATCGGCGAAGTGGGTTTCGTCGATGGCGTCCTCCAACTCCAATCAAGACCAGTTGAGCTCCGTGCGTAAGTACTTGTCAAAATCTTCAGGAAACTCTGCTTTTTCCATAATGCTACCAAAGCCCCTCATAATCTAAAATTAGGGCTTTCGAAGATTGGGGGATTTCAAAAATTACGGCATTCAACGAAATCCAAACCCAACCTAATCCAAGATCGGGGGATTTCACATCCATTGGAACAAAATACTGTAATCACCCTAATCTGGGCCTCCGAATAATCTTTAAGTTTTCCAATGATCAAATAAGGAAATATATACACCTTCAAGGCTTGGATTGTTGCTCATTCGTCACTCCTTCTCTAAACCTCAAGAAAATCCCTTCCTAAACATGTAGGGTGGCCCTCAGTTCAATTGCAAAGAGAAAAACGCGTTCGCTTGGTCAAAAATAACTATTTTCATGACACATCGATGGTAAAATGGGCACACATTTCAATGCATAAAATGTCTTTGAGTGAAACCAATTGGGTTAGAAAGAGGACGCGACAAGCTTTCCAACGCTTTGAACCACGCCCAAATCCAAGTTTGGGAGGGTCCGGAGCGCCCCCGCGAAGTTTAATGTGCTGAGCTGTCTCGAAAAACCGTACCGCACGGCATTTTAGAAAATTCCAAAAAAATCACTCCATCGCACGGGATTTCAATACACTTCCCGGCATTTTGAAATTTGAAACACCGTCAGGAGGAGCGTCTGACAGATTCCTTTGTGTGTCAGCAAACTATTTAGAACACGTTTTTCACGTTTTTCGCCTTTGGGTGCACTCCAAGCATATTTTTGCCTATAAATATACCCCCCTCCTCTTAGAGGAAAAGGACCCCTCTTGATTCCCTCTCTACAACCTCTTACACCTATTACAATATAGATCTTTTTCTCTCTCTATATCAACCCACAAGTTGGGCTCTTACAAAATCAATCTCAAACTGATTTTTCTTCTTATTCTCACTTCAAAAACCCATCAAATCTTCTACAAAAGCTCATCAAGTCTCCCCTAGACTCAGAAACCCAACTGATTTTAGGGATTTTCAGTCTAAATCAACCTCCATTCTTCCATCTCCAAGCACATCCAAGCCTACAAGAAGGTATGAATCGATTTCCTTGAGCTAAATCACGTTAGCTTTGAGGGGAGCCGATCGAGGCCCTTCTCGGTCTTTCTATACCGAGTTTGGGTCTTAAACGAGTGTTATATTCAAACAAACACAAAAAATAGTTTCTGTACCAGATATACTACATCGTGCGGCGTTTTACGACGCCGCACGGCATAGTGTATTATACCGCGCTTTATTTTATTTTCTTGTACAAACTCCTTCTTATGTTATTCTGTTCATTCTGTTTATTACTTTTCTGTACGGGTACATTCCAGAATCAAATTTCATGTTAAAAGTCTTTTTTTTTTTACTTTATTAAACCTTTTAACATTTCAAAAATCATGATAAGATGAACAAAATAGTCTTGTAAATCATCTTTTCTTTTAGAGATTCGAGAAATATAAAAAAAAACTGTTTTGCGGACCTATGATTTGTTTTGTCATGTAAAAGCAAGCTGATTCTGGAATGCGTAGACAGGTGCACTGCACGGCATTTTAGTTACGCCATGCGATGCATACGATCCGTCGCACAGCGTTTCACTTGATATTGGTAGACTGATGTAACGCAGTTATTTCACTTTCTGTACATTGTTCATCCATTTCATACTGTACGGCTCGCACCATGCGCACGTCAATGTGATATATTTTCCATATCCCTTCCCCCTTTATTTGTTTATTAAAGAACTTGATTTTCTAAAAGATATTTAAAATTTTCCTTTTGAAAATGTTTAGTAGGGACCGATTTCATCGAGCGAGTGGGGTGCTTTTTCAACAAAACCTTCCCCATTCGTAACGTGACTCCCGAATCCAAAGTCTCGACGTTTTTGTCAGACCAAAAGTCTTTTCAAATGAATTCTCGGTTTCTCGGATCATCCATATCAAAAATCTAGGTGGCGACTCTTCGAGCGTGCCGGTCAGGAGCCCACAGTGGCGACTTTGTTGGGGAATTTGCATTAATCAAAAATTTGGAAATTAATACATAAATGTACAATCTTTCAAAAGTTTGTCAAAATAGTATGCTCCATGCTGCTGAAGAACAGAATGGTGAAGTAACAGGATTTTACATCCGACCAATCCGAACTGGGACTTTTATTATTGTTCGTTTGTGTAGTTTTCTCCAAAGTATTGATTAATAAAATGAGTCAAGCTTAAAAACATTTTCAAATGGGAATTTTTAATATCTTTTGGAAAGTAAAGCTCTTTTATCCTGTACACTCTGCACCACACAACCCTCGCCAGTGTGTTTCGGCAATTTTGCCCAGTTCACCAGTGACAATCTCTCTCGGGATGCCTTGCAACCCTCGACGATAATGAGTCATCATGCTGTTCAACCACTATCTTGCAATACACTGGACATGGGGAGTACATCTTGGCTCTAGTCCAGAGAACTCTTTTGAGACCAAAACCGGCATTCGCACTTGTACATAACCGTAGAACCATCCCAATTAGGACAGAAACTCGTGGTTAGGACTTATGTGATATATCATGTTTATGTGCATTTCTTTTCTGTATATGCATATCATTCATACATCATTGCATTTTGCAAGCTAGAGGATAGGGCTCCCTTAGGATTCGATCAGTCTAGGAGACTCTAAATCCATAGAGTTTGAGATACCTTCGGTATTTGCCGTACCCGAATGGCCCCTCTACTCTAGATTTAGCCTTAGGACGTGTTTGTATCTAGGTTTCGGCAACCTCATTGCTTTGTCTCAGATGGTCAAGATAAGGAGATTGGCTCTGATTCCGAAGCATTCGGAATTTAACCTGCTTGACACGACTTACCCATGGCTGCTAAAACCCTTGGTACAGTCATATCCTAAGTGGGATTTGGAGTTGAGGTAGGTCTGTAGGAAAGTTGGGATGGTGACAACAACGATGACACGTGAGTATAGAACCTTCCAAGGTTAAAACGTGGACCCATCTATTAGAACTATGTGTTATATCCTGCTTACTTGATGCATTTTTGTGCTCACGTGCCATAACATATCATCATATTACAATGCACACGGTCCGTCCACTAGGCACTCATCTACTTGTCTATCGGGACCTGCACTTACTCCCGCCTCGTCCTCGGCTCTCCTCTCCTTACCCCCGTGGTCCAAAATGATTGCCAAGACCTGATGAAGAGTCGTGCATTTGATTACATGCACGTTGTCTAAATCAGTTAATCCTAGGAATGATAAAGCCTTGGGGATATCAAAATTTGTTAAGTCGTCAATACATTTTTCAATCAAGAATTCAATGGAGATTAAGGAAACAATTAAGCTAAAATGTCGTGATGCTCACACCATCCCGGTTACAGTGCCATGTCAGTTACACCGCTCAGGTTGATGGCACCATGTCGCTTACGCTGCCTCAGTTACGGTATCATGTCATTTACGCCAAACGGTTTCTAAAACCAAAATCAAAACTTTGAATGAAAAATGTTAGGGACTTGATTTGTTTTGCCATCTCCCGAGTCTTGTCATCCCTGATCAAAGGATACACTGTTAAAAGAAACGCTGAGGATCGAGCAATATTTAGGGATCGCGCTGTCGGTCTAGGAGACCTTAAATCCATGGAGTATGTGATACCTCCGACGTTTGTCGTGCCCATACGGCTCCACTGATTCAGTCTAGCCTTAAGAAACATTGGTATCTGGATCCTGGAAGTCATATTGCTCTGTCTTGGATGGTCAAGATAAGGAGATTGGCTCTGATCCAGAACGAATGGGATTTAACCTACCTTACACGACCTACTCGGATTGTCGGAAACCATCTGTGCCATGTCTTAAGTGAGATTTGAAACACGGTAGGTCCTTAGGATGGTTTAGGAGACCTTAAATCCATGGAGTTTGCAATACCTCGGGCATTTGCCGTGCCCAAACGGCCCCCGATCTGGGCTAGCCTTAAGAACACTAGTATCTAGGTTAGAACAATCTTATTGCTTTGTCTTGGGCGGTCATGATAAAGGCATTGGGTCTATCCCTGCTGAGTAGATGATTTACCTAGGATTGTTGGAAACCATCTGTGCAGTGTCTTAAGTGAGATCAGGCCGGGCTAGACCTTAGGACAACATCAAGATCAACGACACGTACATGGCATGTTCTTTCTTTTTCAAAAATGTGTCTGGGACTCATCTAAAATTCACTTTTTGCTTTACTGTTAGTATTGAGGCACCCATCCTACACAAAACCACACCACCTTCTCTGACCACCTTAATGGCAGGGCAAACGGAACTGAATAAGCTGAAAAAGACTGTGGAGGAAATGAGTCAGAAAATGGACAAGATGCTAACTCTGGTCCAAGGGCCGATAAACCTTCTCACATCTGAAATCCCGAACACAAATCTGGGACTGAATAATGATGTTGGGAACTTAAAGGCCGACGGGGCTGACAAACTTTGCTCAAAAGTGAAGCTCTCAGAAATATTCAAGGATCTGGCTGAAATTCATGATGCTAGGGCTCACTCGAAGGAAGATACTAGCCCCCTGTTCAAAACTAGTGCCGACCTGCATATTGTCTCGACAGAAATACATGAGATCAATCCCAAAGGCAAAAGGCTATACAGTTGCAAGGCAAGTAAAGCTTCCGTTAGAGGCACCACGGGCACCACTGTGAAACCTCAAATCAATCGCGGAACCAAACCAAGGGCCTTATCCTATTTTTCTGAACCTCAATCCCTGGTTTATGAAAAGCTCCTCAAAACTAGTCTCATCAAGCCGCTCCCCCAACTCCTTTACCTCAAAAGCTTTCAGCAAATCACAACCCAAATGCCTTCTGCACCTTCCATCAAATACCCGGTCATGTTATTGATGAATGCAATCATCTCTGCCACAAGATTCAAGACCTCATCGATGATAAAATCATCCCTCCGCCACAGCCAAGCATCAAGCACAAATGCAATCCTTGTATCAACTCCACCTTTTTTAGCAGAGAAGGGTAAACCATCAAGAGCCATGCAATGGTCCGACCTTCCATGAGTCTGGGAGTTTTTAACCTTCGAGTCCTTGTCCTCTAAATGACCATCTTTGTGCTTGACTCAATTTGTACCTCCAGTCTTTCATGCTTTCACCATTGCGTCTGTGTGTTCTCAATTTTAAGTCTGCAAGAATCAAAAAAACAAAAAAAAAGTGTGTCAGTTTCGTGGGCCTGAACTACGTTGTGACCTGATTCTTTTACAGGATACTTAGGCAACCTCATCCTGAGGCCCGATCATGAGCATTTGAGTGAATCCCAAGGTTCGGTCTTGCTCTTTCGATTCAACCTCTACTGGTTCGGTCGTTGTCTTTCAAACGTCGCGTCTCTGTAATAAACTCAGGGTTTCGAAATTGTTTTCCACCACCAGTTGAAAATCATGGTAATCATTTCAAAACACGAGATGATTTTTTAATGAACTCTCACCTCAGGCAAGAAGAAGAATTTCAAGGGACCACTTCCCGATGCCATATCCGTTCTAAGAGGCATTGTTGTGATTCTGAAAAGGCTCGCTAGGTCAAAACTTCAAAATTTGACCTAGGCAAAAGTTAGAGCATGCAAACAAAAGCCTCTCAATGAGCATCTAGGATTCAATTGTTAGGTTGTGTAATCTAAAATGAAGAAAGGCCATCGTTTCTTTCATCCTTCGCACAAAGATATATCCTTTGATAACCTCTTTGAGCCACAATCAAATTCTTTGAAAAAGAACCTAGCTAACCAGCTATCCAACGCGTTGGGGTGAAATGAAAAATAAAAGTGCCAAAAGAAACTTTGAAATTCAAATTATCAAAAGGGTGAAAGTGCCAAATAAATCGAGATTCAAAGTATCAACAGGATGAAAGTGCCAAACACACTGAAAGGCATTGAAGGCATGAGAAAGCAAATGAAAAATGAAAAGAAAATACCTACAATAGCTGTTAGCTTTGAAAACCCAAAAGGAAGTGAAATTTTTGAGCCTAATATCTTTTCTTTGTCAAGCCTAAACCATGACCCACATTACAACCCAAAAAGTCCTTTCGGATTGAAAAGCACAACTTGATAGCAAGAGTCCTAGGTATTATGTTAAAGGGCATCAATACATCGAGGCGAGAATCCAAATGGGGACATGGGTCATCATTAACAACTTGGTTCGTAATAAAAACTCTCATGTTTTGACAAAACAATACCGCAAGATTTGAATGAAAATCAATTGATAGAGTAAAATAATTTTTGAAATTCCAAAAAGTAGAATTTCAAGAATCTGGGCATGTCTGTCATTTCAAAGAGTCAATCCTTCGCCAATCAGGGGCACCATTCAAAAGTCGCTTTGTCTTTCCCTCCTCATTTGCGTCAAAGTAGTCTTGTCAAAATCCACCCCTTTTGCCAGGTCAAAAGAGTCATCTCGGTTTTGTTAATTCTCGACTCGTGGAAACCATTTCAACGCATGGAAGAATACCACCCCTAAGAGAAGCTCGTTGGACTGAAAATCGTAAGGGCGGGCAAACCCAAGTAAAAATTAGAGCAAAAGCCTGCTAAGTCGAAAACCCACAAGGGTAGCCTAGGCAAAAATTAAGGCCGTTAATCAAAAGGGCTCGCTAAACCGAAAACCCAAAAGGGCGGTACTAGGCAAAATTTAGAGCGCAAAATGAGAGAGTTAATACCCGAGAGAAACCATAGCCTGAGCTATGTACATGGTCAATTGGTTACCAAAACCATCAGAACTGGGGTTCATCACTCGATGTCATCTACCGAGGCAAACGTATGCCCAACTTAAAGACTAGGGCACAAACTTCAGCCCGAAGCTCAAGCCTTGACTAAAGGCAAGTTCCAACCCAAAACTCGAGCCTTAACCAAAGGCAAAATTTGGCTCAGAATTCATACCCTGACCCAAGCAAACTCTAACTCAAATTCAAGCCCTCATCGTAGGCAAATTCCAGTCCAATATCGAAGACACCAGTCCCCTGTTCAAAGATAGTAAAGCAAAAAAGAGTACTTAGATGTGTCCTCTATTTTTCAAAAAAAAAAAAAAGGGAAATGTTGTACACATCGTTGTCGAGTGCCAACTCGCATGTTGTCCAAAAGCCAATCAACCAAGCTATGGTCTAACTGACCTAATGCTTATTAGTCTCCCAAGCTATGGTCCAAAAGACCTAACGCTTCTTAGTCTCCCAAGTTACAATCAAAAAGACCTAATACTTCTTAGTCTCCCAAGCTACGGTCCAAAAGACCTAAAGCTTCTCATTCAACCAAGCTAGTTATGGTCTAACCGACCTAATGCTTCGTAGTCTCCCAAGCTACGGTCCAAAAGACCTAATGCTTCTTAGTCTCCCAAGCTAAGGTCCAAAAGACCTAAAGCTTCTCATTCAACCAAGCTAGTTATGGTCTAATCGACCTAATGCTTCTTAGTCTCTCGAGTGACGGTCCAAAAGACCTAAGCTTCTCATTCAATCGGCAATGGTCAAAAGGACCTAAGCTTCTCATTCAATTGAGCGACGGTCAGAAAGACCTAAGCTGCTCTATTTATCGAGCAACGGTCAGAATGACCTTAGCTTCTATCGTTTGTTAAGCAACGGTCAAAAGAACCTAAGTTTCTCATTCAATTGGGCGACGGTCAAAATGACCTAAGCTTTTATCGTTTATCAAGCGACGGTCAAAAGAACCAAAGCTTCTCATTCAATTGGGTGACAGTTACAAGGACCTAAGCTGCTCTGTCTATTGAGCGACGGTCAAAAGAACCTAAGCTTCTTTGTCTATTGAGCGACGGTCAAAAGGACCTAAGCTTCTTTGTCTATTGTCTATCGAGCTACGGTCTAACCGACCTAAAGTCTCTTCGTCTCTCGAGCTACGTCTAATCGACCTAAAAGCCTTAGTTTCTCGAGCTACAGTCTAACCGACCTAAAGTTTCTTCGTCTCTCGGGCTACGGTCTAACCGACCTAGAAGCGTCTTAGTCTCTCGAGCTACGGTCTCGCCAACCTAAAGTCTCTTCTTCTCTCAGGCTACGGTCTAACCGACCTAAAAGCCTCTTAGTCTCTCGAGCTACGGTCTAGCCAACCTAAAGTCTCTTCGTCTATTAGGCTACGGTCTAACCGACCTAGAAGCCTTTTAGTCTCTCGAGCTGTAGTTCGTCCTCCGGGACTACACTTTGTCTAGCACTTTGTCCTCTGGGACTCGCATTCTACCTACACTTCTTCCTATGGGACTGCACTTTGTCCTATGGGACTTCACTTTGTCTAGCACTTCGTCCTTCGGGACTCGCACTCTATCTGCACCTCATCCTCTGGGACTACACTTTGTCTCGCACTTCGTCCTCTGGGACTTCACTTCGTCCTTCGGGACTCGCACTCTATCTCCATTTCGTCCTCTAGGACTCACTTTTGTCATACTTGCATTAATTTCACATGCTCACATGACATATCAACTTGTATCATCATACATATGTTGTCTCAATCGAACGTCAAATTCAAGCGCTTCAAGTTCAAGCCACTTTCAAAAATTCAAGCTCTTCAAAATTCAAATTATTCAATTTCTAGTCTCTTCCAAAATTCAAGTTTTTCAAAATTCAAGTCCCTTTCAAAATTCAAGTTATTCAAACTCAAGTCGCTTTCAAAATCCAAATTCAAGCTTCTTTCAAAATTCAAAGTCTTCAAAATTCTAATCTCTTCCAAAATTAAAGCTTTAAAAAAAAAATCAAGTCACTTCGCCTTCAAAGCATCTCGTCCTCCGGGACTCGTCGCAATTTCATCCTCCGGGACTCATTACATTATAGTCCTTCAAGCACTTGTCTCAATTTAGTCTCAATTTTAGTCCCCTGAAGACTCATCTCAATTTTAGTCCCCCAAGGACTCGTCTCAATTTTAGTCCCCTAAGGACTCGTCTCAATTTTAGTCCCCCGAGGACTCATCTCAATTTTAGCCCCCCAAGAACTCGCCTCAATTTTAGTCTCCTGAGGACTCGTCTCAATTTTAGTCCCCCCAGAACTCGTCTCAATTTTAAGTTCCCCGAGGATTCGTCTCAAGTCCTTCAGGGACTTGTCTCGCTTTTGCCCTTCAAAGGGCTCGTTTTATGTGCATTGTCCGGATTGAACTACGTTGCTCTGATCCTTACTACGGGGTACGTAGGCAGCTCCATGAGCGCGACCACCTTTATTGCATTCTTGCATTTAATTTAAAGACTTCGAAGCGATGGATTGGGATGTCTAATCTTTAACGTCACTTGTACCAAGTAATGGTACCTAAATTCCGTTAAAGAGGAACTACGGTAGACAAGTTTATTTGCTTTTGCAATTTGTCCTCCGGGACTCGTTTTACCTACATTGTTCTGATTGAACTACGTTGATCTGATCCCTACAACGGGGTATGTAGGCAGCTCCATGAGCGCGACCACCTTTATTGCATTCTTACATTTAACTTAAAGACTTTGGAGCAATAGATTGGGGTGTCTAATCTTTAACGTCACTTATACCAAGCAATGGTGTAATAACTCTGAATTTTATGGAATAAAAAGTTATTTTTATTATTCGAGTTATTTATTTTAATTGCTTGAATTACGTTAATTCTTGAATTTTGCCATAATTGCACTTTGGTCACTCAAGTTTCAATTCTTACACTTTAGTCCTACTTAGCAAGCCTAGTTAGCATCCAACAATCCGGTTAGGGTAACTAAACCGAAAAGTTGCCTAGTCTTGGCAAAATGACCATTTTGCCCCTCGTTGGAACTTTTGACCCTTTTGAACCCTAGACTTTATATTTTGATATTCTTTTTCTTTTAATCAATTTGGATTATTTCTTTGACCATTGGACAATAATGGTTAGGGGGATTATTATCCATTGGGTAATAGAATCCCAATTGTTTATATTAAAAAGTAAACTTACTTTATTGTACTTTTTGATTACTTTATTATTTTCTTTGGCCTAATAACTATTATCCATTGGATAATAGATGTTAGGGGAAGTTTTGTCCATTGGATAAAGGGGTAAATCTTTCTAAGTACTATTAGACCATTTAATTAATTACTTTCCTTAATTAGGGGAAAAGTACCATTAGTTTAATCAAAGGTGAATAGTTACCAAAGTACCCTTTAATTATTCTTTATTGGGATTTCACCCACCTTTATATATATATATATATATATGTGTGTGTGTGTGTGTGTGTGTATATACATAAGTACCTAGGATGATTATTCTAATGCCTAAAGTACCCTAGGATTTTAATTAGTTGGTGGGCAAATCCTAGCATTGATTCTACCTTGGATTTCAAAAGTACCTTGAAACTATTTGTTTATTGGATTTTCTTCCATTCTTTGACACATATGCATACATATATATATATTGTACCTTGCTAGAGGAGAGAGAGAGAGAGAGAGAGAGAGAGGAAGCCGAGAGAGAGAGAGAGAGAGGCCGAGAGAGAGAGAGGAGAGAGAGAAGAGAGAAAGGAAGGAGAGAGGGAAGAAGATTTGATGTTAGTCTTGAATTGAATTGTGATGTGTACTTCAAATCCATGAGATATATTTTCTTCCAATTCAAATCCTACTTCTTTTGTACTTCAAATATTCACCTAGCAAGCTTCTCAACCATTGGATCTTGTACAATTCTCATCTCATCCCTCCAATTGTTCCAAGGATCTCACCAAGGTACACCATAGCCTTACAACCTAGGATTTTCCATTGATTTTCCATTAAAGTTGGAATTTCCTCAACCCTTTGATCATGTACCAATCTCATCTCAACCCTCCAATTGATTCAAGAATCTCCCCATGGTACACAATAGCCATGCAACCCTAGGATTTCTTCCTTGATTTGTGCTTAAAAGTTGGATTTGTTAGAGTTAAAAATTGGGGAATTGGGAGAGAGAGAGGGCCGGCCAAAGAGAGAGAGGGGCACCCCTTGCCTAAAAATAGAAGCTCATTCTCACTTGAAAATTCACACCTCAAAGCAATTGCTCCTCCTTCTCTCTAGAAATTCTTAGTTCTTTGTTCTTAGTTCAAAGTTCTCTTGTTTTTTTTGTAAGTTCTTGAGCGAAACCCCCGAGCCACTTCCGAAACCACCCGACGGTTCTAAAAGTAGTGTAGTAGTAGTTAGTTAGTTGTTTCTAGGGAAAGTTTTCCAAAACTTTTCCTTTCGAAGCAATCGGAGGGCTGTTACGCTGCCGAAATCAACCCGACGTTCAAGCCACCGCCTAGAAGAACGGTAGTTATCCTTCTCTACCTAGAAATCCTTATTTAGTTTTCAAAAGCTTACTTTGTTTTTGTAAAGTAGTTGAAATCTTACTTTGAGAAACTCTACTTACTTTTATTGAGCTTAAAAGTGACTTTGAACGTTGTTAGAAAAGTAAAAATGCATGATTGTGTTGTTTATGGTATTCGAGCATGTTACGTGGCTTAGATGTTCTTATTTTACCATTTCGAAGTTGGAATAATGCTTGTTGTATGTAAAAGTTCTCACACGCGGAGTCTCGCATGCAAACGTGACACAAAAACCAAGAAAGTAGACATATGGCACCTAGGGTGTGTTTAACAAGGTTGTTGTGTTTTCCCGGTTGGAAAATATCTTCGAAACTACGTAATGACTATTTCAAGGGTATTACGTAAGTGTGTGTGTGTGCCAATGGGAACCCGGTGCGGCGGAACCATTGTGAGGATACTCGAGAGTCCGGAACGGCGGAATCGAGGTTGGGTGTGTTTGTCTTGGTTATCCGCGTTACGGAGCCAATGAAATGTGTGCCAATGGAAACCCGGTGCGGCGGAACCATTGTGAGGATACTCGAGAGCCCGGAACGGCGGAATCGAGGTTGGGTGAGTTAAAAAGGTGTTTTTGATAAAGTGTGGTAATGAAAAGGTTAACGATGAGTCAAACGCCAACGGTAGTTGCAAGCGAATGTAAACATGTTAGCTTATTGCTTTTATTCCCTGCTTATGTACTTATCATGTGGAAATCGATGTTAGTAGTAGGATTATACTATTGGGCTTTCGTAGCTCATGGTGTTGCCTTTGTGGTGACCCTGGCATATTATATGGGTGGCGACGCCGGTATAATATGTCAGATTTGATAGATGAACAGGGCGACCTATTCACCTTGGAGGCGTACGGAGCAGAAGAACTCGCTAGGCTGGAGGAGCAAGAGGAGCCGTAGTATAGGACCTCGTAGCTTCCTTGTTGTTATCTTTGAACTTCAAATACTCCTATGTGAGCCGTTTTGTAATAATGAGCAGTGACTCGATATTTCTGTAATAAATTTCTTTTATTAACGTACCTAAAATTTAGGGGCGTTACAAATGGTACCTAAGTTTCGTTAAAGAGGGACTACTGTAAACACTTCAATTTGGGCCTCCGAATAATCTTTAAGTTCCCCGATGATGAAATAAGGAAATATGTACCTTCAAGGCTTGGATTGTTGCCCCTTTGTCACTCCTTCTCTAAACCTCAAGAAAACCCCTTCCCAAACATGTAGGATGGCCCTCAATTCAATTACAAAGAGAAAAATGCATTTGCTTGGTCAAAAATAACTTTTTCCATAACACACCGATGGTAAAATGGGCACACATTTTAATGTATAAAACGTCTTTGAGTGAAACCAATTGAGTTAGAAAGAGGACTCGACAAGCTTTCCAATGCTTTGAACCACGGCCAAATCCGAGTTCGGGAGTGTCGGAGTGCCCCCGCGAAGTTTGGTGTGCTGAGCTGTCTCGAAAAACCGCACGACATTTCAAAAAATTCCAAAAAAATCACTCCACCATACGGGATTTCAATATACCACTCGACATTTTGAAATTTGAAACAACATCAGGAGGAGCGTCTGACAGATTCCCTTATGCGTCAGCAGACTATTTAGAGCACATTTTTCACGTTTTTCGCCTTGAGGTGCACTCCAAGCATATTTTTGCCTATAAAAACACACCTCCTCTTAGAGGAAAATGACCTCTCTTGATTCTCTCTCTACAACCTCTTACACCCATTACAATATACATATTTTTCTCTCTATATATCAACCCACAAGCTGGACTCTTACAAAATCAATCTCAAACTGATTTTTTTTCTTATTCTCACTTCAAAAAACCATCAAATCTTCTACAAAAGCTCATCAAGTCTCCCCTAGACTCAGAAACCCAACTGATTTTAGGGATTTTCAGTCTAAATCCACCTCCATTCTTTCATCTCCAAGCACATCCAAGCCTACAAGAAGGTATGAATCGATTTCCTTGAGCTAAATCACGTTAGCTTTAAGGGGAGCCGATCGAGGCCCTTCTCGATCTTTCTATACCAAGTTTTGGTCTCAAACGAGCTTTATATTCAAAAAAACAAAAAAAAGTAGTTTTCTGCACCGGATACACTACATCGTGCGGCGTTTTACGACGCCGCACAGTGTAGTGTATTATACCTCGCTTTATTTTATTTTCTTGTACATACTCCTTATTATTCTGTTCATTCTGTTTATTATTTTTCTGTGCGGGTACATTCCAAAATCAAGTTTCATGTTAAAAGTCTTTCTTTTTTTTTTACTTTATTAAACTTTTTAACATTTTAAAAATCTTTTAACATTGTTTTACATGATAAGATGAACAAAATGGTCTCGTAAATCATCTTTTCTTTTAGAGATTCAAGAAATATAAAAAAAACTGTTTTGCGGACCTATGATTTGTTTTGTCATGTAAAAGCGAACTGATTCTGGAATGCGTAGACAGGTGCACCGCACGGCGTTTTAGTTACGCCATGCAATGCATACGGTCCGTCACGCGGTGTTTCACTTGATATTGGTAGACTATTGTAACGCTGTTGTTTCACTTTCTGTACATTGTTCATCCATTTCATACTGTACGACTCGCACCACGCGCACATCAATGTGATATATTTCCCATGTTCCTTCCCCCTTTACTTATTTATCAAAGAGCTTAATTTTCTAAAAGATATTTAAAATTTTCCTTTTGAATATGTTTAGTAGAAACCGATTTCATCGGAAGAGTGGGATGCTTTTTCAACAAAACCTTCCTCATTTGTAATGTGGCTCCCGAACCCAAAATCTCGACGTTTTTCGTCAAACCAAAAGCCTTTTCAAATGAGTTCTCGGTTTCTCGAATCATCCATCTCAAAAATCCGAGTGGCGACTATTCGAGCTCGCGCCGATCGGGGAGCTCACAAATACCCAATGCTTTTCACTTTTCAGATTTAGAGGATCCCCAAAATTACGGATTATCCAAACTCAAAGAAATCCCAATCAGTAGGACCATGGCATACAACAATAGTTCTGGTAATTAATTAAAAAAAAAACTTTTTTCACATTGAACCTCAGCACTTCGACCCAAACTTCAAGATCATACACCGGCCAACAGGGTTTTACATCGAGACCATGCCAGGAAGCCGATCGCTTGTGGGGCAGCGTCGGTGGTGAGGGAGAGAGGTGGCGTTGACGGTGGTCGATGGTGGATCGATCGTCTGCGTCAACGCTGTGATGAGAGAGAGAGAGAGAGAGAGTGAGAGAGAGAGAGAGAGAGAGAGAGAGAGAGTGCACACGATCTGTGAGGAGATCGTGAGGCGGCGGTGAGCAGCCTTGGGAGTCATGAAGAACAATTCTAGAAGATAGAGGGAGAAAGAGGAAGAGAGGGCAAGATAGAAAGAGAGAGGCCGTGGGAGTCGTCTCCGTCATCTCGCAGAAGATTCAAGAGGAAGAAGTGATGGAGCAAAGGATGATAGAAGCTACAACGTGGCCTCATATCGTTCACCCCTTTTTGCTTGGGCCGAAAAGACCGAATTACCCAACTGCCTAAGTGTGCACTCTTTGCAATCGAGGGGCAAATGTGTCCCAAATTAAAAAATGCACACCGAAAACCTACTCCTTTTTATATAACGGTAGGAAATGGTAGGATACTACATCAATTATGAGTGTTTACGAGACCTTGTCAAAAAAAAAGTGTTTCCGAGACAACCAAACCCAATAACTTAACCAATACAAGACAAAAGTTCATAGTGAGTAAAAACAAAGAAAGAAAGAAAAAGCACCTCTAAGCTAAAAAACACCTACACTCATGTGGGGAGATTCGAACTATATATTGACTTGCTAATGAGATATTATAAGAGTTCTAATTAACCGAGCTAGTCCCAGTTGATTCTCATGTATGTAATTTTTCTAAAACACCAAGTATTATTTAAACTGGGCCGGGGGCCCATATTTGAAACCAAAGGTGAACCAGAAGGCCGATATTTGAAACCCATTAGCAACGACTGTAGTTGATCTAATAATATTTGGGCCATGAGCAACGACTGTAGTTGATCTAACCCAGTACCAGATAGATAACTCAACGGGGGAAGGTGAACGTGGAGTGGGTTGGGTTTGGTTTTGTGCCACAGTTTTTTTTTTGAACTTCAAAAAAGAGTGGGAGGGGAGTGGGAACGACCAGCGTGGCAACCCCCTTAAACGTGACCATAGGGGCTCCTTATCCACTATGAAATGTCTGGTTCGAGCCATAGTTACTACCCATGAGAACAAGCCGTCACCACAGCACCACCTAGGTACACAGTTGGCATAAACTCCCCCCTACACAGGTCTAGCCCTGAGTTCTTGGAGGCCCTATGCGAAATTCAAAATGGGGCCTCTCATTTTTTTCTATATAAATTAGTTATTTAATATGAGAACTAATATTACCTGTTGTTTAGTGGCAGCACGCGCTCAAACCAACTTCTGGACACTAATTCAAAAACTATTTCACTTTAAATCTAAAAGATGCAAGAATCAAACTCATAACCTTCCAAATCTATGACAAAGTTCTTACCACCAGACTATGTTAGCCCATTAGAAAAGTAATTGACATATAAAATACTTAACATATACCTTTTTGGGCTCTATTATTTGGCAAAAACGGAAAATCTTAGGCGGCCGTTTGGTGGATTTATACTCAGGGTCGACTCTGTCCCTACATAGTCCGAAGATTCATCCGCAGGCCGAGCCATGGCTCGAACTCAATTCCCCGTTGAGTAGGGTAGTGACTAGTGACCCCTGTAAACTGAACCATAACCATCGGTGATTTTTGTGCCACAGTTGGAAGCGACACTTGTCCATGCAAGTGTGGCGGCTACGTTGCCGGCAGCCGAGAAAGGCCAAAAGGGGCACGTGACTCACAACCCCGCCCGCCCTCTTTCGGACTTCTCTTCTCTTCTCTTCAATTAAAAGACGACAGACAGCTCACTTCCAAAACCAAAAGGAGTGCACATGCACTGATGCACATGCCTTCCCCCCGCTACTTTTGCATTTGCTGTTTTCACGTCTTTTCCTTTTTATTTTTTACTACTAATAAATATCATCAATATTCTCTTTTAGTAGTTTTATACTAGTAAACTAAAAATAATACTCCCTCCGTCCCAATTTAATTATTCTTTTTAAAAGTCCGTGTCATTTTTCAATTGATTAGATCTTATAATTTATAATGTTTTCAATGATTTCAAAAATATTGTATTATAGAACTAATCGAGATCTATCAAACATCCATATTCGATATGAAATTCATTACGAATTTAAAAATATAACTTGTTTTTTATCTGGTTAGAATAAAACGAGAGACAATTAAATTGGGACGGGGAGTAATAATTCACAATTTCATTTTTCTCCGTCAATAATAGAGGTAATGACATTAGAACAAGAAAATAATTTTCACGCTTCCTTTTTTATAATTCACAATTTTTTTTTTGTCTTTATTGATATAAATTTACTATGTTGCTTTTTTCCACATTCAAAAAAAAATTATAAAATTCATGTGGATTAATAGCGTTTCTTAGTGGAAGTAAAAGGACATTTATTCCTTACCACCTTCAAAATGTTTTAATAGTACATTTGTGTTGGACAATAAGACTCCGTCCTATTAAGATTCTTATTTTTTAAATACTTATTTTTTACTTTACGAGACAAGTAATGCTCACACAATACACCATAAGATGACACATCCTTTGTTTATTGGTAATTGGGGGATTCGCATTTGAGTGGAAGTTGGGGCAAATCATGCCCAACTCGTGGAGAGGGTTTTTCAGAATTGCATATATAGAACGGAGGGAAAAAAAATTCCCCATACATGAAACGGACCAACTGAAATTTCCCATACATGAAACAGAGGAAAAAAATTTTGCAAAACATGGAGTTAGTTTGTAGTTGAATTTGGATTTGAATCTAAGTTGCCCCTTTTATGAACTTCCTGAGTGTTCAATTTCTTGAGTATTTTTTCAATCTTCTTACCATTTTCATTGTTTTCTGAGAAATTTAAGATCTGGGTTATTTGTAGATTTGGGTTTTTAAAGTACTTTAAGATTAGTGACTTTTGGGTATTCTTTTAGAAAAAGAAATGATAAAGAAAATAAGGTGTATATTTCTAGCATTCACTTTATAGTTTTGTTTTTAGATTCTAGGAATTGCTACTTGAAATTTCTTTTTTGGTTTTACTTGAAAATGTGAAGAAGTTATTCTACTCGCTGTCAATTTGCTTCACTGACTGTTTTTTAGAAAAAATAAGGTGCAACTTAAGTTCATAGAAGGTGCAACTTAAGTTCATAGAAGGGACAACTTATGTCCATAGAAGGGGCAACTTAGGTTCAAATCTAGATTTGACTACAAACCGACTCCATGTTTTGGAAATTTTTTTCCTCCGTTTCATGTATGGGGAATTTTAGTTGGTCCGCTTCATGTATGGAGAATTTTATTGAGAATAAATTCTTTACACCGCCAGTGTAACCATTTGTTTCCTCCAAATCAATTATAGTGAGCCACGTTACGAAACAGTTGTTCCAATCAATAATACATGGCGACGTGGTGTAATATAATTGATTAGGAGGAAATAAAAGTTTACACCGAGCGGTGTAAACAATTTTATCTCAATTTTATTTCCTCTGTTCCATATTTATTCAATTCCGAAAAAATCTCTTTATGAGTTGAACATTATTTACCCCAACTCCCACTTGAATGCAAATTCCCCTCGGCAATTCAGGTGGGTCACCCGTCTCACGAATCTCCACGTGACACCGTCACGGGAAAGAGAAAGACGCACCGCCAAGACGAGTCTTCCAACCACGTGCTCTCACGTACACGATTGACGTTGTCAATTTTGGATGCTGATGAAGGATGAATGATGATAGAAACTACAAACTACAACCTCTCCTTTACAAGATGGGATCCCCCGATCTTTGCCCATTACCAAATGCTTCCCTCACTCAACGTTTTGCTAAATGCCCTTCAAGGGGTTCAAAATGGGTGTAGTCAGTGGTTGATTCAGGATTAATTTTACGTGGGAGCACATTATATTAATAATCTTAAGCAAAAATCGAAATTAAATGCAAAGGCACAAATTATGAAAAATTGAATTGTAAATTTCATTCATTGGGTAAAAACCAAGTAAAGAAAGGAAGACCTAATTTTCCCAAACAATCAAGATATATATTACAAACTTTAAAAGAAAAGAATAAAAAGTCCTAAATTATGCAGCCCCAAATTAAAAGTCTTTTCAATAAAATGTTACTTTTGCGGTGTAGTCCCAAATTTAATTGATGATTGGTAAGGAAAACAATGAGATAACGGGCGACGACCATAAAGACGAGCGATCGGCAACAACAAAGTAAATCAAGTGTTAAGCGAGTTCTCCTCGTCGAGTTTTCTACGTAGATTTCTTGTTCTCCCACTCATTTTTGCCATAAACAAAATACTGATTTTTGCATAAAAAGATAAACTATAAATTTAAAACAAAATAAAATAAAAAGGATGGGATGGGGTGGGGTGGGGGCACGTGGCCTCACGTGCCCCTCACTCAGTCCGCCCCCTTGGTGTACTAACTAGTGTGTTTAATTGTGTATGTTACGACTTAACAAACAACAATGTATTTTTTGTGTTACAATGCTTGCATTAGTTTGTGTGTTAGAGTGTGTTAAATCTTGTAGTGTGCTGGCATGTGTGCTACGTTTGACAACTATGCTAGCAAACAATAAGTGAGTTCCACCTCTATAATTCAAACTCCAACCATTAAATATAAATGTCTATTACTCATAATATACACTTGCATGGCCCTTTTTTATCCTAACACATTTTAACACACAAATATACCAAACCCCATTGCAGATGCTCTCACCTCTTTTAATTTACTTCCTTCACTTGTCAACAAAATGATCAATTTCCATAAAAATTACAATGAGGTTTCGTTTGTTTGGGCATAAAATATATATTTCCCTGAAAAATATTTCACTTATTTTTGGGTATTTGGTTGTGCAAAAGACACGAAAATATTTAACCAGGTAAAACATTATTATACTTCGTAAATCATTATTTTTTACCATGTTACCCTTGGTTCTTTATTATTGTGTTAAAAGATGTATGAATAACATTTTTCATTTGTTTAAATTTATATTTATGTATTTTTTAGGGGAATAATTTTTTTGGTATTGCGCTTGAGAAATATTCCATAACTTCGAGTTTTGATTTTTTTTGATTTGGTATTTTAGAATAAATAAATATTACCATGTAAGTAATATTTGAAATAAGAAAATCATTAACTTAGTTTAACAATTCTCTAAACTCATAATAAAAACAACAATAAAAGATACACAAACCCTCAATATTGGCAAAAAAAATAACGCACAAAATACCTAAAACTGGTAAATACCTAAAAGAGTAAGGGTATTTTGGTAATTGAACATAAAATGGAAAAACTCAAAAATGCAAAAAGGACCTTCGGACCTCATTTTGAGTTTTGGCCTCCATAGTGAAAATCAATGAATGAGTTCTAGTAGAATAAGTTATAGAATTAGGGGACCGAACAGTCAAAATGCAAAAATGAAAAACCGAAAATGCAATAATGAAGATGCCAAATAGGCCATATGATTTGGGTAATTGTTTTATATATATTACTTATCTTTTCAGTTAAAAAAATATAATTTCAACAATTTCAGATGCCACCTGTGCTTTACTTAAATCCACCCCTGAATACTGGGTTATATAATTTGAAGCTTTGCATTGATCTTTACGTTCCACATTAATTTGATGCCCATCTAGATTCAACAAATGCAACCTGATCACTTTTTCTTGCGACTCTTCTAGATTTGCTTCTTGAAGTAGAGGGAGCTAGGGGTGTAAACGAGCCGAGCTGAGTTTCGGCAAACTTGAGCTCGGCTCGTTCAGTAAACGAGTCAAAAATTCGAGCTCAAGCGAGCCAAACTTAGTCATTTACTAAACGAACCTCTTTAATTTAGTCGAGTCTCCCTTAATGAGCCGAGCTTTTGTCAAACGAGCTGAGTGGAAAACTCGAGCTCTAGCTTGGCTCATTTACTAAAATGAGTCGAGCCAAGCCTTAACGAACCGAGCTCGTGAGCTACTCGGTTCGTTTGCTGCCCTAGTGGGAGCTAGGAGGGCTATCTAGAAGATGTTTGACGCAGATTTTCTTGGTAAATTATGAATTTGAAATTCTCTTCAATATACTCCTATCTCGATTTGTTTGTCTATTTCCACTATTTAGGACCTTTAACAAAATTGTCTATATGTTTCAATCTATAATGATTTTTATATATAATATGGATTTTATTTAATAGATTTCAATTAGTTTTATAATATGATGTTTTCGAAATTATATAAAACATTATAGATTGTGAGATATAAATAATTTTTTAAATGACACAAATGTCGAAAATGGACAAAAAAACTGGTACGGAGGAAGTATTTTTTTACCTGTAAAGTATATTTAAAATAAATACTGTACATATGCAATTCATTCTCTCTCTTTTTTTCTTCAGTATGAATCCAAAAACTCTCTCGGCGAAAGTTGTTTGAATTGTCATTAGCAAGAATATTTTACTGAAACTTTTTTCCTTTTAGTAATGTTGCAAAAATGTATTGGGATGAGCTCCTCTCCATACTCTTTGTTTTCGTCCACATCTTAGGGCCAAAATTATCATTCAAACCGTTCACCTCTCAAAAACACGTTAAGAATTGCAAGTCTAATCATCATCGGTATGATTGTATATCGCTAGATGGGCAAACACGCTGCAAATTGGAGTATACAAAATGAATGGCAAAAGCATTCTACAGTTTGGACCGTACAATTTTACGGAGCAAAGTGTAACATATTCACATATCTGACCATTGCGGTCGTAGGTTTTTGCGTTGTACAGTTAGTTTTTAGTTTTTATCTGTTCTGTTTTTGTTTGGTAACACACACCTTCTACAATATGTTCCGTTCATAAAGCCCTTGTTGGCCTTCGCTGGTCTTCGGCGTCATTAGGCTTTCTGTTGTCCTTTATATTCTAGCGATAGCATAGTAGTTTTGTATTTTGTGTTTGCGGATCAGTACGCTACTTTCTGTTTCTTAGGCCTAGTTTGATCTTCGCTCGTTACTGGGATGTCTTTATCATTATAACGACAACAACACACATGTGCTTTTCATATTATTTTAGGAAACTGATTTTCTCGTTCCACTTTTTATTAATGACGCTCCAATTATAATGTGACTCATAACTTCATGAACAAAGTGGAGCACAATCAATAAAAAGTGAAACGCGAATATCAATTTCCTTATTATTAATGAATTTCTTAGAGCATCTCCAATCCATCAAAAATAGAGGACGGAAGTGACACATTGAGGGGAGAATTTGTAATTTATTCCTTTTTTTCTTCACTTTTTGTATTTTTTGGGAGAATATTTGAGGGACCCATTGTCCTTTTTTAAGTTTGGTCCTCCAAATTTGCTTTTGGTCCTCCATTTTTAGAGGACCAAATTTACTTTTGGAGGACCAAACTCAAAAAAGGACAGTGGGTCCCTCAAATATTCTCCCAAAAAATACAAAAAGTGAAGAAAAAAGAGAATAAATTACAAAATCTCCCCTCAACGTGTCACTTCTATCCTTTATTTTTTATGGATTGGAGATGCTCTTACTCTTTCAAAAAAAAATCTATTGGAAGGATGTATGGAAGAGAAATAGTGAGAGAACAGAGAAGGCCCACCACACTCGAGCAGGCAGTCCTCAGTGTGGCAGTTGAACGGCAGAGGATGGGCACACGTGAGTGGCTGCCATCACCCCCGGCTCACGTGCGCCGTGTGCGGCTGTCATCTCCCCCCGGTTCACGTGCGCTTGTATTGTCCCCACCACACATTTGTACAATGTACACATACATTGCATTAAAACTACTCCTAACATATTGATTTCTCTCTCCATTTTCGGTCCAGTCACATCAAACAGTAACAAATTTACATTAAAATAGGAGTATTTACTACTGCTATAATAATAGGAGTAAAACAACACTAAGAATTAATTAATACAGTACATGAAAGTGGAACCCAACATTTCCCAAAAAACACTACAAAAATCGTGTAAGGTCTGAAATAACGAGATGAAAGCCAAGATAAAAATAACCACATATGGAGAATAAATAAAGTTACCATAATGAGTATTGAATACTTTGATATTAGTATTTCGCAAAATAATTATTTTTATGTCCAGAAAAAAATAATAACATTAAGCAACGTGTCCATTGGTCTTTGGTCATCCCTAACAATGGAGTTAAAGACACAAATTAGTCAGCAATTAGGTCAGTTAGTTAACATTTTTTTTTCCTTTGCTTCCAATAGCATAATTACTATGTATTTAAAGTGTATCAGAAGTGAAAAAAATTTTGGGCATTTTACCATTAGATTCAGAAAATATAAAGTAATTCTGATCAAGTCTCCTCTAATTAACAAAACACTAAAACCCTATAAAAGTGCCTAAAATCCTAAATACTGAAAGTGCCTAACCCTTAGGGCACCCTATGAAAATGCCTAAATTCTAGAGTATCCTATAAAAATGCCTAAGCCCCCAGAGTACTTTATAAAAGTGTCTAAACCGCTAAAATCCTATAATAAGAAAGTGCACCTTAAAATCTCCATGAAAGTGTCTAAACCTAAACCATAAGGTTCTATGAAAGCGCCTAAACCCTATGATACCCTTAATTTTAAGATATCCTAAACCCCAAAATTTTAAGGTACCCTAAAATTCTAAAATCCAAGGGTATCCTAATGTACCCAAGGGTACTAAGGTACCCATTCGGGTATAAAACCTTGGCATACCCTAAAATCCTAATGTGAGACTTTCATTAATAGTAAATATATTTTTGTAAAAGTGAACTTAGAGATAATTAAGTATTTTATTTCTCCTTAATAATAATTGTCACTTTTTTGTACTTAGTGATAAAAAACTGAAAAAATTTGATCAGAAGTTAACTGAGTTGTGCACAGTAATCTTCCTTCCGTGGGACCCATCAGATAAAGGAAGGAAAGAGAGAGGGTATACCTAGGGAAAAAGATAAAAGGCGGAAGAAATGGAGGAGAGAGAGAGAGAGAGAATGGCCCACTACCAGTACCAACAACTTTTTCACAAATTATAAATTAGTCAGCAACTTTTTGCACAGAAAGCCCTTTGGACGGTTTTACGGATTAAAATTTTAAAAAAAACTTTTTGCACAGTAATCTTCGCCTTAAAAACACTATTGGAATATTTATTCACAAACTAAACTAATTCACACTTTTTGTCATATAACACATACAAATGGGTCCCACTTTTTACACTTTTATATCATATAACAATAAGATTTTGACAATTGATAATGCCCAAACCAATATTGTTTCTGCCAAAACCAATACTGTTTTTTTATCGGCAAAAGATGAAATTTTATTAAAAAACGTTGGATGATACACCTCAAGGGCGGAGCCCAAAACACCCAAAGGTCTACATGGGTCCAACAGACAATATACAAGACAGCACAGCCCAATACCCAAATAAAACAGAAAAAGCCCAAAACACCTAATCCAGTCCAACCACAGACCGGCCCAACCAAACCAACACCCAAAACCCTAAGAGCTATACATTCCGCAGCCGCACAAAACACCGGAAAACCAACCTCGCCGTTTAGCCTAGCCGGCCCCTCCCAGATGTAGAGACCGGTGGTGAAAACCGGCCTACGACGACGAAAAATACAGCACTCACAGCAAGGGTGCACACCACCACCAAACAGCCCTTTCCGAACCCCAGCACCACTGGAGAAACCAAACAGCAGCCGCAAACCGGAATGATGAGCCGCCAGCCCCGCGCCCAGAGGAGATCTCAGAATGGCCGCCGACCGGATTTCGGCACACAAAACGACCTGAGCAAACCACCATGGGGGCCACAACCACCTCACCACCACCGGACTGAAAACCACCTTCGATCCACACAGCCATCTTCACCGATCGTTTTGAAGAAACCTGCAAAACAGAATTAGAAAAAAGAAAACTAACGGGACACCACCCCACCGTCGCACCACCACCCTCCACCTACAACCACCAGATCCGAATCAACCGCCGCCAAACCAGACCACCAAACAGTCAATCGGAGCTCCCACGCCGCTAGGCATTCCGGCAGAACCAGGGGACCACCGGTGGAGGCGAAACGCCACACCCTCCCACGCCGGGGAGGGCGGAGCCCCAATGAGATCGGAGGGAGGAAAAGAGCCGCGATCCAGAGGAGGAGGGGAAAGGAGAGAGAGATAGAGGGAGATGAGGGGAGATCGAACCTGGGGGGAGGAGGGAAGGAGGGCACCTCCCCCCCCCCCAGGTAGGCGGCGGCGGATTGAGAGAGAGCTCTAGGGCACCTCCCCCAAAACCAATACTGTTCCTGCCAAAATATTAGTGATAGCTCCTCATAGAATTACTTATTTACCCTCCTACATCACTGACTTTTCAAACCTCATTTTTTTCTACTAGAAGCTGCCTTTCATACGTCATTTGGCCGGAATTTTCAAAGCGCAAATGACCAATTGCTCTGCCAAAAATCTTGGGAGCATCAGCCTTATGTACCACTGAAATACTACTAAAAAGTCAAACTAACAATAACCAAAAACAAATATACCATGGTGATTCAACCCAAATCCAATCCCAATTCACATCATTATCCAGAATTAAAGAGAAACCTTCTTTACTACGTAAAAAAAACCGTGATAAAATAGAGGTATCAAAATTACGACAAAAACTTTGACCGGAAAAAAAATTACCACGAAAACGATCAAAATAAATACGCCGGCAAACAATAATAAATTTACCTCGAGTCATCCATCCAACCAAAAACACTCCATTTAAAAAAAAAAAAAAAGGATGAACCAAAATATATTATTTTAAAGAAAGAGAAAACAAATAATCCATAAAGACTTTTGGATTATTTTTGTCTTGAACTTCTTTAAGATTATGGTAATAGTTTTAACTTTTATATTCCTCTTGAATGGACGAACCGATAATCTATAAAAAAAAATTAACTCAAAACTAACAAATGTGATTTTTCTTTTTTTTAGAAACAATGAACATGTCCTTGATTGATTAAAATAGAGTAAGATCCAAATGGCAAGCCAGCCTCAGGAGAGAAAGCGTTGAAGCTTCGATGATTTATCACCAGAGCAATTGAAAACCTCAAAGCAAAGATAGAATACTCCTGAAGAGCTTCAGGGGTTGTTTCGTTAAAAGGATGATGTTGAAAAGTCAGTGATGTAGGAAGGGCAAGTAAGTAATTCTATGAGGAGCATCATTAAAGTTTTGGAGGGAACACTTTTGGTTTACTTTTGGTTTTGACAGGAACAATAGTGGTTTTGGCATTATCAGTTGCCTAAGATTTTAACTCTATTAGTGGAGATGGCCTAAAGGGAATGGATTATAGCTTACAAATATATAAAGCCTTTTACGGATTACAAAAAACATTACTTACAGCTGATATACATGATCAAGTTGTAAGAGTTTTAATCAAACACAGAATAAATGATACCCGTACATAAATACTAAGCCAATCCCGCAAATTATAAACAAACGGGCTCAAAAAATATTAGGACTCTCAATCCCTAAATCAATCAGTTTTTCTATTTTTGGTTCCCTCCTTGAAAGCTCGGTATATACCTCCCAAATAAGAGCAAGTGCACCAGTTTATCTAAATATGAGTTAAAAATGCTTGTGAACAATGTAGATTTTGCTATTCTTTAGTTTCACTACTACACCAATTTTATTCATTTTATATACACTCTATTAAAATACTCATTTTGTTGGTTCTCTGATACTACGTGTGCTGGGTTGGAGGAGGGAGAGAGGAGAGAGATAGCTGAAAGTAAAAATAATACTAGTATTTAATTCAATGCTTGTGAACAGTTCTTAGCTAAAAGTACTGAAGCATTATAGACAAAGGTAAAAATGATACCACTTTACCTAATCTGGTGCACCTCTCTTTTGTGTTTTTCTTCTCCAAAATAACTAAAAATATATTTTACCTAGACTGATGTAAATACTCTAAGCTTGGTATATACTATTATACTCCCTCCGTTCCAATTTGAATGTCATTTTTGGGAGTTCGTGCCACTTTTCAATTATTATATCTTGTAATTTATAATGTTTTTGGTGATTTTGAAAATATAGCATTATAGAACAAATCGAGATCTCTCAAATAAAATCCGGATTGGATATAAAATTCATTACCAACTTAAAAATATAACTAATTTTTTTATCCGGTTAGAATAGAACTGGAACAAGTAAATTAGGACGAAGGGAGTACCTCCCAAGTACCGAGCTAGCCCTCAGACTACCAATCTCTTTCTTTCCATTTGTCTGACCATAAATGATACCATTACATACAAAAATCTGTACCAGCGTGTACAAACTTTCTTTTGGGCTTGTTTTGGATCTCAAAAAAATGATCGGAGCCGCTCATTTTGTTTAGAATACTTTGCTTATGATCCTTGCAAAAATTAAGCTCAATCCAATATCGGTAAGAGCGTTTGCAAATCATCCAACTTTACTTTAGAATTCATGCCTGAATTCTGGTACAAAATTGGACTATTTGTAAACGCCATTACTGATACCGGATTGAGCTTATTTTTTGCAAGGACCATAAAAAAATATTTTAAACAAAATGAGCAACTCTAATCATTTTTTTAACACCCGAAACAGGCCCAAAAAGAGATTTGTACGCGCTGGTACCACCGTTGTTGTCTGACAGACTCAGAAATTTGCAACATTAATGGGTACACATCTTAATTTGAATAGTGAAATCTTTTTCATGATAAGAGTAGCAATATAATATTTTAGGATGATGCTATGGTGTTCTCGGTCATTTTGGAGACACCGTAATTTTTGGCATAATTTTACCATTATGAGTATAACTAAAACTCATTACAAACACAACAAAATCCAAACAAGGCATAACCAAGGAATATTCAAAAAACCAACCATAGTATAACCAAATCCAACCAAGGCATAACAAATAATTAAGTTATACCTTGTTATGATTTTGTTATGCTTGTACGTAGTAATGGGTTTTGGTTATGCTAATTATGGTTTTACTATGCCAAAAGTTACGGTGTCCCCAAAATGACCGGGGACACCGAAGTCATTCCCAATATTTTAATGTTTTTTAAACCCATTAATGCCTTTTGTCTTTTATGGTTAATGTTTGAGTTTTTTTCCTTTTATTCCCAAACTATGCACATTTTTTTACTTAGTCCCTAAATTATCAATTTGACGATTTCATTCCCTCAATTATTATACTGTTATCTACTTTGTCCAATAGATAACGGAAGTTAGAAATTTGGACGGAAAAAGCCATGTAAGGCCTATTTGGAATCCTGTAGATCAAATACTTGATTATGAGAGCCTTAAAGATAAAAATTAATTATAACCCTTTAAGATAAAATGATCAAAAAAATAAGATCTTCGCACCGATTTTAACAGATTAAAAATTAGAGGAATTAATTTTTTAAACATATTTTTTAGTATCTAAACTTTCTTAAGAAATTAAGTGCTCAAATTTTCAATCTGTTTGGATCGGTGCGAAAATCTTGTTTTTTAATCATATTATTCTAAAGAGTCATGATTAATTTTTATCTCTAGGATTATCTTAATTAAAAATCTATTTTTTAGTTGGAATCCTTTAGAGCATATACTTGATTATGAGAGCTTTAGAGATAAAAATTAATTATAACTATTTAGGATAAAATGATTAAAAAAAATAAGATTTTCATACCGGTTTACACGGATTAAAAACTAGAGTGCTTAATTTTTGACCATATTTTTATTATATAAACAATCTAAATTCTATATAAAGAACTCAATCTTTTAAAAAATATATATGTATGTGTCAGTTTCTATAAAATGCCTCGCAAGATTTTGATATATGAACCTTGTAAAAAAACGAAGTGCTCTAATTTTAAATCTGTTTGGACTGGTGCAAAGATCTTATTTTTCTGATCATTTTATTCTAAAAGGTTATAATTAATTTTTATCTCTAAAACTCTCATAATCAAGTATATCTTCTCTACAGGGTCTCAAACAGGGCCTTACGTGATATTTTCTGCCTAAATTTCTAATTTCCGTTATCTATTGGATTAAGTATATAACGGTATAATAGTTGAGGGAATGACGAGAATGAAATTATCAAATTCATAGTTTAGGGACTAAGTAAAAAAAAAGATGCATAATTTGGGAGATAAAAAGAAAAAAAAATGTTTTGAGGTAATTGCAATCAGCCATATTGTCTGCGTGGAAAAAAGAGAGAGGAAGAAGTGAACGACAATGGTCTAGGCCAAAGAAAAGAATTAACCATGCATGATACTCTTTTTAAAACCTAAATAAAACTTTATTGGATGACATTTTGACAAAGAAAGCATCAATTTCCCCCATTCTTTGATTTTTTGTTCTCCTATCCTCAAAAAAACAATTACCAAAACCCAAAATCCTATTCATGCGTGATTCTTCATATAATTAGTTGAAGTAATTAATTTTGTGGCTTTAGAGAATCTCCAACCCATCTATCACTAACCAACTGAGACTAGCTCAGTTGACTAAGACTATTTTATCTCAATAGGAGGTCAGCAGTTTGAGTTTTCCAACTTGCGTGTGGGTGTTTTTTTCTTAGAGGGTTTTTCCTTTCTTTCTTTGTTTCTACCTTATAATAGGCTTATTTCTTGTATTGGTTGAATTGTTAGATTTGATTATCTTGTGGACTCTTAAAATTGATGTAGTGTCTCGAGTTTATACTTTGTACTTCATTTCTGATATCAAATGATCTCTTCTATCGATTGACAAAAACAAAAACAAAAACAAAAACAAAAACAAAAAACCCATCTATCACTCAATTTCTAATGTGGAGGCTCAAAATAACGAACTATATTTTTAACAATAGAAAGTCAATTAAAGTATATTAATTTAATTAATTGAGGCTAACTCAGTTGGTCAGGACTCTTGCATCTCATTAGATGATCAAGAGTTCAAATCTCCCTACCTGCGTATGGGTATTCTTCCCTTAGAGATCAGGAGTTCGAGTCTCTCTACCTGCATGTGGGTATTCTTCCTTAGAGGGCTTTTCTTTCTTTCGCGTACAATCTACCTTATAATGGGCTTATTTCTTGAATTAGTTGAGTTGTTGGGTGTAGACAACCCAATTTGGGCCTCCGAATAATCTTTAAATTCCCCGATAATGAAATAAGGAAAAATATACCTTCAAGACTTGGATGGTTGCTCCTTCGCTACTCTTTCTCTAAACCTCAAGAAAACCCCTTCGCAAACATGTAGAGTGGCCCTCGGTTCAATTGCAAAGAGAAAAACTTGTTTACTTGGTCAAAAAACAACTTTTTCTATGATACACCGATAGTAAAATAGGCACACATTTCAATGTATAAAACGTCTTTGAGTAAACCCAATTGGGTTATAAAGAGGACTCAACAAGCTATCCAACGCTTTGAAAAACGCCCAAATCTGAGTTCGAGAGTGTCTGGAGCGCCCCTGCAAAGTTCGGTGTGCTGTGCTGTCTCACAATACTGCGCGATGTTTCAAAACGTCGTGCGGCATTTCAGAAACGCAGTGCGGCATTTCAAGAAATTTCAAAAAAATCATTCCGCCGCACGAGATTTCAATATACAGCATGACATTTCTCCTTATGTCGCGCGGCGTTTCGGGGAAAAGTTTTGACAATAGCAGAAAGTTGTCGGCCACGCTTGTAGATGCAATATTTCAGCCCAGAAGCTACCTCCCATCTTTGTAGTGTTCATCCTTGGCTCTCTTGCCTATAAATACACCTCCCTCTAGTTGAGAAGCACCCCTTCAACTCCAAGTAAAGTTACTCTGCCATTTTCTAGACTCTCACTCTCTCTCTCTAAAAAGACCCCTCTTGATTCTCTCTCTACAACTTCTTACACCCATTACAATATAGATCTCTCTCTTCATCAACCCACAAGTTGGGCAATTACAAAATCATCTATCTCTCTACACTCATTTGCTCACAAGTCTCACAAAACTCAATCCAAATCAACCTTCACTCTCCATTTTCAAGTTTCGATCAAAGGAGTTTTCAGTCCGAATTAATCTCCATTCCTCCATCTTCAAGCACATCCAAGTTTCAATCAAAAGGGATTTCCAATCCAAGTCAACTTCCACTCTCCATCTGCAAGCACATTCAAATTTCGATCAAAAGGTATAAATCAAGTTCCCTTGGGCTAGGCCTTGTCCTGGCCCTGAGGGGACTTTTCTATAGTCAGATTTAACCCATTTTGGTTAAAGATTGACTTAAAAACCATTTTCACAAACTAAAGCAGTCACTGTATTGGACACACAATACCGCGCGGTACTTTGATGCGTCGCACGGCATAGTGTCTTCAGGTGCGCGATGTTCCATTAGCTATTGTTTTCTTGTTTGAGCTGTCTGGATCATGGCCATTATTTATCGGGCCTGTTTTTTTTTTTTGAGATACTAACATCAGTATTTTCGGAACAAGACCATATCTACAAGCCATGTTTTATTTCATAAATAAGGTTTCTTATATCATCTCGGGTGATCAAATGTAACAAAAGTTGTTTTGTGTTCATGGCTTAAAGGAATGGTACTGTCCCGAGGTCGGATGACGTTCTAAATGCTGATAAAGCCACGCGCGGCATTACAGTATGCCGTGTAGGAGCTGGTTATGGTCTAAACAATTTGTTGATGTAACTTTTCCCTTTTTTTTTATTACTGAATCATTCTTATCATTTCTGTACAGAAAGCACTACGCGCACGTCAATATGATATATCTTCCCATGTCCCTTTCATGTACATGTTTTAATCAAAGTTAAGTTTTATCAATGATATTAAATCCCCAATTTAAAATGCTTAGTAGAGACCGGTCTTTACCAGGCGAGCGAGGTGCTTTTCCAACAAAACCTTCTCCGTTCATAACATGGCTCCCGAACTCAAAATCTCAATGTTTTCGCCAGATCAAAAGCCTTTTCTCTCAAACAAACTCTCGGTTTTTCGGATCATCCATCTCAAAAATCCGGGTGGCGACTCTTCTTCAGGGGCGCCGGTACGGGGAGCCCATAGTGGCGACTCTGCTGGGGACTTTGCATTAATCAGAAATTTGAAAATTAATACATAAATGAACAATTTTTCAAAAGTCTGTCAAAATAGTACACTCCACACTGCTGAAGAACGGAATGGTGACGTAATAGGATTTTACATCCGACCAATCCGAACTGGGACTTTTACTATTGTTCACTTGTGTAATTTTTTCCAAAGTATTGATTAATAAAGTGAGCCAAGCTTGAAAGGCAATTTCTTTGGGGGATTTAATTATCGTTCGAAAATTTTAACTTTGTTTTCTTTTACACTCTGCACAGCACAAGTCTCGCCAGTGTATTTCGGCAATCTTGCCCGGTTCGCCGGTGACAAGCTCTCCTGGGACGCCTTGCAACCCTCGATGGTGATGAGCCATCATGCTGTTCGACCACTGTCTTGCGATACACTTTACGTGGGGAGTACATCTTGGCTCTAGTCCGAAGAATCCTTTTGAGACCCAAACCGGCCTTTGCACTTGTACATAACCATATAACCATCCCAACTAAGACAGAAACCTGCGGTTAGGATTTATGTGATATATCCTATTTATGTTCTTCTCTATTCTGTACATGTATATCATCCATGCATCATAGCACTCTGCAAACTAGAGGATAAGATTCCTTTAGGACTTTTTGCCTTCCCTCGGTCGGTCTAAGAGACTTTAAATCCATGGAGTTTGTAATACCTCCGCCGTTTGACATGCCCATACGGCTCCCCTGGTTCAGTCTAGCCTTAAGGAACATTGGTATCTAGATTCTGACAGTCATATTGCTCTATCTCGGATGATCAAGATAAGGAGATTGACTCTGATCCCAAACGAATGGGATTTAACCTACCTGACACGACCCACCTGGATTGTCGGAAGTCATCTTTGCCATGTCTTAAGTGAGATTTGAACCACGGTAGGTCCTTAGGACAGTCTAGGAGACTCTATATCCATGGAGTATGAGATACCTCCGGTGTTCACCGTGCCCGAACGGCCCCTCTAGTCCAAATCTAACCTTAGAACGTGCTTGTATTTAGGTTTCGACAACCTCATTGCTTTATCTCAGATGGTCAAGATAAGGAGATTGGCTTTGATTCCGAAGCGTTTAGAATTTAACCTACCTAATACAACTTACCCGTGGTTGCTGAAACCCTCGGTACAATCATATCCTAAGTGAGATTTAGAGCTGAGGTAGGTCTTAGAACGTAGACGACATTGCATGGACACGATTCTCAGGTAGGATTTGAGCCACCTTTTTGCTTTATTGTTAGTTCTAAAATATTGGTCGTTTGAAAGAAGAGACTGTACCCAATTGGTTTCGTCCACTCCGAAGGTTGGTCCACACAGACACCGTGGAAGAAACCCAGTCAATTGAGGTTGAGGTGTTACAAGAAGGACAGTCATCAGCAGAAGCAGCAATACCGCGTGAAAACCCCTTACCAATGGTTGCCCGAGGAAATGAGGTGGAAGAACTCACACAGAACATAATGGCTTTGGATACCCAGCTTAAGCAATCTATTGCCAATGTCAACGCGCAACTCAAGGCTTTCGTTACCTCCATGCAAAAAGACATGCTCATGAAAATGGAAAGTATGCAGGAAATCAGCGATAAGCTTTAGACTAGGCCACCCCCACAGCTCGAACAACCCAAAGAAGAAACACCAGTAGCAGACCCTAACCTAGCTGCCCTCATCGCGAAAATTAGTAAGTTGGAGGAGTCTGTTCAAGAAACCAAGCAGCTTGGAAAGGGAGAAATTGACATAAGCTAGCTGTACTTATTCCCAAACGCTAAACTGCTAGAAAAGTTCAAAGGCGTGGACTTTGCAAAATTCGAAGGCACCAGAGATCCAAAGGCCCACCTTCAGGGTTATGTTGGTTCTCTTACCATGCGGGGTATTGAAGAAGACGCCATGGCTCAATTGTTCCACGAGTCACTTATTGGCCCGGCTCTACAATGGTTTTTTTCCTTGGCACCCTTGAAGAAAAAGACGTGGGAGAACATTGGAATGACTTTTGTGTCTTAATACGACTTCAATGTTGAGCTGAAAAAGACCACCCGAGAACTTGAGAACACCAAAATGGGCGAAAATGAGAGTTTCGCTGACTATGTAAAAAGGTGGAGAGCCAAAACTGCCCAAATGCACAATAAGCCATACCTAAAAGAGCAGATACATATCATCACTAAAAACCTGCCCAGTGCCTTTGTCCCCTACTTGGTTCTGTCGCAGTCATCTCCCGATTTTGAGACCTTCTACGATTCTAGATTGGCTGTTGAAGAAGCACTTAGGGATGGTACTCTCAAGAAGAAAGAACTCGCCTTAAAAGGTAAAGAACTCCATCCCGGCAATGGCGAAGTCCTTTTCGGAAACAGTAATACCTTCCATGTCGGGAACTCCTTAAATGCCAAACCCCTCGAAATAAACCAGATAGCTGATAAATCAACTCACACCTTCACCCAATTCAGCACACCCCTATCCACACTCTATGAACAGCTCCTCAAAGCTAGTCTCATTAAGCCGCTCCTTCCAACTCCTCTACCCCAAAAGCTTCCAACCTACCACGACCCAAATGCCTTCTGTGCCTTTCACCAAATGCCCGGCCATGTTACCGATATGTGTCACCGTCTCCGTCACAAAATTCAAGACCTTATCGATAGCAAAACCGTCCTTCCACCACTAAAGAAATCAAGCACCTTATCAAACCACCACATCATCACAAGTTCTACTACATTTGACCCCACTCACTATATCATCCCTGCTCACCTACCCAAACCAGTTGTACCCATTCCCGATGAATCCAGTATTTCAGTATTGGAATTTGAACCAACGACGGAGCAAACAGAACTTAAAGAGTTGAGGAAGGCTGTGGAAGAAATGAGCCGAAAAATGGATATGCAAATGATCCATATAGGGGCTTTAACACAAAAGATGGATACTCTCCTCGCCTTCATAGTCTCGGATCCAAAGCGAAATGCTAAGGAAGACATGGATGAAGGGCGTTCACCCCCAAAGATGAAGCTCTCCGAAATGTTCAAAGGCTTAGCCGAAGTAAGCGAGGCCTACAATACATGCAAAGATTTTGGTGCCACAATGAACCTTCAACTCAGTCGCAAAACCAAATCGAGGGTCTTCTCCCAATTCTCTGAACCACAATCCCTGGTTTATGAAAAGCTCCTCAAAACTGGACTCATCAAGCCGCTCCCTCCAGCTTTTCTACCTTAAAAGCTCCCAGCATCCCATAACCCAGGAACCTTTTGCATCTTCCATCAAATGTCCGGCCATAACACAAACGACTGCATCTGCCTTCACCATGCTATCCAAGACCTCATTGACAACAAGGTCATTAAGGCACCTCCTCAACCAAAACCAGACCCTGTGCCCAAGCGCAATCCTTTCATTAGCACTGCCTTCTTCAGCAAAAAGGGGTAAAATGTCAAGATCCAAGCAACTGTTCGACTTTCCACGAGTTTTGGAAATTTTCGAAGTTTCGAGTCAAGTTTTCATCCTTATTGTGTCTGTCTGTACTTCAAGTCTTTCATGCTTTTGCTTTCGTGTCTGTATATTTTCAAATTCATGAATGCTGTCAAGAAAAAAAAAATTCAAAACAGAGAGTCAGTTTCGTAATCTTGAACTACGTTGTGACCTGATTCCTTTACGGGATACGTAGGCAGCCTCACCCTGAGGACCGGTCACGAGCATTCGAGTCAATCCCAAGATTTGGTCATAGTCTTTCGAGTCAACCCCTGCTGGTTCGGCTGTTGTCTTTCAAGTGTCACGTATTTGTGTCAAAATCATCATAATAAACTTAGATTTTTTGTGATTATCCCTGGCCCAACTCAGAATTGTTTTTTCGCCATCACTTGAGAATCATGATAATCACTTCAAAACACAAAATGATTTTTGATTGAACCCTTACTCCATGCAAGAAGGACAATTTCAAGGGACTACTCCCCGACGCTATCCCAATGAATAATGCTTTAACTATGAAGAAGAAAAAAAAGAGAAAAGAAGAAAAATTCGCTAGGTCAAAATCTCAAAATCTGACCTAGGCAAAAGTTAGAGCATGCAAACAAAAACCTCTCAATGAGCATCTAGGATTCAGTTGTTAGGTTGTGCAATCTAAAATGAAGAAAGGTCATCATTTCTTTCATCCTACACATAAAGATATATCATTTGATAACCTCTTTGAGCCACAATCAAATTCTTTGAAAAGAAGCCCAGCTAGCCAGCTATCCCCCGCATCAGGGTGAAATGAAAAAAGTAAAAGTGCCAAAAGAAACCTTGAAATTCAAATCATCAAAAGGGTGAAAGTGTCAAACAAATCGAGATTCGAAGCATCAAAAGGTTGAAAGTGCCAAACAAATAAAGATTCAAAAGATCAACAGGATGAAAGTGCCAAATACACTGAAAGGCATTGAAGGCATGAGAAAGCATATGAAAAATGAAAAGAAGGCACCTACAATTCAAAGATAGCTGCTAGCTTTGAAAACCCAAAAGAAAGTGAAATTTTTGAGCCTAATATCATTTCTTTGTCAAGCCTAAATCATGGCCCACATTACAACCCAAAAAAAGTTCTTTCGGATTGGAAAGCACAACTTGATAGCAAGAGTCCCAGGTGTTATGGTAAAGGGTATCAATACATAGAGGCATTGTGCGAAACCCACATCAATCAAGGCGAAAATCCAAACAGGGACATAGGTCATCATTAGCAACTTGGTTCATGTTAAAAACTCTTGTGTTTTGATCAACTGATGGAGTAAAACAAATTTCGAAAGGAAAAATCACAAAAACTTGGTTTGTCGTAAATTATGGGACATGAATCTTGTTTTCTTCAAAGAGTCAAACTTTCCGCCCAATCAGAAGCACTATTCGAAAGTCGCTTCGTTCATAAACGGTCTTTCCCTCCTTTGTATATTTGAGTCAACATAGTCTTGTCAAAATCCACTCCCTTTGCTAAAAGGTCGAACCAGTCATCTTTGTCAATCCTAAACTCGTGAAAGTCACCTCTGAAAAAAGCTCGTTAGGCCATAATCATAGCCAGGATTGCGCTTGGTCAACTGCTTGTCTACCAGGGAAAGAAAATCCAAGACTCAAATCTTGGCCAAAGGCAAACCCCTACTAAAATTCGGCACGGAATCCAACCCAAATTCGAAGATCCTGGGAATACCGGTCCATTGGCCAAAGATAGTAAAGCAAATAGGGTGCTCAGACACGTCCCCTATTTTTCAAAGAATACCATCATCGTTGTCGTTCGGTGTCATAGGCGAATCTCAAATGACTGTTCTCGATTCAATTCTAACATCAATCCACGGTCTTTTAAGCCTATAGTTTCTCTCAAGCTATGGCCTAACCGACCTAGAAGCCTTTTAGTCTCTCAAGCTGTGGTTCGTCCTCTAGGATTGCACTCTATCTAGCACTTTGTCCTCTGGGATTCGCACTCTATCTGCACTTCGTCCTTTGGGACTGCACTTTATCTCACACTTTGTTCTCGAGAAATTCACTTTGTCTAACACTTTGACCTCTGGGACTGCATTCTATCTACACTTCGTCCTCTGGGAATACACTTTATCTCGCACTTTATCCTCCACGACTTCACTTTGTCTAGCACTTCATCCTCTGGGACTCACACTCTATTTGCACTTCGTCCTTCGAGACTCACTTTTGTCATACTTGCATTGATTTTATATGCTCACATGACATTTTATGACATATCAACTTGCATCATCATTCATGTATTGTCTCAATCGAACATCAAATGCAAGCCTCTTTCAAAAGTTCAAGCTCTTCAAAATTCAAGTCTCTATGAATATTCAAACTATTCAAATTCAAGTCTCTTTCAAAATTCAAGCTATTCAATTCAAGTGTCTCTCAAATTTCAAGCCCCGAGCTATTCAAATTCAAGTTTCTCTCAAAATTCAAGCTTTTCAAATTTAAGTCTCTTCCAAAATTCAAGTCTCTTTCAAAATTTAATTCCAGTCTCTTTCAAAATTCAAGCTATTCAATTCAAGTGTCTTTTAAAATTCAAGCTCTTCAAGTTCAAGCCACTTTCAAAAATTCAAGCTCTTCAAAATTCAAGCTATTCAGATTCAAGCACTTCAAAATTCAAGTATTTCAAAATTCAAGTCTCTTTCAAAATTCAAAAATTCAAGCACTTCAAAATAGCTTTTCAAATTCAAGTCTCTTTTAAAATTCAAACTCTTTAAACTTCAAGCTATTCAAACTCAAATCTCTTTCAAAATTCAAACTCAAGCTTGTTTCAAAATTCAAGTCTCCAAAATTCAAATTTCTTCCGAAATTAAAGCTTTACAAAAAAAAAAATCAAGTCTTTTCACCGTCTAAGCATTAAAATCTGTGCCTTGGTCAAAAGACACATTTTTGTCCTCTGGGACTCGCCTCAGTTTTAGTCACTCGAGGACTCGCCTCAATTGTAGTCCCCCAAGGACTCATATCAAGAAGTTTCATGGCACTCAAGCACTCAATCTTCTCAAGTTTACTATTTAATTTGTCCTTCAGGACTCGTTTTGCTTGCATTGTCCCGATTGAACTACGTTGGTCTGATCCCTACAATGGGGTACGTAGGCAGCTCCATGAGCACGACCACCTTTATTGCATTCTTGCATTTAACTTAAAGATTTTGGAGCGATGGATTAGGTTGTCTATTCTTTGACGTCGCTCATATCTGACAGTGATATCTGAGTTCCGTCAAAGAGGAACTACTGTAGACACCCCAATTTGGGCATCCGCATAATCTTTAAGTTCTCCAATGATGAAATAAGGAAAAATATACCTTCAAGACTTGGATTGTTACTCCTTCGCTACTCCTTCTCTAAACTTCAAGAAAACCCCTTCGCAAACATGTAGGGTGGCCCTCGGTTCAATTGCAAAGAGAAAAACACGTTTACTTGGTCAAAAAACAACGTTTTCTATAACACACCGATGGTAAAATAGGCACACATTTCAATGTATAAAACGTCTTTGAGTAAATCCAAATGGGTTAGAAAGAGGACTCAACAAGTTTTCCAACGCTTTGAAAAACACCCAAATCTGAGTTCGGGAGTGTCCGGAGCGCCCCTGCGAAGTTCGGTGTGCTGTGTTGTCTCACAATACAGCGCGGCGTTTCAAAACGTCGCGCGGCATTTCAGAAATGTAAGGCGGCATTTCAAGAAATTTCAAAAAAATCATTCCGCCGCACAAGATTTCAATACACAGCACGGCATTTCTCCTTATGTCGCACGGCGTTTCGGGGAAAAATTCTGACAATAGTAGAAAGTTGTCGGCCACGCTTGTAGATGCAATATTTCGGCCCAGAAGCCACCTCCCCTCTTTGCAGTGTTCATCCTTGGCTTTCTTGCCTATAAATATAACCCCCCCCCCCCCCCCCTCTAGTTGAGAAGCACCCCTTCAACTCCAAGTAAAGTTACTCTATCATTTTTTAGACTCTCACTCTCTCTCTCTCTCTCTCTAAAAAGACCCCTCTTGATTCTCTCTCTACAACTTCTTACACCTATTACAATATACATCTATCTCTCTCTCTACATCAACCCACAAGTTGGACTATTACAAAATTAATCTTTCTCTCTACACTCATTTGCTCACAAGTCTCTCAAAACTCAATCCAAATCAACCTTCACTCTCCATTTTCAAGCTTCGATCAAAGGAGTCTTCAGTCCGAATCAATCTCCATTCCTCCATCTTCAAGCTCATCCAAGCTTCAATCAAAAGGGATTTCCAATCCAAGTCAACTTCCACTCTCCATCTTTAAGTAGATCCAAGCTTTGATCAAAAGGTATAAATCAAGTTTCCTTGGGCTATGCCCTGTCCTAGCCCCGAGGGGACTTTTCTATAGTCAGATTTAACCCCTTTTGGTTAAAGGCTGACTTAAAAACTATTTTCATAAACTAAAGCAGTCACTGTACTGGACACACAATACCGCGCGGTGCTTTGGTGCGTCGCACGGCATAATGTGTTTAGGCGCGCGGTATTCCATTAACTATTGTTTTCTTGTATGAGCTGTCTGGATCATGGCCATTATTTATCAGGCCTGTTTTTTTTGTTGTTGAGATACTGACATCAGTATTTTCGGAACAAGACCATATCTATAAGCCATATTTTATTTCATAAATAAGGTTTCTTATATCATCTCGGGTGATCAAATGTAACAAAAGTTGTTTTGTGTTTATGGCTTAAAAGAATGGTACTATCCCGAGGTCGGGTGACGTTCTGAATGCTGATGACAGTCTGATAACAAGAAAGGTCCCCCGCACGGCATACTATAAAGCTACTCACGGCATTACAGTATGCCGTGTAGGAGCTAGTCATGATCTAGATAGTTTGTTGATATAACTTTACCCTTTTTTTTTTATTATTATTGCATCATTCTTTTCATTTCTATACAGAAAGTACTACGCGCACGTCAATGTGATATATCTTTCCATGTCACTTTTTCGTACATGTTTTAATCAAAATTATGTTTTTCCAATGATATTAAATCCCCCATTTAAAATGCTTAGTAGAGACCGGTCTTTACCGGGGGAGCGGGGTGCTTTTCCAACAAAACCTTCCCCGTTCGTAACGTGGCTCCCGAACCCAAAATCTCAACGTTTTTGCTAGATCAAAAGCCTTTTCTCTCAAACAAACTCCCGGTTTCTCGGATCATCCATCTTAAAAATTCGGGTGGCGACTCTTCTTCGGGCGCGCCAGTATGGGGAGCCCACATTGAGCGTGGTTGTCTTGTGAACTCTCATAATTGATGTAGTGTCCTGGGTTGGGTTTGGTTGTTTCGTGAACTCTCATAATTGATGTAATATCTCGAATTTGTATTTTGTACTTCATATCTAATATAAAATGATCTTTTTTATCGATTGAAAAAAAAAGTACATTAGTTTCCTATTTTGGAAAAATAATTGTGCATTTTGGAGAAATAGGAGATGAAGCGGAGATGCCGGTCTTACCAGTATACCATCCAATCATCCAAAGCTTTTCATTGTCATGGCTTTTAGAAGGGATGAAGTTTTATATGTACTCTCATAATATATTTATTTTGTTAATCAAAAATTAAAGATGGGGTTAATTAAAATAAAAAGTTAATCAAAATACTAATCATGTCATCATTCTGTAAATATAGCCTAATTTGATGCCCATATCCGTTCATCAAAATGCGTCCCTTTTTTTATTTTGGGAATTAAACGGATCTTTATTCTTTAGGCCATTGATTGGATGGTGGATGAAGGAGGAGGATGAAGTAATGAGGAGGATGAAGAGCTAAGATCATCCACAGTAGTATAATCAAAAGCCAATTATTTTTAAAGTTAACAATATTTGTGCAAAAGATGGCTCACAATGGTATAATCAAATTTAGCAACATTCTTAGAAATAATCAAATTTTAGGTTTTGGATAACCAAAACTAGTAACATTTTTCAATAATCAAAATTTGTGGACTCCACACGTGTTTCAATTGGTATTTTTTCCTTCTCTTCTTCGCCTACTCTATATCTTCTTCACTTCACCCACAAACTATTTCTCTTTTTTTTCCTCAAAAAGTGAAGCTCATATCTCTTGATCATCTATAATTTAACCCATCATCACCGGATTAAGGTATTTCATTCTTTTCCATTTTTTGTTTTTTTCCCCAAAAGAATTCATAATAAGAGGGAAGACAGACACGGATTTTTTTTCAAAATTAAGAGATTGAATCAATATATTTTTGCCCAAAAAAAAAAATGTAAATTGAGGGAAGTGAATGGCATGAAACAAAAGGGGAGAGAGAGTAAAATTGTTGTGGACCCTTATTTTGGTTATGAACTAGAAGTGACCATTGTAAAACTCAACATTGTTAAGCTTAGCAACCTCTCAAGTGAATAATCAAAAACTGATTTGTCAACTTTTGATTATCCTTTTTTGATTATACCACTGTGGATGGCCTAATGTGACACTTTTGATTTGGTTTGGCAACAAAATTGGCAACCGGACTAAATCATTCCAAATCACTGTTGAGTCTAAGGGGTATTATTAAATAGGGAGCCTTGTTGATAAGGACATACTACAGGGTTCAACATGCAATTAGTCCACCAAAATTTTTAACAGTGGTTCCAGTACATTCTCCATCACTTTTCCAACAATACCCCCTCATTTAAACACAAGCGCCTGAAAAAATAATTCCATTTCAGTCGATCGTTTCCAGAAGAGCGAGAAAGAGAGAACTTACGAGACAGAGAGAGAGACAAAAACCCCCTTCGCCACCTTCGTTTTCCTTCATCGCCGCCTTCGTTTGGTTTCGTCGCCGCCTTCGTTTGGTTTCGTCGTCGTCGTTATCATCTACCTCGTCATTTTCAAACGGAACTGGTAAGTAAATATTACACATTCTTGTCTTCGTTAAGGTTTTCTAGTGCTCGTCATTGATTAGACTTTGTATTTCGTTTCTACTGCTCTTAGGGTTTGGTAAGCATCTTGGAGTCCAGTTAAAGTCTGTTGGTTCTTATTATGGTTGCATTAGGGTTTATAGATCGTTGATTAGGATTTTAGTTATCTGCGTAAGTTAGTGCTCTGGATTCGTGGTTGTTAAATAAATGTGGTTATCTTCCTATTGTATAAGAGATAGTCTAGATTTGTGTATTTAACAAATATGATTATCAGTCAATATGTGTATTAAATGATTTGGTTAACTGTGACTGTGTACAACTTCAATAGATAACCATAACTGTGACTGTGTTCTCCGTCACGGTGTTTGCCTTCATTGCCATCGTCATCAACTTTCTCGTCGTTATCAAACGGAATAGGCAACTTCAATAGATAACCATAACTGTGACTATGTTCTCCGTTGCTTATGGTTTTGTTAGCATTTTGCATTACATTTGGAGTGTATTCGTACCGATTAAGGCTATTGTAGTCTGTTGGTTAGGGTTTCGTGTTTTTGTTCTCTCATATTCTGTGCAAAATAAATGCTCTGAATTTTATTTGTGTTAAAGATATGGTATTCTGATTTTGCTTGCTTAGTATTGTACTCTGTTTTTAACAGTTATGGTTATCTGTTGGGAAAGAGTTTAGGTTTTTTGTAGTCTATTTGCTTACTTCATATTTGTACTATGTTTTTAACAGTTATGGTTATCTCCTTATATGTGTAGGACATGACAAAACGGAAAGGTAAAGAATTGATGGAAATATGTGAAGCTCGGCCATTAAAAATTATTTTGCCTTCACAAAAGATGAGAATGAAATAGTCACCAAGAAAAAGAACAATAGAACCAAGTCCAACAAATCTGGAACAAAAGAAGGCTTCCTCTCCCCCTCAAAAGCAGACAACTCCAATGAAACCATCTGCTGAAAATGTCCGGAGTCCAAGAAAGAGGACAAGATCAAATCAAGAACATATGGATGAGCAGCATCCAACAAAAAGAACAAGATCTGCCACACAAGATGCGAGAAGTCCTCAGAAGAAGAAAACCAAAACACCTATTGAAGTGCAAGAAGAGGGAAAAGAGGAGGATAAAGACAGAGAAGATGAATAAGAAGATGATACGGAAGAACAACAACAACAACAAAAGATCAATAAACAAACAAAAGCTGCCCATCCTAAATCCAGGTATGGTTATGAGTCAATCTATCATAACAGTTATGGTTATCTCCTTATATGCGTTACAAGCTACCTATATGTGGTTATATATGATAAGCTGCCTATATATGTGTTGAAAGAGGGACAATCTAAAAATTTGAACTTATCCAGGTCTCAAACTCAGAAATCAAAGTTAAAGCAAGTTGAACAAAAAAAGAAGATGGAGAAAGTGAAAGTGGTGAAATCAAGAAAAACAAAGGAAGAAGTGAAGAAACCAAAGAGAATAAGTTCAAGAATAGGAACCGTGAAAAAGAACAATAAGAAAATTCAAAAAAAACAGAAAGAAGAAGTGGAAGAAGAGGAAGAAGATGAAGAAGTGGAAGAAGTAGAAGAAGTTGAGGAAGAGGAGGAAGAAGAGGGGTCAGAAGAATCATCATCATCAGAAGAAGAAGGGGTGCCAGAAGAAGGGGGGCCAAAAAAAGAAGAGGAGTCATCATCATCATCTTCATCAGAAGAAGATGAAGATGAAGATGATGATGATGATGAAAAGGATCAAAAAGAGCTGCAGAAAAAGGCTGCCCGCTCTAAATCTAGGTATGATTATCAGTCAATCTGCGTACTAAATAATTTGCTTAACTGTGGTTAATTTTGAATTCTGGACTGTGTTGTATGCCAACAATATCAATAGATGACCATAACTATCGAATGATGTTCTCTGAATGTTGATAAGAACACACAGATATGGTTAACTTTGAATTATAGACTGTGTTGTATGCCAACAACTTCAATAAATGACCATAACTGATGAATTATGTTCTCTGAATGTTGATAAGAACACATAGATGGGGTTAACTTTGAATTCTAGACTGTGTTGTATGCCAACAATTTCAATAGATGACCATAACTATCGAATTATGTTCTCTGAATTTTGATAAGAACACACAAATGGGGTTAATTTTGAATTATAGACTGTGTTATATGCCAACAACTTCAATAGATGACCATAACTGTCGAACTTTGCCAACAACTTCAATTGTAATCATAATGTTATCTCAACCAAAATGTTATCTCTACCAGAATAAAGCAATAGATAATGTTATCTCTACCAGAATAAAGCAATAGATAATGTTATCTCAACCAAAAATAATCTTAGTATCTACCATAATAAAGCAATAGATAACGTTATCTCAGCAAATAAACTCTATAAACACAAAAACAGAAGAACACAGTAAAAATCAAAACAAATACTGAGACAGAGAAGAACAGAGCAACAGAGAAACATCATTACAGAAAAAATCCGAAGACAAAAGATATTGAGATCGTGAAAGTGATTGTGATCACAAAACAGAATTCAGATCGTTAAAGTAATCGTGATCCAGAACTGAGCTGTGATCGAGACAACTGAGCTATGATCGCAGGAGAAGAGAGAGAGAGAGAGAGAGAGAGAGAGAGAGAGAGAGAGGCGCACCAGGAGTGATCGTGCTGCTCGAGATCCAGAAACGAAAACGTATCTCCAGTACGGCGCCCTATAATGCTCGCGTTGTGTTGAACCAGGGAACCAAATTTAAAAATAACACGTTATATATACAAGCCAATAAGGGCATTTTGGTCTGAAAATGGACTGGAGACCTCATAAATGTTACATTAATGGACCTTCACCACTATTATATATTGGGCTGGACTAAACACCCAAAAACACCTTCAAAACGGACCCTAGCCCAATTTACCGTATTAAATAATGGCGGATGAGGCCCTCCTCATCCCCCTCCCCTAACATTTCAATTGCAAAATAATTTATTCTTCTTCCAAACTAAATGGAGTACTATTTTGCTCTCCTTTTCAGAGCCCGTTCCACTTTTGGAAAAAGTGGGTTTTTGAAAAAGGAGGTAAATTTCAAGATAAAAAATTATGTATTTACGCAAATAATTTTTCTACCAATATGGATCTTGTTTGATAGATCTCATTGAGATCTTTTAAACGGTGCAAAAAAAATTTAGAAATTATTTTTCATTTTCGTTATATTTGAATTTGAAAATTGAAGAAAAAAAACTTTTGGAAAAAGAACAAAAACTGGAACGATATCTCAATACCTCATCCAAATTAACTAATTTTTTATTTCTATTCTATCACATCAATGTAGGCACAACCTCCATAAATAATACTATATACTATCTTATCCCCTTCTATAAATAAAATTCAATATCGCATTCAATCAAGCCTTAGTTTACTACTACTATTTGCTACCACTATAAAGAGAGGGGAAAAAAAAAGGAAAAAGCAAAAATAGGAGTGGGTCGGGTATAGTGGGGTGGGAGGGTCCACAATATCGCAGCCTGAGTTGGCCACGTGATTTGGGAGGCGGGGGATGTGGTAGGCAGAACATTTTTAATCACGTGATGCTTCCCGCATTCCTCGGTTTAGCTGTTACGTGTCGATTGTCACGCCATCAATAAAGTCAATACTCTACCATTAGTTGTATTTAAGTTTAGGTACGTAATTGATTTTTATACTTCACTTCTTTTTTTATTATCACACTTTAATACTTATTTTTTAAGTGTTCAAAATACAAATGGTAAGAACATTAAAAAAAATATTACTACAATTATAACAAAGTGGAGTACCAAAATTATTGCCCTTAATTTATTTATTGTTCTCATTTTATTTGAGCCCTGCTATGAGTACATCATTTGGTGTACACCAAATGTACACCGTGTTTTGCGAGATTTATCTCGAAATTCTATATAAATGATTGGAGTCGCTTAATTTTTAAAAAATATTTTTTTAACAATTCTTGTAAAAAATTAACTTAATCGAGTATCGATAAATTTATTAGTGTACACCAAACGGTGTACGTACCAATAGTTTATTAGTTTTATTTTAATTGTTTCTGATGGGGTTATCCCTTAATCTGTAGGACGACAGAACTTATTTATATCCACGGACAGGCAAAAAGAAGTGTAGTTAACTGATCCCTAAGCAGATACCTTACGAATAGAATGTCCATTTTACAGCTACATGGAAGTTTCACTTAAATATTAATTGTAAAAAATATGTACTATGGTCTAATTAAATAATAATGTACTTTTCCATTTTTTTTGTAATGGGTCGAAATTTTGTTTTTGCGCATAGCTTTAAATATTCCTACTCTAATACGGGTTGAACTAATTTGTATTTTTCTTTATTGAGTTCCGTAAAAGATATCGTGTTCTTTTAATATTCCAAAAACATAAACCTTTCGAACTATCACATTTAAAATCAATTTTGGTCTATTCATTCTCTCAGTGTTAGCAACTTCAGCATTACCCTAATCATATCACCCCTCGTATCCTGATCTATAAAGACATGTGAAAATCGTATTAATGTATTTTCTCTCAACTTATTTTCTCTCAATGTCACTGCAATCATTATGCGAAGGTTTTCGTCTCTAGCACTATGTTGTACTAAAATTTGATCAAGCATCAATTTCAATATTGTCATATTAGCCAAACACTTCTTACTTGTATGTTGTTTCATAATAGTTCACACTTCGTGTCATTTAACATAGTTGACCTTATATATAGCATTTTCGATCAATCTTCAACGAGTCAAATTTCTTTTAAGTAACAAAATTATCCTAAACTCTATTTTTTTTTTTCACGGGAAGAGATAAGAATTTTATTAATAGGAAAGATGGCCCGAAGACCGTACATCATCAAGGGCAAGGTTAGCCAAAAAATGGGGAACAGGACCCCCCTAGTTCTCTAACATAACACCTAATAGGGATTGTTTAGCCAATAAATGGACTACCCTATTGAAAGAACAATTAATATATTTAAAAACACAAGAGGAAAACAAATGAATAAGCTCTAAACAATCAGAGAGAATAGAGCTACAATCGGGGAAAGATTTTCCAACTTGAGTAAGAGCTTGCACTATCTGAATAGAATCACCTTCTACAATAATACTAGAGAAACCTTTGTTTGCAGCAGCAACCAGTGCTTCACGAAAGCCCAGTGCTTCCGCAGTTCTCGGGGAGAATAAACCAGGAAAAGAAATGGATGCCGTTCCCAAAATTTGCCCCGCATGATTTCATGCTACTATCCCAACACCAACTAGACCAATTCAAACAAAAGCCCATTCCTCAATTGTTTTCCTCTATGACAAACCAATTCATACTATTAATTAAGCTTTGTTTTCCCTTCTTTTGTACTATGTGTTTCTCTTTTAATCATCGTTTGAAACATTTTCACTTGCCCTTTAATACCATCTGAGGCCAGTTAATGCCTAAGATGATACTATTAATTTAGATTTTTCCTTACGTCATGCAGTCATATGCCATCATCTAGGCAGAAAAATTGTTAGGTACATGCGAGAATGAAAAAAATACAATACAATGTGCTTAAATAAAGCCATTGTAAGGAAAAAACAAGCCAGAGGAAAAAGAAATTGCCTCGTTATCTAGAAGATACGAAGGAATATAGGCTAAGCTAGATGAGTGCCAGAACACTAGCTAGCAGTAGCACCCAAAACATAATTAGAATTAATGGTTTTGTAATTAATAATATTGAAAGAAATTGATTTTCGTTAGAGGCGGCACATGGGCGGATTTGGGCGGATTGAAACGGGTCGCGGGTCAAATAGTAAACGGATTGAAACGGGTAAGGTCAAATATGGGTCAAGTCAAACCCAACCCGTTTTTTTCCCCCCCTTTTCCCAAACACAGCTTCCCTCTCTTTCGATTGCTCGCTCTCTTTCTTGTAGTTTAAGCGTCACCATGAGGTTTCTTTTGGGAAACTGAATCCCTAAAATCCAGTAATAACGCGTACAGATTAGACAACAAAAATAAAAACCCTACAAGGCGGAATTAGGGTTTTACCACAACTTCCTGCGACACGAACGCTGGTTGAACTTGTTATAGCACGTCTTGCTATAAACCACGAACACTGCTCGACCGTACCTTACGATCTTCTACCGTATTCCCCACACGTCTTAGAACACGAACCGAGTGTGGACTCTTTCGTGATTTGTTTGCTCTCTCTAAGTCTGCCTCTATTTTGTGAATAATAGAAAAACGTTAATCTGACCTAGAGAGCATAACGTATATATATAGGGCTACGATAGGGATCTAAGGAATAATAAGTCTGGGCTCCTAGTGTAAATAAGAAAACTTAATCCCACAAGGATTCTACTTCTTATTTCACTAATTATAATTCACCCCACTACAGAATTATAATTGCACTCCCGTCCTTATCTCAATTTTATTACGAGCTCCATGATATTAAATACTTATAAATCTCCCCACATTAATATTACCGACACCCGTTGATTAAAAGAAATTACTAACAATCTCTCACTTAATCAACATCTTAACTTGAGACTATCCGCTTAACTTATTCGATATGTCGGATACAAATATCCACTTGTAGGGTTTAATATAATCGAAACTTATAAGCTTACTCAAGGGGTATCATCAATCCCAACTGGGACGCGGATTCCATTAATAATTAATAGTTGTCATATATAAAATGTTGCGACCCAACCCACCGAGACTATTGACTGTATAAAGATCTCGCTCTTTAATGAATCAAAATCAACAACATTAAATATACACCTCTAATAATTATTTTTGAATTAAGAGTATAAGCATTCATAATAACCATGAGGTTCCAATTGTCTTATAAAGTTAGTATAAAGACAATTACCTCAATGCGGTCCGTTCAATATACACAAAGTATACTAGCACAATGAGTTGGAATTAGTACCATTCCCTGTAGTCAAGACAGACCTACTAAAATATTGTGCTACAGTCCTACCGATAGTGTGTCAAATTCCATCTAAGATTGTGAACCATAACTTATATTCCACAAGAACCGATGATCCAATCTTCTATGTGTAAGCCGTACTCTACACACTGGATTATCTACTATGTAGAATAAAAGACACACATGCACAACATACAGAAATATCATGCAAATATTGCCCATAAAAGATTCTCATCAAAAATGGATAAAACTGATTAATAAATAGCAATCAAATATTAATCCATTACACAAAAGCATAACTTTTAGATAATCTTCTAACAAACTCCCACTAAGACTCAAAACCATACTGCCATGCATCTCACTCCCATTCCCTCAACGTGACTATCAAAAGTCTTAGCTGGTAAGCTCTTCGTAAAAGGGTTTGCCATGTTGTTTGCCGATGCAATCTTGGTCACAGCAACATCACCTCTCTGAACGATCTCTCGAAACAGGTGATACTTACGCTCGACGTGTTTTCCTTCTTATGAGTCAATGGCTCCTTAGAATTAGCAATTCCACCACTATTGTCACAATTGATGTAAAAGCTAATTGCACTAAAGGAATCACTTCTAGATCCATCAAGAAGTTTCTAAGCCAAAACGGCCTCTTTGGCTGCTTAAGAAGCTACCACATACTCGGCCTCCATGGTGGAATCAATCAATGCACGATTGTTTGATACTCCTCCAACTTATGGCTCTACCTCCTAGGTAAACACATATCTCAAGGTATACTTCTGGAATCCTTATCTGACACAAAGTCTTAGTCTATGTACCCATAAGGTATCAGACTACTTGACTGGTAAACCAACATATAATCTCTAGTTCTTTTCAGATACTTGAAAATGTTTCACAATAGTCCAACGCTCTTACCCTGAATTAGACTGAAATCTACTAACCATGCCAACAGCAAAGTAAATATCAGGTCTAGTTCATAGCATAGCATACATGAGGTTTCCTACTGCCAAGGCATAAGGAACTGCCTTCATCTTTTCCATCTTCTTAGGTATCTAACAACACTGATCCTTAGATAGGTTGATTCCATGTCTAAAAAGAGAGGAACCCTTTTTGGAATCCTTCATGCTAAAACGAGCAAGGATCTCATCAATATAAGTAACTTATGATAAGCCCAACATCCTATACTTGTGATCTCACATAAGCTTAATCCCAAGGATGTGACCGGCTTCTCTCAAGTCCTTCATATCAAACAGGCTAGATAGTCACACCTTTATCGAAGACAACATTCCCACATCGTTTCCGATTAGCAGAATATCATCTACGTATAGTACCAGGAATACCAACACTTTTCCGTTGCACTTCTTGTACACACATGACTCATCTGGACATTGATCAAAAAAAAAAATTGATTGCTTGATCAAAACGGATGCTTCAAGATCTAGATGCTTACTTGAGTCCATGAATAGACTCCTTAAGCTTGCATAACGTACGCTTTTGACCCTTTGCTATGAATCCATCTGATTCCATAATGTGAATGCGTTCATCCAAATTTTTTATTCAGGAATACAAATTTCACAGCCTTTTGTCAAAAATCTGCATCTTTATCTTCTAATTCCTCATTGTAATTGTAGGGTTCAGCATGTTGTTCTTCAGGGATCATATCATAAGATTCTCCCAAGAACGTATACCAATTGGGTAGGACAACAACCCTCCCACTATGATGAGGTACTAGTGTGTCAACAACTCTTTGTTGCAGTGTAACCTCCGGTTCTATTGGTGTTGAAGAAGTCTTTATCGGTCCATCTCCTCTCAATTTCTTTAGAACAATCTTGCTTCTGGGCTTATGGTCTATTTCATAGTCCTTCACTAAGTATCGAGCATTGGTGCTAATAATGACCTTCTGATTCTTAGGACTATAAAATAATCCACATTTCGTTCCTCTAAGGTACCCCACAAACAGACAAACTTATGTCCTTGATTCCAATTTATCTGCGTTCCCATTTAGCAATTGTGCTGGACTACCCCAAACCCGAACATGTTGCAGACTAGGTTTGCGCCTAGTCCACAGTTTTATGGGTGTAGATGGTACTGATTTAGATGGTACCAAGTTAAGAATGTACATTACTGTTTCTAGTGCATGTTCCCAAAACGAAATTGGTAAATCTGAATAACTCATCATTGATTTCACCATATCTATAAGAGTCGTATTCCTTCTTTCTGCTAAATTATTTTGACGTGGATACTTAGTGCTGAAAACTGGGATGTAATCCCTTCAGCTAACAAGTACTTCCTAAACTCTTCCAAGAGGTATTCGCCACCATGATCAGATCGCAGTGTCTTACGACATTTACCTAGATGCTTCACCGTTTTCGCCCTATACTCCTTGAATTTCTCAAAGTATTCAGACTTATGGTGTATCAATTAAATGTAAACATTGAGTAATTATCAATCAAAGTGATGAAATACTAAAAACCACCTCTTGCTTGGACATTCAAGGGTCCACACAAATCAAAATGAACCAATTTCAATGGCTCTTTGGCTCTATAACCTTTTATTGATAAAAAAGTCTTTTGGTCATCTTACCGTCTAAATAGGATTCACAGACTAGAAGTTCCTCAACTTCCAATAAACATAAAGGTCCATCCTGACTAGTCTAAAAAACCTATTTAGACTAATATGACCAAGACATAAGTGCCAAAGATACATTTGGTTCAATTTAGAAAGCTTATTTCTTTTATATGGCATATCATTAGTATTATTCAATTTATGCAGTTGCACTGTAGGAAATATAGGATTAATAAAGTAGAGATTATCCACTAATAAACCAGAATAGATAAAACGTTTTTTTAATTTAATAACCACAAAGTTATTAAAATAAACCAAATATTCATCTTTAATCAACTTAGAAACTGAACCAAGTCTCTTCTAAGTATGAGAACATAAAGACAATCTCTCAAAATTAAACTCCTATTATTACTTAAATTTAAAATAACATTTCCTACTACAACTGCTGCCACTCTCGTAGCATTACCCATGTGTAGATAAATCTCTCAATTACTGAGTCTTTTGGTTTCCTGGAACCCATGCAATAAATTACAAATATGATTAGTGGTTCACGTATCTACACACCAGGTACTGGCCGATGACACCACTAAATATGATTCAACGACTAGCGACAAGATGTATTTTGATTATTCACTTTATTAAGATAGAATAGATATTCATTCTTCCAGTGTTCTTGATGTTTGTAGTGAAAACACTTGCCCACAAACTTTTTCACTCTACCTTGAGGCGCATAAACTGCCTCCATAACCTTTTTTCTGAGACTTGTTCTGCCTTTTCTTGCCTTTCAGCTCAGAAGTAGAAACCTTCTCTGCCACTAACATTGATGGTGGTTTCTTCACAACCAAAAGACCCCCAACTGCTTGGAGTTCCTTAAGAAGTTTCACCAAAAATAAATATATTTTGTTCATATAATAGTTCAGGCGAAATTACTTAAAACTCTCAGACTGCAGTGAGTTAAGAACGAAATCGATCTGGGTTTCCCCATCAATTTCAGCTCCAAGGATCTTTAGTTCATTAAGAAGAGCTATCATCTTTAGAACATGATCCTTAATCGGGGTCCTTTCAACATGGGTGATACTCACCAATCTTTTATGAAATTTTACTTTCTGTTCTGTGGCATTCTCATCAGGTCTAGGAGGGCATATCTCAGACAGCACAAAAATTGTGCCCTTCAGCAGTTAACACAATATCCAAGTTCCTTTTTCAGTCAATATAATTCGATCCAGTAAGTTTATTTTCTTTGAGAATAATGACAAGTGGATTGAAAAAAAACTCATTTTTGAATCTGAGAATCACATAACAATAATTATGAAAGGCAATAAAAACTTTAAATTTCATTTTAATATTGATTCCCTCTACCACATATTAAAATAAAAACATTGGCAACCCTACACACCGTAAAAAGCATGCCTCGATGGGAAATCTCTACTCTTTATCATTTGTGTAAATAGGCACAACCTTTTAATTTTACTATCTAGACACTATACCGTGCCAAGCAAAATCAAATAGCCAATATAGCTTCGGTCCTATAAATAATAATAGTGACTCAGATGGTGATGATACTATTATTTACAGCTAAGTGTATACCATTACCTAGCCCCATGACCCATTATTCCGTTATGAATTACCTCAGAAGATGAAGTAATTCACACAATAATTATCATAGACCTATCATTTAAGGAAGTTGTACCGATAAGGCCATAATTAATTTTACCTGATGGGGGGAAGGTTCTAAAACCATCACACAAAATTAATTACATCATCTACATATTAGTAATGGAGACCGTGGGATTTATAAAAAATAAACTCCCTCGCCCACTTAGTTATTTAAAAAAATTTGTGAGGGTTATCAAAATTTTCGAGTTTGCAAAACCGCGATCTAGGTCAAAGCCAATTATCACCATGTTGTCCCAATATGCTAAACTATCACATATGCAAACATTATGGAAACACAAATAGTAAGGAAATACAAGATAAAGAATCCAGCTATTATGGTCAAAGATGCAATCCTTGAGTAACGAGGAATCATTCCAAACTTGAAATCCTTAAGCAATAAGGAGTCCTTCCAAACTTGAAATCCTTAAGCAATAAGGAGTCTTTCCAAACTTGAAATCCTTCAACTATACTTGTGTAGAAGGTTTAGATACTTTGAATCAATCAAGGAAACCAAAATCTAACCATGCTTAGGCAAGAAAATTTGGATTTGACATATTCTCGCGTAAACCGCACAACCTTCAGTATTTTGGCCATATCTTCCTCATCTGAACTTCAACTGAAGTGATTCAAATTGGGTTGGATTCAAAATTCAATTATCTACAACTTTCGTGAAGAACAGATTTTCTGATTCCAACGTTTACTGGGTCGAAATAGCCCTGCAATCAGATCCTACGAATCTGGAAAAAATCTGTTGCAAGCCAAACAGCTTGTATATTTTGTATCTACCATCTTCGATTTCCGAATAACCGTCGAATGCTATTACAATCGAAGAAACATACAAATTTTGATCTTATGCCTCCATTAGAGTTCACATGCTACGTTAATTATTACAACTACAAAAAATAATCGTGGCACCCAATAAATAACACATGCTATATTAATTATTACAACCACGAAAAATAATTGTGGTACCCAATAAATAACAATAACCACGAAAAATTATCGTGGGATCCGATCACATAAAATCAACAAAAATCATGTGACCATAATAGCTGGGTAAGAACGCTGCAAAATAGAGTTAGCACAATTCTACGTTCTACCTTCTATAACCTACGGACAACATGGCATGTTTAATTCATACGCGTGATTACAGCCTGCTCTGATACCACTGTTGGAAACTGAATCCCTAAGACCCAGTAATGACGCGTACAGATTAGACAACAAAAATAAAAACCCTACAAGGCAGAATTAGGGTTTTACCACAACTTCCTGCAACACGAACGCTGGTTGAACTTGTTATAGCACGCCTTGCTATAAACCATGAACACTGCTCGACCGTACCTTACGATCTTCTACCGTATTCCCCACACGTCTTAAAACATGAACCGAGTGTGGACTCTTTCGTAATCTGTTTGCTCTCTCTAAGTTTGCCTCTCTTTTGTGAATAATAAAAAAACGTTAATCTGACTTAGAGAGCATAACGTATATATATAGGGTTACGATAGGGATCTAAGGAGTAATAAGTCTGGGCTCCTAGTGTAAATAAAAAAACTTAATCCCACCAGGATTCTATTTCTTATTTCACTAATTATAATTCACCCCACTACAGAATTATAATTGCACTCTCGTCCTTATCTCAATTTTATTACGAGCTCCATGATATTAAATACTTATAAATCTCCCCACGTTAAGATTACCGACACCCGTTGATTAAAAGAAATTACTAACAGTTTCCACGATCAGAACTTTTGTTTTTCTTTCCTGAATTTAGTTATTAATTTTTTCCTAAGCTAAAATTGGTTCCTTGTCTCTATATTTTATTTTTATTTTTTTCCTCTCTCGATAATTTTGTCTCTATATTTGTGTGTTTGAATGAATTTGGCTATGGATTCGCTGAGAACCAATTCTAAGCCTTTCATCAAACAGTTCCACGAGTGAAAATTTGTAACTTATGGAGCTTGATGGTTGAGATCCAACCTTTAGTCTTTGGCGACGACAATTGCGACAACGAGTGAGGTGGAGAAGTTCACGCCCACTGCGAAGCACTTGATCTACTAGTCTAGACTCTAGACTCAAGTTGCTCTTGGTGATCCATACAAAAAAAAAAGTGGTATTTTTTTATCGACAAAAAAAAAATTGATCTTCTTTGAAACGATGCAAAAAAATTAATTTTTTATTTTGTAAACTCATTAATTTTAAGATTGAAAATTTCAGAAAAAATACTTATTTTTTAAAAAGGTTTAGTGGAACGGGGCTTGGAAAACAAAAAAGTAGGCTCCATGCTTTCGTAATTTTTTAATACTCCATTGAATCGCCCTTCTCAGCTCATATCTTGACCCTTTGATTGGAATCACGACCTTGGTATATCCATTTGTTTGTTACACATGGCTTGTGGATAGTGGTGGAAGATGGGAGCTGTGTAGGAACGAATGAGGTTGGATGGGTTTGGGCCATTGATTGGTTACTTTGATCAGATGAAGAGCGATGAAAGAGTTTTTGGGCTGTAGGTGATAATTTGCCAGGGACGGAAAAGGACGTTGGAGTTTACAGGTTCGTTGAGACAGTCCGGCCTCGCGGGTGATTATTAGCAAATTGGTCTTTTAATTCTAACCCACATTGAACCTATTTTTAACCTGTCTAAATTCATGTAAATATAGGTTTATATGGGTTCAACCCATATCAACCCATTATGTAATATGGGCGGGTTGGGTTATAAATGAGCGGATTGAGCGGGTTAAAAAAATATGAGTTGTGATTGTCACCTCTAATTTTCGTGCTCCACTTTTGTACGTATGCGCTACACTTTGTACATAAAATTACTAATAATTTTACGTTAAAAATGGAGCATCTGCATATAAAAGTGGAGCGCCAAAATCAACGTCCAATAATGAATGTAGATTACTAAAATAGATACCGGGAAAAGGCAAATACACCTTGTGTTCATGAACCTATGTGCTGTCTTTATGCAGGGGAATCTTAATTTTTATTTTAACTTAATAATCCTTGTGTGGGAGGTTTATGCCTTGTTTGGATGGCTTTTCGGAAAAAAAAAATTTAACTTAAAAAACACTCATTATTCCTATTTTTAATTATTATTTTTATTTCTCTTTCCACTTATTATTTTAACTTAATAATCCTTGTGTGGGAGGTTTATGCCTTGTTTGAATGGCTTTTCAGGAAAAAAAAAATCTAACTCAAAAAATATTTATTATCCTTACTTTCAATCATTACTCTTATTTATCTCTCCAATTATTACCCATAGCTTCAATCATTATTCTTATTTATCTCTCTCCACTTATTACTCATATCTCTCAAATTATTACTCTGTAACAACTCTAATTTTCTATAAATAAAAATCCCGTAAAATATTCGAATTTCATTTTTAATTACTTGGATTTCTTTTAAAATTCCTTTCTAATTTTTAATAATCTGTCATAATTAGATTTTAATCCTTTAAAATTATATTTCTTGGCTAGAAATCCTACATGACAAGTAGAATTAGTTTTCAATCGATTAATTGGAGGAACCGAACTACCATTTTGCCTAGTTACAATCTCCTAACCCTAGATGAATCTTTTTGACTATCTTTGAGCCTTATGAATCCCTCTCAACTCTAATTGAATCTTTTAGACCTAGGAAAGTAATCATTATACTCCATGTTTAGCCATTTCAACCGTACTCGTCATCATTATTCCTTTACTCATTGGATAATAATTGTTAGAAAATTTTTTATCCCTTGGATAATGGAAACTAGATTTGCCAATGTATATAGATTTGACAAGACAAGTCATTAACCATAGGAAGCCATCATTTTACTTCCAAAAGAAGCAAACTTAGCCTTACCATGCATGCAACCCTAAGACTAATAGGCCTAAACCTAAGTTACCCACCAAAGTCACTTTCCTAGATACTCTAAGTACATGTGTATACATATATATAGGCATATATACCTCATAGGCTATTATAACATGCCTATATGACCATATATGCTTTCTAGGAAAGTCTTAATCATGTTCTTTTCATTGAGTTGTCACTTGAAAGCCCATAGTCCTTATTCTAAACCTAGTGAACTAGACCTCATAGTCCTTAAGTGTACTTATATATATATACATAGTCATATACATTCATAGTACTAAAGAGAGAGAGAGAGAGAGAGAGAGAGAGAGAGAGAGAGAGAGGGAGAGAGGAGGGGGGAGAGAGGCCGACAGTGAGGTGTGTGCATGTGTTTTGGTACACTCCCACAAGCTACCTCTTTTACCAACTTCACACTCAAGCCTAAGTACAATTTGACAACCCATATCTAGGCTTCTTTAAACACAAACCTAGCCAATCATTTTGTTCTTTCTTGCAAGCAAGCTTTCCTAAGACAAGACAAGCCAAAAACCTTTCATGATAACCTAGATTTTGAATCTAAAATTGGAAGACAAGGCATGGCATGCTTAAATATGTCATTTGACTACACAATGGAACACAAAATGAGAAAGAGAGAGAGAGAGAGAGAGAGAGAGAGAGAGAGAGAGAGCACAAAATTTTGCTATAAATAGCACCCCACTCTTGCCTTGAACTCACACCTTCAAGCCTTTCAACTTCTCTCTCTAGAAAACTAGCTAATGTTCTTACTTTGTTCTTACCTAGTTCTTCATTGTTCTTGAGTTCTTCAAGAAACTTATCCTAATCCTCCACTAAACCACCACTCGACAACCCTTTCAATCCAAAAAGTTTAAGTAGTTTAGTCAAGATCAAGTTTCGAGAGAAACCTTTCTCTTTCAAAACTACCGAAAGCTTATCGTAGGAAGTTACTCCGTCTGATAGTTGACTTACTTTCCGTAGCCGCCCTACCGCCAAGAAGAACGGTAGGATTTTCGACCCTCTACTCCAAGTATAAATCAAAGTTTATATATTGTTGTATAATTTGAAAAGTATGAAGAAAGATAGCTAGTATACTTATTTTGCTAAACGATATATGAGCATGTTCAATAATCGACTTTTACTCCAATAAACATTGTTGTTTTGGACTTCCCACAAAGGAAGAAAGAACGGATTTTGAAATATAGGAATTTAATGTTTGATTTAAAGTATTCATATTTTGATCTTAAGGATAGTTATGAGAATACATATTTGACTATTAGGATTACTTGTTTGATATGTGATAAAGCATAAGTGGTATCCACTCCAAAGATTCGTCCATGTGACACTATGCTTTATATTGTGTGCTAAATGTTTGAGCATAACTACGTGATAAGTAATATAGAGTTGGATGATCTTGCTAGTTTAGTTTCAAGATTATAATGAATGATTTATGTGCACGTACGTAAAACGTCCTACCGCGGAGTCTTTGCATGAAAATGAAACACAAAAATTGAGTAAGTAGAAACATGACACTTAGGGTGTTGTTAATGAAAGGTGTGTTTTGAAAAAGGAAATGTTTTGAAAATCGCAATGTGGCCGAACATGGTAGCCCATTGTGTGGTGTGTGTGTGTGTGTGTGTGTTAATGGGAACCCAGAATGGCGAAACCATTGTGAGGATACTCAGGAGACCGAAACGACAAAATCGAGGTTGGGTGTGTAGCTTGGTTATCCGCGAAGAGGAGTCAATGCAAAGTTTTGTGTGCCAATGGGAACCCGGTGCGGCGGAACCATTGTAAGGATACTCGGGAGACCGGAACGACGAAATTGAGGTTGGGTGTGTTAAAAACGATTTTTGAAATGTTGATTTGGTTACGAAATATTGCGTAGGAGAAACTCAAAAGAATCATGGACATCAACGTTAGTTTGGATAGTGAATGTGGATGTGTCATTGTTAACTCTTTTGTCAAATATGCATGTAACTATTTGGAAATCGTTAATTTTGTGACCTATTGTTGGTAAGTTAAGGGTTAGTGGGTATAGATTCTATTGAGCTTCTGTAGCTCATAGTGTTATCTTTGGTGACCCTGACATATTATATTAGTGGCAACGCTGGTAATGTGTCAGACTTTGTAGATGAACAGGGTGAACTCTACACCTTGGAAGCTTTCGGAGCTGAGAAGCTGGTTAGGATGGAGGAGCAGGCGGAATAGTAGATAGGAACCCTAATTTTCCTTCCGTGTTTTAATAAAAGTACTCTTATGAGAGTTGTGATATAATAATAAGATAGACTCTATTTCAGTTTTCAATAAAAATATTTATTTAACGTTCCCAAAATTAGGGGCGTTACATGCTCTAATTCTCTCTCCACTTATTATCCCAAAAACCAAACCCAAAAATTTTCAAATCTCTATCCCAACAAGGCATTAGAGACGCGGGGGTTTGGTTTGATATGATTGAATCAAATTATGGGCCCTATTTCGTTAAGATTCTTTGAGAGTTTAGTTTAATTTAGTTTTGGTAGTGAGTGGTGAGAGAAATAGAGTAATGATTGAAAATATGGGTAATAATTGGAGAGAGATAGAGAGAGATGAGAAAGTAATAATTGTAAAAAATAGGATAATGATTGGAGGAAGAAGTAAGATAATGATTATAAACAAAATTAAAACTAAAACTAAATCATGAACCGAACAAAGCCTTTATTTTTAAGTATTTATTTTTTGTTTTACGAGACATGTCATTCTCTAACAATACATCACTTTTAATTCAAAAAATAAGTATTTATTTTTGTTAGTAGAACACACCTAGAATTATCAGTTTTGCTACTTACACAGACTTTTGTTGTCATCAATGTTTTTGTAAATCTATTCTAGTAATTTAAGTAACGTTTTATGTATCTTTTTTTTGTGTGGCTAAAGTCGATTGTACTTAGGGAAGTTTGAACTCCTTAATTGCACAAGAGTACATCATCTCTATTATTGTGTTATCGCTCCACTTGCAGTATTCAAGTATGTTACTGTATCTTACTAGTCTGGTATGTTGTTCGATTAAGTAATAAGATATATAAATTATGATTAGATGATGATATCTCTATCTAACATGTGTTTCGAGGGTTTTAGATTTAACAGTAATTAACATGTGAAAATTAATATATATATATATATATATATTGTTTTCATTTTCTTTAATCTAACCATTGAAATCACCTTGCTGACCCTTATAGACCATAAATTGTGTATTTTTTTTTCTTCTTTTGGTAAGAAGGACTGATCCAAAAATATCTGATCATATAGTCGAAATATCACCGTTAATCAATAATATTTCAATTGGTCTAAAGCAATTTGATTCTTTGAATATCGAAGAAGATAAATTTTTAAGTTGTAGGGACCAGGGGAAAGTTTTTCTGACTTCACTTTGAACTAGGAACGTGATAAGGTGTTTTAGGAAGCGTTTGGTTTATTCATGTGTTGGGTGGTCGTCGATCACCTGATAATTAGTGTTAGAGGAAAATTCGGTTGATTGGTTGGCTAATTGATTGACTAAAAATTCTTGATGTTAGCATAGGAATATTGTATATTTATTCTTTCCTAGTTTAACTTCTTTCATAGTTTAGCTTCTCTGTATGTATATAAAGAGCTTCGTATTTTCATAAAGGATTCATTAAAGAAATACAGAAATATTCTCTTAATTTTCGCTCTTCTAAATTTAACATGGTATCAGAGCTAGGGTTCTATACCTAGCATTTTCTTTTTCTTTTTCTCTCCCTTCGTAGTTATTTTTCTCCATCAAAACTGGATCCAAGTTTTGATTTTTCTGAAACCTTTCATTTTCTCTATCAAACTATCATGGGAGAAGACAGTGCTTCTTCTAGTCTCAAACTAGGGTTTGACCTATCAAGCCGTTATTATTTCCATCACTCAGATACTTTTGCCACCAAACTTTGCTCACAACTACTAAATGACAAAAATTGGGCAACATGGAGCAAATCCATGAAATTGCTCTTTCCGTTAAGAACAAATTAGGTTTTTTTACCATAAAGTTCAAAAAGCCCTCCAAGTCTACCCATCCCGATGAGTTCGACCTATGGGAAAGAGCCACTCATATGTTGATCTCATGGTTTTCTCATTCAGTTTCACCGGATCTAGTGCCAAGTGTGCTTTTTGCTTCCATAGCCCAACACGTTTGGGAGGATTTTCAAGCCCGCTTCGCTCAAGGTAATTTGCCCCAAATATTTCAAATCCAAAGTTCCATTGATTCACATGTCCAGGGCGCTATGTCAATAGCAAACTATTACACAAAGCTGCGTGGATTTTGGATGAGTTAGATTCTTAATGCCCTCTTTCCACATGCGATTGTTGTCAATGCGGTGAAAAGAGTAAGCGGCATGCACATCATAATGAGGATCGTCTCATGCAATTTCTCATGGGGCTCAACGATACTTACAATCCCATTTGAGGCCAAATACTACTTCTAAAGCCAGTACCTGATATTCGGAAGCTTACAATATGGTGACCTAGGATGAGAAACAACGAGAAATTGGGAATAATTCGTCTGCAGACAATTTCTTAGTTGTAGTGGCTGTGCGGTTTTCTAAAAGTTCCAATCCAAACAAGTTCTCTGGTCACTCGTCTTTTTTACATTCCAATTCCAATATTGAAGGGTTATTTTGCAGATATGGCAAAAGAGATACACATACCATTGAAAACTGCTATAAATTGTATGGATTTCCACTTAGGCACCCACGACATGATCCCAATTTTAAACCAAAAAACTACCATCTGGGACACCAAAATTAGCAACATGGTGCCTGCTCCAATCTTGCTGCTGCACATGCTGTATCACCCAACGGTGCCACTCCGCCTCTCTCAGGACTCTCCACTGAGCAGTATCAATAATTGACCACTGCCATGGCAAATGCACCATAATTCTCGAATGGTAATAATGATATTTTTGCAAAAGTCGTAGGTTTGTGTAATTATCCCCCTGTTAATTCTATCTCCTCGAATTGTTGGATTTTAGATAGTGGTGCCATGGACCATATTGCTTCTGATTCGTCTTTATTCGTTCACTCTCATTCGCTCCACACACCTTGTATTAATTTACCCATTCGTTCCATCGTACCCATTAACTCTACTGGCACATTCCTCTTCAACAAAGATGTTTTAAAAGATGTTCTCCATGTACCTTCCTTTTGATTAAATCTTTTGTCTGCCAGTAAGATTACTCAATCCTTAAACGCCTTACAGAAAGGCGTTATGGATGTTCATAACGCCTGTCTGCAAGGCGATCTTAATGAGGTTGTCTATATGGACCTTCCCTCTGGTCTTCGTCAACAGAGGTAGAATATGGTATGTCGACTTAATAAGTCATTATATGGTTTGAAGCAAGCTTCCCGTAATTGGTTTGTCAAATTTTCTTGTGCTATTTAAAAGGCAGGTTTCACTCAATCAAAAGCCGACTATTCTCTATTTACCAAGTCCAAAAGCAACACATTTACTGCAGTACTTATTTATGTGGATGACATTATTGTCACCGGCAATAATGAATAGGCAATCAAGTCTCTCAAAGACTTCCTCTTGCAACTATTTCACATCAAAGATCTTGGCAATCTCAAATATTTTCTTGGAATTTAAGTATCCCGATCCAAAAAGGGAATTTTCATTTCCCGACGGAAATATGCATTGGATATTTTGAATGATGTGGGATTATTAGGATCTCGTCCTAATTCTTTCCCAATGAAGGCATATTTGAAATTGAATCCCGACGATGGCGATCCATTACATGATCCAACCAAATGTAGAAGATTGGTTGGGAGATTGATTTACCTAACAGTAACAAGGCCAGACTTAGTATACTCTATGCAAATCCTAAGTTAATTTATGCAGGATCCTCGGAAACCACATTGGGAAGATGCTCTAAGAGTTTTACGTTTCATTAAAGGGAATCCTAGTCAAGGATTATTCTTTCCTTCGTTCAATGATCCTACGTTAAAGGCTTATTGTGATTCAGATTGGGCGGGTTGTGAGACAAGTTGACATTCAATTACAGGATTCTGTGTATTTTTGGGAAATTCTTTGATTTCTGGGAAATTCTTTGATTTCTTGGAAATCAAATAAGCAAAACAATGTGGCTTGTTCTTCCACTGAAGCTGAATATCGAGCCATGACTCCAACATGTTTAGAAATTACATGGATATGACACATTTTGGAAGATCTTAAAGTTCCACAAAGCTAGCCAGCATCCTTATTTTGTGACAACTAGGCAGCTCTCCACATTAAAAAAATCCTGTTTTTCACGAACACACAAAACATATAGAGATTGATTGCCACATTATTCGGGAAAAATTGCAAGCTGGAGTAATTGCCCCATCTTATGTTCAGTCAAAATCTCAACTTGCTAACATCTTCACCAAACCTTTGGGAAAGGAACAATTTCAATATTTAAGTGACAAGTTGGGACTTCATAATATTCACTCTCCAACTTGAGGGGGAGTGTTAGAGGAAAATTCGATTGATTGGTTGGCTAATTGATTGACTTAAGATCCTTAATTGTAGTATATAAATATTGTATATTTATTCTTTCCTAGTTTAGCTTCTCTATATGTATATAAAAAGCTTCATATTTTTGTAAAGAATTCATTAAGGAAATACAGAAATATTCTCTCAATTTTCGCACTCCTAAATTCAATAATTAGGTGTTCCAAGAAGCGTAATTGGTTTATAGTTCAACATATGTATATGCGCGCTATTAATTCATGCGTTGGGTGGTCAATTAATCCCATAAGAAGTTTTGCCCAACTTTCATTTGTCCTCCCACTATGGGACGGTAATTAAGATTAGTTCTGCTGATTTTTCGGTCCATTGTTTTTTATTTAATTAATTATTGTTCTTGTCAAGAAAAAACAAAAAAAAATGTAAAAAGAAACCATCGAACAATGCTAGGTACACCGAAAATATATTCTGAAAAGGTAAATTAACGGTACAAATTTACCAAATCAAAGTGGTGAATCTATACCGTTAATTTTCCTTTTGAGGATAATTGCGGGGTATATTTTCTGGATACTTAGAATTATTGTTTGAGTAAATTCAACATGAATTTGTACTGTTAATTTATCTTTTTGGTGTAATTTCGTGGTATATTTTTGGGTGCTTAGAAATATTGTTTGGAGTAAAATCCTGAATTCATAATTTTGATACTGCGGGTGCGGGGCATCGGTTGGCTGGTTGATTTGTTTGTTTAGTTTGGAGCAGTTGGGCTGTCCACAGTGCTGGGGTCTCGTATGTGTCCTTTCGTTGTATTGCACGTGAGTTGCTGGGTCAAACTCACGTGGCCCACGGTTTTTCATCTGTTGTCACCACACGACAAACGGGAAAACCATGAATTTTGCTGTTTCAGCTGTTTACAATATCCATTTCGTACCCACACAGAGGAGTCCCACTGTAAACTTCAGATACGACCTTTTTTTATAACAGCCCCACCATGGCTACCGATTTTAGTGACATGATCCTTTAAATTGACATTCTCTCTCTCTCTCTCTCTCTCTCTCTCTCTTAATTTTTGCTTTACGCTTGTGCTTTTAATTCTAGCTCCAATAAATTTTAGTTATTTGGAAGAATTTTTTTTAAATGTTTTTACGTTCTCTCGCGCGCATTTTGTGACTTAGGTACCAACTATAGGGGTACTGATTAGGTACATATGGCGTGTGAGCCCACTAAAGGGTTCTACATTGATGATTCAAGAAGTTCAAAATTTTTAAAATATTTTTTTGAGTGACCTTGTAGAAAATCAGTTCAATTGAATGTGTAAAAGTTTTTGTAAAGGTGGCAAATGCACGGGTCTGGGTGGGTTGAAAAGGGTTGCGGGTCAAATATGAGTTTAAAAAAAGTAAACGGATTGAAACGGGTCGGATCGAATACGGAACAAGCCAAACCCAAACCCACCCGACCCATTTTCCTCTTTTTTTTTTTATAAAAATATTTTTAAAAAATTAATTCCTCTATATCAAAACTCAGACATGCTAAACAAAAATACCACATCTAAGAACCTTTCATAATCAATAAGCAAATTTTTTTTGAATTTGCTTGTTTTGCGAGAAACTTTTTATCTCTCTTAATTCGTCTCAACAAGAGAATCGAAAAAGTAATTTTGGTGAAAGTCATAATTTTTTATTTTTCCGATTGGAGCGAATCAAAAATTGTAAAATACTTGTAGCAAAACAACAAGTACGCAAAAAATTTGAATAAGAACAAAATGAAAAAAGCCCAAAAGAGAGAGAGAAGCTCAAGAGACTGGTGAGAGAGAGAGAGAGAATTTGTGTGGATAAATTTGACGGCCCGAATGTGCCGAGTGGGTACCGCGTGAGATATACCTACCCGGCACAAAAAAACTCCTCGTTTTTAGCGGAACGGGCCTTGTCAGAGTGATCGATTTTGGAGATTAAGTCTTTGAAATGGAGAGAGAGAGAGAGAGAGAGAGAGAGAGAGAGAGAGAGGGGGAGAGAGAATATTTGTGTGGATGTACTTATCTCACTGGATCTTTTTTCTAGCAAAAATAGTTGTTTTGTACATGAGGCGTACAACTGGAGCGAGAGGATGAGCGAGATTTTAGTAAATCAATTACCTGTATTTCACTGTTTTGCAGGGGTTGGTCTTTTGATTATAACCCATATTAAATCTATTTTTAATCCACTTAAATCTATGTAAATGTGGGTTTATATGGGTTGAAATCCATTATAAAATATGGGCGGGTTGGGTTGAGTTATAAGTGGGCAAATTTGAGCGGGTTAAAAAATATGAGTTGAGATTGCCACCTCTAAGTTTTTGATCCAATATTTCAATTTTCATTCAAAATACAGGATCCTAACTTTTGAGTGAAAATTGAAAAAATTGGTAAAATACTTACATACATTCAATTGAGCTAATTTTGACTGAATCACTCACAAAAATATTTTAGAATTTTAGAGGGTTCCACACTCCGTCAGTACCTAATCAGTACCTAAGGGGTCAGTACCCTTAGCCTTTTGGTTTCTTAACTTGGACCTTGGGATTCTGTAGGGCACCCCGTCGAAGAGCTTGTTATGCGGCCGATCTCACCATCTATGTCAGTACGGATGGCTCGAATTTTAATTCGAGCAATAAACGATTTAGATCTGTAGAAACTCGAATTAAATCTGAGCCGTCCGTACCGAGATGAATGGCCGGATCAAATGCACTACAAATCCTTCTCTTACTACCCAAGATACCTCAGCAATTATTCTAGGACCACACTCAAACACACATCCAAATACATACCCACACATACATGTGTTTGGGTGTGTGTTCGGGTGTGGTCCTAGAACTAATCAATTACCCTTTCTATTACCAATCTCCGCTATATACAATTTTTTTTCTTCTAATAACAATAGTTATTTCCATTAAATTCCATTATTTTAGTTAATATATGAAAGGAGAATGACTTGCTTAAAAATTCATAAAAATATGAGCATTAGTCCATTTAGCCCAAAAAAAAAAACCAAGTTGACCTTTTGTGTTAATCCATATTCAATTTTTTCCCGCATTTATTAATTTTGCGTCAAATTTTGTGAATTATTTGTTCATCTTGATAAGAGAAATAGAAAAAGTAGAAAATTTTGACTTTTAGCAGTTAAGAAAATCTTTCTGAAACAAAAATACTAAATTAAAAGATAGGTAATATTCGAAAAAAAATTATCACAACGTCCAAAACCCATCACCAAGCATGCTTTCTTAGCTTGTTCGGCTTTGAAAGGGCCACTCACTAATGGATTATAGGATTGGTTTCCCAAAAATTTGTCAAGTACTAAGTATACAAGTCCAAACACCCTGAGATTTAAAGAAAAACATGGTTTATTAATGGATGTTGTTAATGCCACGGGCAAAAATTTTAATGCCACGACAAAAATATTTCAAATGCCTTAATTGCCCTTTTTGACTAGGTATCCCAAGATAAGAAGACCCAGTGCCTTGACGCCTCTCCGTTTCTCTCTCTCTCTCCATTATATTTTTTAATTCTCTCTCTCTCTCTCTCTCTCTCTCTCTCTCTCTCTCTGTTTTTACAAACCCAGAACAAGCACTTACATCTCTGAACCCGCATTTAATGACCGGGTCGAATATCTACCGAAGTCCTCCGTTTCTTTCTAAAATTCCTTGAGTTTTTTTTTCCTCGGCAAACAGAATATTTTTTATAAAACTCGAAAGAGGAACATTGAGGAAATTCAACCTAAGCCGAAGCTTGATTGAGCCCAAATTTACGAACGCATCCAACCGACAGTTGGAGATTCACCTAAGAACAGGGTTACAATTTCAGTTTGCAGATACCATCTAAGAAAATCGTAAACTCCTCAACAATATAGACCTTGATGTTAAATTTCACTTTCATCTACATCGCCATTCTAGTTTTTACTAAATCTCCCACCTCCCAAGCTTGTTTCATAGAATTGTTGAAGATAATGTCATTCCTTGCCAACCAAAGAGACCACAACGTAGCATAGAAGCAAGCTTTCCGAACATGTTTCTCCAGGTTGGAGAAGCCATTAAAAACCCACCAATTTGTTAAGTCTGGTACAGAACTTGGACAAACTCATTTGTGATGAGGTTTTCCGAAAAAAGGCTTTGGTACGCGAGACGAAATAGATCTGGATGAAGAAAAAACCAATTTCGTAGTCACCTCTTGCAATCACCATCGATCCAATTTCTTGTTCCAACTTCTATCTCCTTTGAAAGGTAAGATATTTGTGGGCAACAAAGTAGTGCCGAGTCTGCCGACGAGTGTACAAACAGAGGCTTAGAGCCTCCGCTTGTTAGCTTGAATTGGTTGATCATGATCCTAAATGGACGTGTGCAAAACTACAAAATACTTTGAGCGGGCTAGGTGCTTACTTGATCGTAAAAATGAAGATTAAGAAACGAAGGACAGAAAAATTGAAGAGTAATTTACTATTGTTATGAGAAAATCGACGAGTAATTTACTGCCATTAGCTGATGATGTAGGTTGTTGTTGAATTCGCAATCTGGTTACAGCGGGGGAAAGTTAGAGAGCATACATGAGAGGCAATTGCTCCTCATACCAGGAGGAAAGTGAGCAGTGAAGCCTTGCAAGGGATATGTGCAGGGGAGACGAATAGAGTAACAAAAGGGCAAATAAGGCATTTGAAATATTTTGGCGTGGCATTAAACTTTTTGTCGGTGGCATAACAGCATCCTTTATTAATTAGCTTATCTGAAACTGACGATTGGAGATAATTTTCAAAATTCTAAATCTTATCCACAAAACACACAACATGGTCAGGTAATATTCTGAGAAAAGGTATTTATCCCCCCAAAATTAGTAGTCTCAAACCAAGTGTTCAACTTCAGACTTTACAATAATTATTTCTAGCATACACTACGTCTCTCTGAAAGAATTCTATAGTTCTGAATTACTACATCATTTTAAATTTAAGAACACCTAATTAAGGACGATTTAATGAAGAAAAGGGGATCCAAAGTGACCCAGGGGCAGAGCTATGTTGGGGTCCGGGGGCACCGGGCACCCCTCGGCCCTAGCTCCTCCAACATTCGAGTTTTATTTTATTTTTTTTGTATATAACAAATTTTGAATATTATTGATAATTATTCTTGTATAGCTACTTATAATCTTAACAATTTTGATTTGATTTGACAAAAACTGGTTATTTTATATGACAAAAACTATTTTACATTCTCATTGCTCAATTTCTTTCATAAATAACAAATATGCACGTGACAGTTGAAGTAGTCTAAAGAAAAAAATATAATAATTAGTATACTTTTTAACTACATTAGGCTAGAATCATTTTAATGTACAAATGTAATGTATTAGACAACGAAAACCTTATGATATAATAAATATACGTTCCGGTAAAAAATATATGTATATTAAGCCGGTCCTTCTAAGGTCAAAATTCTGGCTCTGCCACTGCCAAAGTCAGACAATATATTTTCTAATAATCAGATGTCTATGTTAGTTTATGTGCACTTAGATTAATGCTAAGGAAAAATATTAAGATCGCCTAATGATATTGAAGGAAGGTGGGACTCCAAATGTTATTATTGTCTATATGACCGATCATTATACAGTATATAGTAATGGAGGTTAAAGCTGACAAAAAAGCTCCGACTAACTATTTTATTTCTCCGACGTGACGGTGTCAAAGCCGCCGATCTGTATTGCATACTAGGAGTACAAAGAAGGATGCAATTTTTTAATTTAGGGTTCACATGCATTCCAAAGTGTAGGTCACATGATTCGACATGGGCATAATTTTTTCTCTTATTATTCTACGTATTCTTCCTAACTGCAGCATGTTCCAATAATTAATTTAAATAATAATAACAAACACACCGCGGATATGTCATCCGTGGAGTAATTAATTCGGAAACAAGTTTTATCGATCGATTTGTAGATTAAAAAAGAAAAAGAAAAAGGATTGGGGTTAGCAAGAACTTGCTTAAATTATGATATGTCGAACCATTGAATTATAGAAATTCCACTTGACCAAAAAAAAAAAAAAGAACCATTGAATTATTAAAACTAGTACGTGAAGCAAAACTGAAAAAGTGCTATCAACTCTTGTGCGGTCCATCTATTTGTGGACTTTGCACCGGTTTTAAATCGGTCTCTCACTAATGAACAGTTAAATTGATCCCTCATAGTTAGTGATGTGCATATAAGCTAGTCCATAAACCTTAGTTATCAATCAAACAAAGTATATGAGAAAGAAAGCAAAAAGTCTTGTTTACACAGATTTGTAGGAACAGATAATGCACGCACAGATTATTTTGTTGGGCCTTCCTTGGTCCAGCGGAACATGATTCAAACCACTCATTTTCGTAAAAATATTTTTTATAGGTCCGCCTAAAAAATTAGCTATCACTCAGATTTCGCTAAAGGGCTATTTCAGAATTAATTCATAGGGCAAAACTGACTAGTTCGCCTTACGAATTCTGAAAAAGTCTTTACCCTTATCCAATTCAGCTTAATTTTTACGGGGACTCATAATTTTTTTTAAAAAAAAATATTAGCGGTTCGGATAACCTTTGCGTGACCCGAGGAAAGCGCAGCAAAATGGTATGTGCATTGTTCCTATTTTGCTGTGCTCATAGCACTTCTGGAAAGAAAGCCATGCTTGCTTGTGACTTTATTTGTGTAAAGTTTAATTAATTAGTCTGATGCATTGTCATGCCAAGCTGTTTGGTTGTAGCTACGCACCGCGGTGTGAATGCTATGCCGTGAATATTGGAGCTAAACAACGCACTTAATTATTTATTACTCCTATTTCGCATTGGCTTTGTTAATTTATTAATTAAGAGATTCATAATTGACGACTTTAGATTAGTATATATATTCTATATCGAACTACACATGCATGAAATGATACGTTAAATAAATACTTCTTGTCTTCTGTCCTTCCTGTAAAACAAATACTTTACGCGCCATCTTGTTACTTTTTAGATTAATGTCAGTAATTTCGTTAGTTCTGAGAAACTCTACCGATATATAATAATGTTTAGGCCCAATAAAAAGTTAGGAAAAGACTCAAATTTGGACCTTGTCTATACAATTCCTAATTTGAGTAATACTAGGGATTCCGCTTTTTTTATTTTTCAAAAATATTTCCGAAAAGAGAAATCAGTGGTTCAAATTTCACTTCAATATTTGGGTCTCACACATCAAAGTGAATCTAAATCATTAAATCCACTGTCGAAAACATTTTCGGAGAAACATTTCGGGGTCTATAGAATTTCCGTTCCGAATTTTCACCACTGATCCAACCCCTCCTTGTGATTACCTAGTTTTTTTGGATGTTATAAAATGTGAATATGTCCAAACATGAATGCATATGGCCGGGTGCACATAGATTGTAGGTAGTAGAGTAGTAGGAGTGTCACACCCCATCCCGGAAAATACCATGCTAATTTATTTTTTAAATGGGATGGACCCACACCTAGGCCCTACCCAAACAGTAAATAAAAACACCAACTAGGTGTCCAACACATAAAAACTTAACTTGCATATATACGGAAAATAACTGTTATACAAGATATGCCCACAGATATTTACAGCATATAAAAGCTTCAAAAATAGGCACATAACCAAAAGAGTCAAAAAGTTAGACTACTATATCAACAACTCCTGTCTAGACTCTGCAGTGGACCCACGTGCCGTCATGCACATGAAAAGAAAACACTATGAGGGTGTGAGCTATCAACATGCTCAGTGAATGTTCTTATCCATAATAAGAGAAGCAATATGATAACTGCTTAAGAATGAATTAAACGATAATATTCAGCTCAACAAAGAACTTTCCACTTCTTTTATCAACTCATACTAATTTATATAGGCCTTTTGTAGAGACCCGGATAATTTTAATTTTTGAAAAGATTATTAAATGACTAATTGAAAAATTATGGTTTATTGGGTGATTAATTGAATCAAGGACCAAAGAGAAAGAATAGAGACTTGAGGGAGTGTGGGTGTAATAAAAAGATTCATGTGTATATAAGGGGTGTGTGTGTGGGGTAGGGGACCATTTTTCCCATTTCCCCATCTCTCTCTCTCTCATCTAGTTCTCTCTTTCTCTCTCTTGCTCCCTCTCAAAACTCCTCCAAAACTTCCAGAATCAACCTCATTCAAGCCTTCCAATCGCGTCTTTGAGCTCAAAATTTCGTAGGTTAAGCTCGGGGAAGAGGATTTCGGTCGATTTCAGGGAGTTCAAAGCTTGGGCTCGTACGAATCTCTTGGTTTTCATTCCTTGACTCGAGGTAGGGATTTCTTTGCTTCTTTTATATATAAATACGTTGATTTGGTGTAGAATCATGCCTTAGATCGTTGGATTTTAGTTGTTGTGTTTGCCTTGAAAATCTGCAAAATCGCTGCTCGAAACTTCGTGATTTCGATACAACTTAAGTGTTGTATCTATACTATAAACTTATCTTTGTGGGCAGTTAATGTTGTATCGATACGACTTTGGTGCGTATTGATACCGGGACCTTAAGTCCAGTTTTGCTCCTGCTGCTTTTCCGTCGATTGTTTTGACCCCCGATCACATCTAAACCCTTTTGGACGCCTCCTAATCTATCTCAAGCTCGTCTAATTGATTTCCTTTGACCATTTGATGCTATCCTTGTTTCGTTGGTCTTGTCGTTAGCAAGAACCGAATAAGGAATCACTTAGTTAAACGTCGTTAAAGTGCATTCTATAGATTGTTGGTATTTGTGATCATTCAAGATGCATTCGTGATGATGTTGGCATAATGTGTTATGTTTTATCTATGAATGTGATCATGGGGGAGTCTTAGCTTGCATATTGCATGAGAAAATAGTTGATTGGGTCGGAAATTAGTTTAGGGAGTCCTGTAACGCAAGGGGTGGTAATACGGAGACTTAGAGGGGTTTCGTAACGCAATGGCTGGTAATACGGTAACCCGAGTCATTAGGGATCACCGCGACGCAATGAGTGGTAACACGGTAATCGTTATGGTGTTATACGGTAATGCAAGGGGTGAAAACACCGATAGTGGGAGTTTGGGTTAGGGAGTCGAGTTGGGATTGTTTGAGTTGTTTTGTCATATAACTTATGCATTCAATCTAGATAGAGGCTCATTTACAAGTTGATTGATTACCATCTATCGAGCTGTATTTCTTTATCCCCTTTCGTTTGCACTTATCATTATATTTACATATAAGTTTGGTAAAAAAAATTCTACTGGGCTAGTGTAGCTCAACTTAATCTTTCTTTTTAGGACAAAATGCAGGACCATAGATTGCATGCAATGGCATGCTTGGAAATGAAGATTTATGGAAACTAACCTTATTTTAGTTACTTAATCATCTTTTGTAATTGATTTACTTTTGGTAAAGATGAGTTTGTAACTAATTGTTCTTGAATTCCTTTTGACTAAAAAGATTGTAATATTCTAAACCGATTCGTACTTGTAATTAAGTTGATTTGGGCCGTGGTGCCAAAGTTGTATAATTTTAATTTTTGGGAACTTGCTTGTAAAGTTAAACAGTTGGGAACTCTTTTGGGTATTATTTATGTTATGCGAGGATCTTTTATGAAATTGGATTATTTATTTATGTTGAAAATCGAGGGCTTGACAAATTGGTATCAGAGCGTCTAGGTTTGAATATTTTGAGACCGTGGGGAGACTTCTAGTCTCATGGGTTCAAAATGTCACACCTTTTGCGTAATATATGTGTGTTTATGTGCATTGACATGACCTGACTTATGTGGCATTATGTTTCAATATAGTTGAGTGGCTTGGAGTTGCTTTGACCGGTGTTAGTATAGCTCGGGACTTTGACCTCATGAAATGATGCTGTTGTTGATGATCTTTTCTTTCTTATAACTTGTAGCTAGATGCCTCCGAGAACGCGTGCTAGGACAGGTGAGGCTGAAAGTATGGGTGGTCGTGGCCGTGGTCGTGGCCGAAAAGCGCCAGTTGAGGATGAGGTTAGCCATCATGGGGAAAATCCGAATGGGAATCTAGGGGAAGGGACCGGACACGGTCAGGGAGAGGAGGTACCGATCGTTCAAAATCCTTTTGCTAAGGATTTCGTTCCGGCTCTTGCGGCTGCAAACCTTTTAAACCCAGCTCCTAGGGAGAGTGCAAATAGTCGTGCTATGTCAGCGATGAGGGAGTTCAACCGTAGAAATCCACCTACATTCGACGGGTCAAGCAGCGACCCTCTTGTGGCCGATCATTGGCTAGCCCAAATTCGAAAACTCTTTAGGGCTCTTAAAATCACGGAAGATGACTTGCAAGTCAATATCATTGCCGTTCAACTTACGGGGGAGGCAAATGAGTGGTGGGAGTCGGTCTTAGAATCAAGGAAGGATGCGAGAAGGGCAGCAAGGACCGCGGCTCAAGCAAATGAGCCAAATGTTGAGAATATCACTTGGGCCGAGTTCAAAGTGTTCTTCGAGGAGCAATATTTTTCGGAAATTGGTCGAGACCAATTGAGAGATGAGTTCGAGAAGTTGGAACAAGGGAATATGACTGTGTCAGAGTACGCTTTAAAATTCCAATCTTTGTCCCGTTTCGTACCGGAGTTGGTGGCTACTGAGGAAAGGAAGTGTAGGCTGTTTAAGAGAGGGTTACATGAAATCGTGAAGAAGTATGTTGTGGCACAATGCAAAGGGAAGTTTTCTGAAGTTGTTGAGTATGCGAGGAGCATTGAGACACCTAAGGAAGCACCCAAAAATCCTAAGGTTTGGGAACCAAGATAACCAGTGGGAGGTATGAGTTCTTTGTCGGGAAGTTTCGGTAGTCGAGGGAGGAAGAGACAACGAGATCAAATGTCGACTTTGCAGGGTCCATCAAACTTTAGGCCTCCACCATCGTCTTCGTTCGGGACTCGGGGAGTCTCTAATAGACCTCCGATCATATGCCACGAGTGTGGTCAAGCGGGGCGCATTCATGCTTAGTATCCGCAGCTTTTAGGTACATGTTTCAATTGTGGGAAATCTGGCCATTTTGTAAGTAATTGTCCCCGTGGGGATGGGGCTCGTAGCGAGTCAGGTTTGGTGCAGCAGTCGAGGGGTCGACATGGTTTTAGTCGGCAAACGTTTTGGGGCATGCTTAGCATCACAACCTCGCCTTCACATATAAGGTTGAAAAACCCCAAGCGTAGGGCTAGATCGTCGGTAGCATAATAAATCGGTAAGTCCGGGATCGTACCACAGGGATTCGAAGCTAGCTTAATCCGATTGAAGGTGTTATAAGGTGGATTGCAGCGTTTAAGACGGCCAACTTGGTTTTACTTTTAACAGTGGAATTGACAATGAAAAGACTAGAAATGAGCTTAATAAACCTAAAGAGACAAGTCTAGAGATCTTCTATCCCTTGACGAAGGCCGTTACCGGTTCTCAATTATAACTCAAGCGAGAGTTACGACCGCGTACTCACGCTCGGAAGATTTAGCTTTAAATATTACGTTTATAGAAAGATGTGATTTACTGAAACTAAAATAACCTATTTTTGCTAATGCATCTAACACGTAGGAGGCCACGGGCCCTTGGTACGTCGCTTGCCAAGACCGCTTAACTAAATAACATATCAAGGAGTTAACACCTCTCGCTTAGACCAAAATGGCTAGATTAATCCATTTCCGAAAACCAAGATTTTAAGCCCGAAGATTTGAGAACCAAATAACAACATAAGTCATCAGGAAAGATTACCCCGAGACTTACCCAAGAAACTACTCACACATAGCTAAAAGACTAGACATGGTAAGAAAATAGAGCAAAAGATTTAACCAAAGAAAACGAAAATAAACTTGATTTATGCAAATATACAAAGCGTAGCTACAACATTAATAAACAATAAATTAACATAAGACAAATACTTACTTGAGTTCTTAAGGAAATAACTTGAAAGACTAACAATGGAAAAACCTAAAGAGAAAACTAGAAACTTAAGCCTAAAATTACATATGTGAGAGAGAAAGACTTCCAACCTATTTATACAAACAAATCCCTCTCTACAAAATATCCTACAAACATAACAAAAGTAGCAACTATTCCATAAGTGGAAAGTCCAAAAAGCAGCAAATATCTGGCTGAAGGCTCGTGGTATCGATATGGATTAAGCAAAGTATCGATACCACGCTGCTAAGTTGAAAAGGGCCATTTCCCCGTAGTGATCCCATATCGATACGGGTTAAGGCTGTATCGATACAATATAACCTGCCATCCCTCGAAGCTAATGCGTATCGATATGGATTTAAGGTTTTATCGATGCAGGGAGGTTATCTCTAGTTCTGCCTTCAACTTCAGCAAACAGCTCCCAACAACTTCCACAGCTCCACAACACCTTATTTTCATTCTCTAAACTTAAGAAAAGACTAAATTTTAAACATTTCTTTTACCTTTTTTTATTTTAATTTATTTAATGAAAATAACAAAGTACCCCCCCATTTGGAAACAACGGCATTATCAAAATTTCAATATTCCAATTATATCAAAATGTCAACCCCCCCACTTTTAGTGTAAAACGAAAAATTGCACATTTTTCTCTAGAGGAAATGGCTCAAAACATGACTTTGCTCTTCAAATAAAACCTTGCAACTTTGTAGTTACTCTTAGAAAAATTCAAGAATCAATTACCGCCATTTTTAATCTTGAAAATTGATACTTTTTCAGAAAGACATTTTTCCATACTTAGACAGATTTTAAGGAGCTAACAGGGTCTTCGGGTACTTGGAAGCACTTGGACCATCCATGGCATCAAAACACGCCTTATTTGCACGGCTTACCTGAAAACACTAAAAACACACATTACGTGCAATATCGAATAAAAGCTAGATAAATGCAAGTTAAAACAACATAAAACGGGACTAGTCGCACCAAATATCTACAATATTGGGTGCTCATTAGGGCAACAGCCTCATTTCCGTTAGACCACTTCGGTTCAGGGATCTCAGGTTAAGAGGGGAGCGAGTTCATCTACACCTACTGTAGACACTCTATTCTGGACTATCCGGATCAGCGCGTTTTACGGTCTTTTGTTACCCCAATGATGATAAAAGGTTGAAAACACTTCGAGGTAGATGGAAAGTCTTGAGCTTTGAGCTTTGGATATTCCCCTTTCAAATCCCTTCAAACCCTTCAAAGCCAGAGCCAGATAAACCCCAGCAAAACCCTACTTGCATACGCTAGCTTTGACTTGGCGTGCGCCAGGAAGCTGCCACGTGTCGGACATCGACCGTTGACTCAGTTTGACTGGCGCACTCCGGTCTATGGGTGGCGTATGCTTGGTCAAGGCCGGTCAAATCACCACTTTTCTATCATGTGCTCGAGACTTTGCAAACGCCCCAGTACGACGAAGAGCCCCCTGATGATTGTTTTCTGCAGGGACGTCCTCCTCTCACTCCTACATGCCTTATCACCTAGTCCCATGCATTAAATGCATGGGAGGCTCTCTCCTAACCTAACCCAACCTTAACCCCAGCTGATTGCCCCCTTCTCCAGTCATCTCTCCTCCATAAATACCCCTCTTGCATTTACTTGCAAGGGGTTAACCACATTAAAGAGCCTAAGCCCTCTCTCTCTCTCTTCTTTCTCTTGTTCTCTCTTCTCCATTGAAAGAGTAAAAGGTAGAGGAGTACCCCACACCCACATTGCTGTTCAGTCACCATCTAGCCTCCATCTTTAACCTCCAAGCTCAAACCACCTTCCACCCTTACACTGAAGGTATACCACCTTTGCGTGGCTTTCTGTTTTCAACCCTTGAGGGGAACCAGAAAGGTCCAGGCTAGTAACCAATGCTAGTCCTGGCCCTGGACTGGTAAAATAAAACAATCGTAAGGGAGAAACCATGGCGCACGCCAGTATATCCAGGCCGTACGCCAGTCATGGCAGTACATGCACTGCTGGCGCGGGGATCATGGGTTGTCTGTTTATTGCTTATATCTCTTCTATCATCACCTTAGCATGCTAATAACCAGTTTCACAGTCTTCTGTATTCTTGGAACTGCTAGTGTAGCTTTCAGTATTCGTTTCTTTCTTGCTTTATAAGGCCTCTGGGGTGCTTCTGGTCATGTTCCAAAGCCCAGATGATGTAAAGCCAAACATTGGACAAAAGGCAAACCTGGCGTACGGATTCTCAAGAGTGGCGTACGGCATGTAGGCTAAGGTTCAGTGCCTGGCCCTTGCATCATAGTTCAATCCTGGCCTCTTATTATTCCCCCACTCTGTTTATGGGGTTTCTTGTCTGTTTTCATGGCTTCAAGCCACTTCTTACATTTGTATCTGTAAATATGACTGTCTTATAAAACTGCGTGGTTTGTCCTGGGTGTGCACTGGTCCATTCTAAAGCCCAGAGGGTTGAAAGCAAAGACTGTGAATAAAAAAAGGTAGTGTACGCCAGTGCTTGGGTGGCGTACGCAGGGCATAGTGGCGTGCAGAGGCTCGGCCATTGCACGCCAGTGTGTTGCCTGCTCACGCGCCTGAAAAACAGCGTACACCATCTCATTGAAACTGTTCACAGTGCTTGTTCTCAATCTATGTTCTTATGTTAATTCAAGCAAATCATCATTCATAAACATTTTGTCATATAAACTGCAAGCTGTTACAGTTTTAACCCCCATTAACTGTTCCTCTGCCCTAATTGGCTAAAAATGATCAAATGAGAGAGAAATGCAAACATTTTACAAAATGCCTGAGTAGAGACCGATCCTCGGATTGGGCGAGAGGGGTGCCATAAAACCCTTTCCCTCTCGTAACCTGGCTCTCGAACCTCAGATATCGAAGGTGACAACGGACCAGTCTGCGCCTCTTCAAAATCAAACAGAGCTTTTTCAAATCAAAGCAAACATAGCAAAAACGTTTTCGAGTTCGGTTCCTTAGGTGTTTCACCGATAAAACCCGAGTGGCGACTCTGAATCGAAGCGTTTCGCCGCGTTTTTCAAAGAGGGCCGCACCCAATTTTCAAAGAACAAAATCGAGAATTTTGGGGCGTGTGCCCACACCTACTTAGGGTTCCGGTCATCGGGGTGGACATATCCAGAGTCAGACTACCCAAGGGAGAGCTTTTGCCATCACTTCAGCCATTCCGCCTCCTATCACCTTTCAAACCCCGGAGACTTCAGTTGTGAGGGTACATTTCTCTTATTTAACTCCTTTGCTAAAGTGTTATTTGATTCTGGAGTATCGCATTCATTCATTACTGCATCTTTTGCTTGTGCTTTAGGATTGGAAATCGAAAATATTAGTCCTCCATTGTTTGTTAAGACACCTATAGGAGGTAAGTCACCACTAGATTGTGTTTGCCTGGATTGTGACCGTATCATTCGAGATCGCTGTTTTACCTTTGACTTCATTGTGTTGAATATGTCGGGGTTCGATCTTATATTGGGGATGGATTGGTTGTCTACGTTTCATGCCACTATAGATTGCTTCAAGTGTCGAGTCCGCATTTGTCTGCTTGGGGGTGCTTGTTTTGAGTTCTTTGGGGAGCATCGGGAACCATTAGAGCCGTATCTGTGTGGGTCTTGGGAGCAAGAGTTAGTGTATGCTTTGTTAGCGAGTTTGGCCTTAGATGAGGATGTATCCGCGCGTGGGGAGTTACCTCTTGTTGTTTGTGATTTTTCAAATATGTTTCCGAAGGAGTTACTCGGTTTACCACCTGAGAAGGAAATCAAATTTTCTATTGATTTGCTTCTTGGTACCGCTCCCATTTCCGTACCTCCATATCGCTTCGCGCCCGCCAAGTTGCAAGAATTGGAGGATTTAGGGTTTATCCGTCTGAGTACGTCACCGTGGGGAGCACCAGGATTGTTTGCTCAAAAGAAGGATGGGTCGCTTCGCCTATGTATTGATTATCATAAGTTGAATCGCGTCACCATTAAGAATAAGTACCCCATGCCTCGAATCGACGACTTGTTTGATCAACTTTGAGGTGCAACTTGTTTCTCCAAGATTGATTTAAGGTCCAGTTACCACCAGTTGAGAGTTCGGAGGGAAGACATTCCAAAAACCGCCTTTCGTACTCGTTATGGCCACTACAAGTTTGTTGTTATGCCCTTTGGATTGACGAATGCACCAGCAACTTTCATGGATTTAATGAACCGTATCTTCGTGCCTATCTTGATCATTTCGTAGTTGTCTTTGTGGACAATATTCTTATCTACTCGCCTTTGGAGGAGGAACACCAAACTCACTTTTCTATTATTCTTGAACTCTTAAGAGAGCACCGTTTGTATGCCAAGCTTAGAAAGTGTGAATTTTGGTTGTCCGAGGTCAAATTTTTGGGTCACGTCATATCGAAAGATGGGGTGTCCGTTGATCCAGGAAAGATAGAGTCCGTAATGAATTGGCAACGACCAAAGAATGAATTCGAGATTCGTAGTTTCTTGGGCTTGGCCAGGTATTATCGTCGTTTCGTACTCGATTTCTCTCGCCTAGTGGCTCCGTTGACTAAATTGACCCGTAAGGGGACTCGTTTCGTTTGGAGTGACGCGTGTGAGATGGCCTTTTAGGAATTGAAGAGAAGATTAACTACTACGCCGATTTTGGTTGTGTCCAAAAGAAGAGTCGATTATTCCGTGTATTGTGACACTTCAAAAGAGGGATTAGGGTTCGTATTGATGCAATTAGGGCGAGTGGTGGCGTATGGATCGCGGCAATTAAAAACTCACGAGCAGAACTACCTTACCCATGACTTAGAACTGGTGGCCGTTATCTTTGAGTTGAAAAGTTGGCGTCATTACTTTTACGATGAAAGGTTCGAAGTCCTTTCCGATCACAAAAGTCTCAAGTACTTGTTCTCTCAAAAGGAGCTTAACCTGCGACAATGCCGATGGATGGAACACTTAGAGGACTACGATTTTGAGTTGCAATATCATCTGGGTAAGGCGAACATGGTAGCGGATGCGCTAAGTAGAAAATCGACACAACTTGCGAGTTTGGCCATCCATGAGAGGAAGACAATGAATGACTTAGGCTCGTATGCGTTGCATTTTGAGGAAGTTCGGGATGGAGTCACTTTGTGTCACTTAACCATTCAATTGACTTTGTCGACCCGAGTGATTGAGGCCCAACAACAAGATGAAGAAGCGGAGGGATTTCACACCAAGTTTCTTAGTGGAAATGCTCGAGAGGGGAGTATGATTCATGCCGATCAAGGTTTGCGATACCAAGAAAAATTATTCGTACCCATTTCTTGTCGGGAAGAAATTTTGAAGGAATTTTACCATTCACCGTTAGCCATGCATCCGGGGGGAATAAAAATGTATCATGACTTGGGTAGACAATTTTGGTGGCCGGGAATGAAGAGAGATGTCATCGTCTTCGTGTCCAAATGTCTTACGTGTCAACAAGTCAAAGTCGAGCATCAACGACCCGCGGGAGAGTTGCAACCATTAGCAGTGGCTGAGTGGAAGTGGGAGAACGTGACAATGGATTTCGTTACCGATTTACCGAGATCGCCGAGGGGGCATGATGCCATTTGGGTGATAGTTGATCGATTGACCAAGTCAGCACATTTCTTATTGATTCAGGTTACGGATTCGATTGATACACTTAGTCGTTTGTATATCCGCGAGATTATCCATCTCCATGGAATTCCCGTTTCTATCATATCAGATCGAGATCCAAGGTTTACCGCGTGCTTTTGGCAAAGTTTGCAGGCCGCTCTTGGCACCAACTTATTGTTTAGCATCGTGTATCACCCTCAAACGGATGGGCAATCTGAGAGAACGATCCAAATTTTGGAAGATATGCTTTGGGCTTGTGTTATGGATTTTTCGGGGCAATTGTGAAGATTATTTATCGTTAGTCGAATTCGCGTACAACAACAGCTACCAATCTAGTATCGAGATGGTGCAGTATGAGGCCTCGTATGGGAGATCGTGTCAATCACCCATTTGTTGGATCGAGTTGGGCGAGGCTACGTTAGTTGGGCCGGATTTAATCAAGGAAACCTCTGAAAGCATGAGAGCGATCGTCTACGCCTTCTAGAAGCACAAAAGAGAACCACCAAGCAAGTCAAAGTGATTCGTCAATGGTTGTTAACTGCGCATAGTAGCCAAAAGAGTTATGCTAATCGTCGTCGCCAACGTTATCATTTGAAGTGGGGGATTACGTGTTTCTTAAGGTATGGCCGCGTTAGGGATTATCTTGTTTTGGGCAAAGAGGCAAGTTTTCACCGCGTTATATCGTACCGTTTGATATTATTGAGATGATTGGGGAAGTCGTGTATCGATTGGCCTTACCACCAAGATTATTGAACGTTCATGATGTGTTCCACGTGTCGATGTTACAAAAGTATGAGCCGGATCCGTCACACATTCTAGAGTGGTCCGAGTTAAAGTTAGAAGCCGATGCATCTTATGGGGAGGAGCCGATACGTATCCTAGATTCGTGCGAGCAAATTTTGAGGGGTAAAACCATACCGTTAATGCAAGCTCTATGGAGTAATCTCGGGAAAGAAGAGTCGGCATGGGAAATGGAAGACGAAGTAAGGGTGAAGTACCTGCACTTGTTTCCGGACTAATCAAAGTGAGTCTTGAAATTTCAACTTCATGATTGTTAAATTGATGTTTAGTCATATATGTTATGGCATGAGCATGATTATTTGATGCATCATTTGATTGACTTGAGTTGTAAATTTCGGGACAAAATTTCTTTAGGGAGGATAGACTATAGAGACCCGAATAATTTTAATTTTTGAAAAGATTATTAAATGACTAATTGAAAAATTATGGTTTATTGGGTGATTAATTGAATCAAGGACCAAAGAGAAAGAATGGATACTTGAGAGAGCGTGGGTGTAATAAAAAGATTCATGTGTATATAAAGGGTGTGTGTGTGGTGTAGGGGACCATTTTTCCCATTTCCCCATCTCTCTCCACCGTCCCCTCTCTCTCTCTCTCTCTCTCAGCTCTCTCATCCAAATCTCTCATCCAAATCTCTCTTTCTCTCTCTTGCTCCCTCTCAAAACTCCTCCAAAACTTCAAGAATCAAACCTCATTCAAGCCTTCCAATCGCATCTTTAAGCTCAAAATTTCGTGGGTTAAGCTCGGGGAAGAGGATTTCGGTCGATTTCAGGGAGTTCAAAGCTTGGGCTCATACGAATTTCTTGGTTTTCACTCCTTGACTCGAGGTAGAGATTTCTTTGCTTCTTTTATATGTAAATACATTGATTTGGTTTAGAATCATGTCTTGGATCGTTAGATTTTAGTTGTTGTGTTTGCCTTGAAAATCTGTAGAATTGCTGCTCGAAACTTCGTGGTATCGATACAACTTAAGTGTTTGTATCGATACTATAAACTTATCTTTTTAGGCAATTAATGTTGTATCTATACGACTTGGTGCGTATCGATACCAGGACCTTAAGTCCAGTTTTGCTCCTGCTGCTTTTCCGTCGATTGTTTTGACCCCCGATCACATCTAAACCCTTTTGGACACCTCCTAATCTATCTCAAGCTTGTCTCATTGATTTCCTTTGACCATTTGATGCTATCCTTGTTCCGTTGGTCTTCCCGTTAGCAAAAACTGAATAAGGAATCACTTAGTTAAACGTCGTTAAAGTGCATTCTATAGATTGTTGGTATTTGTGATCGTTCAAGGTGCATTCGTGATGACGTTGGCATAATGTGTGATGTTTTATCTATGAATGTGATCATGGGGGAGTTTTAGCTTGCATATTGCATGAGAAAATAGTTGATTGGGTCAAAAGTTGGTTTAGGGAGTCCTGTAACGCAAGGGGTGGTAATACGGAGACTTAAAGGGGTTTCGTAACGCAAGAGGTAGTAATACGGTAACCTGAGTCGTTAGGGATCACCGTGACGCAAGGGGTAATAACACGGTAACCCTTGTGGTGTTATACGGTAACGTAAGGGATGGAAATACCGATGGTGGGAGTTTGGGTTAGCGAGTCAAGTTGGGATTGTTTAGTTTGTTTGTGTCATATGACTTATGCATTCAATCTAGATAGAGGTTCATTTACAAGTTGATTGATTACCATCTATTATTTCTTTATCCCCTTTCGTTTGCACTTATCATCATATTTATATATAAATTTGGTAAAGATTTTCCCACTGGGCTAGTGTAATTCAACCTAATCTTTCTTTTCAGAACAAAATGTCGAACCATAGATTGCATGCAATGGTGTGCCTAGACATGAAGATTTATGGAAACTAACCTTGTTTTAGTTACTTAATCATCTTTTGTAATTGATTTACTACTGGTAAAGATGAGTTTGTAACTAATTATTCTTGAATTCCTTTTGACTAAAAAGATTGTAATATTCTAAACAGATTCGTACTTGTAATTAAGTTGATTTGGGCCGTGGTGCCAAAATTGTATAATTTTAATTTTTGAGGACTTGCATGTAAAGTTAAACAGTTAGGAACTCTTTTGGATATTATTTATGTTATGCGAGAATCTTTTATGAAATTATATTATTTATTTATTTTGAAAATCGAGGACATGACACCCTTGACCATGGCTATCTCAGCACCAACATAGTATCCATAATGCCACTAGGCAATAATCATAATCATGCCACTAAGGCAATATACTTTCCGCCACTAAGGCAATACTTGTCATGTCACTAAGGCAATATCATTCACACCACTAAGGCTATAATACTCGCAACGCCACTAAGGCCATATTCATAATGCCACTAAGGTTATAAAGCAATTAACTTCAAGCCAAGCATGATTATCACAATTTACCATTTTTCACAAACTATACACATTACCATAATCTACTGTACAAACAAATAAGTACACCCACCTCGAGGTTCAGCAAAAATGTACTCCCTCATCCCAATTTAATTGTCACTTTTGGGAGTTTGTGCCACTTTTCAATTGATTATATCTTGTAATTTATAATGTTTTAGGTGATTTTGAAAACATTATATTGTATTATAGAACAAATCGAGATTTATCAAATAAGATCCATATTAGATATAAAATTCATTACCAATTTAAAGATATAATTACTTTTTTTATTCGGTTAGAATAGAACTGGGACAAGTAAATTGGGACAAAGGGAGTACCAACACAAGCTCACTCCTTACGTGGAGTCATGATACTCGTCGTCGCCTCCGAAACCTGGTGTATAACACATAACTCAACACATATGAGTATTATTATAAAGATACTCATAAAAATGAATGAATTGCAACCATTACTGTAGCGTCATATTCCTTTTAAACTAACTGTGGGCTACCACAGCCCCGGGTGGATCGGGGCGGCTCGAAAAACGTAGTTTTTGATTTGAAAAATTGAAGAATTGAAGAGTCGCCACTCAGATTTGAGGTTTGCCACCCGAGAAACCGTTTTGATTGAAAATGATTGATTGAATTTGAAAACCAGAGATTGTTTTGGGTCCGTAAGCCATGTTACGAAGGAGGAAGGTTTTATTTGAAAAATCATCTCCTTTGCCCGACAAAATCGGTCTCTACTAAATATTTGCGGGATTTTTAATGAAAATGTTTTGTTTCATTAAACCAACTAGCAAGTATGTACAAATACCAAAAGATAGCAGTGCATGCATGTGCAAGGTGTACACGGTGCGATAGGATGATGAAGTAAGAAAACATAAAGAACTATTACTGGAATCACTCCTGAGCGCTCGGGACTGCACTCCTGAGCGCTCAGGAGCTCTGCTGAGCCACCCTGCAAT
>BPLS01000145.1:2391912-2427009 GCA_019656275.1 Rhododendron kiyosumense | reverse complement strand
TTTTGGTTAGATCCAGACATATTCCGATACTAAAAGCCGAAACATAATGTAGGGAGGTATTCCCGAACAAGTAAGATTAGTCGCCGAACACGTGATGTGTTAGGGACACGTGGCAGACATGATAAGTTTGTTGCCGGGCAGTGCGATAAGCGGCTACGTGGACCAATGACATGAGAAGTTATTGGTCCAGACAGTCTGTTCGGCCGCTAAGGTCAAAAGACATGTGAAGTCATTTGACCAGATACAACAATGTGGACCAGTGATATGTGAAGTCATTGGTCCAGGAGGACTGTTCGGCAAAGAGGAAGCCGAACAGTGGAAAACGTTGCCGTAAGTCGTAACATGGCAAGAATGTACCAGAATGGTAGTATTCCATAAAAGGATACGATCCCGAGTATATAGGATCGAGGCATGAGACCCAACGTGAGTGGGGTGTTCGGATAATTATGGGAAAGAGTCCCAAAAGGACTAAGAATCCCATAATGGTTAAGCTATTATACAGATAAGGGAACGAGAATCCATGAGATACTAGGTTTCCTATACGAGGTAGGAATCCTAGGGCAACAGGGATGCTTGGGCAGCAAGCATCCGTGAACCTATAAATACGAGGTAAGCCTGGAGGAAAAAGGTACGCAATATTTGGCCATCTCTTATTGCTTTCCTACTGATAATTAGGGTTTAGATCGGTACGTGATACTAACTTAAGCATCGGAGGGCCTTTGCCACGAGAGGCAAAGGTGCGTTCACCCCTTGTCTGTTTTGCAGATTAGGGTTCCGACGAAGAACTAGGGTTTCGGTGTAGAGGCACGTGCAGCCGCTACAAATTGGTGTTGTTCAGAACACTAATTGTTTTCATCCCCCTACAATTGGCGCCGTCTGTGGGAAACGAACAAGTTCGTGAAAACATGACCATGATGGAAGAAGATCCAACCACGCCGTTCGATCCAAAGAACCAGTTAACTGGTGGAGGGGATAAATCTCCACCAGGAGCTCCGAGAAAGCCCGCTGGAAGAGAGGACAAGGCAGCTACTGGCTCCACGAGAAGGAGCAAATCCCACCGAAGAGAGGCTTCGGTGGACCGTTCAAAAAGTGTCCATAACAGTGAAGATATCCTCGACATAAAGAGGAAAGAAATTGAGGAGTACGCTCGTTTGATTAAGAGACGAGAGTACGAGATACGAGAGCTACAGCGGGTACGAGATCACCCGGAAGACTCCGGACTTTCGCGAAGGAGTTCAAGAGAAGACAAGAGGGCTTTACTAGTCCATAAACAGCCCCGTTCACGAGAAAGAAGAAGCAGGAGTAACAGTCCCACCACGAGACGGTGTGAAGCTTCCCCACGGAGAAAGAGAAGCAGAAGTAGAGACCGTACGCCAGAGAGGCGTAGGGCTTCTTCTCGAAGAAGAAGGAGCAGAGAACGAAGTTCCTCATCTGAGGAAAAGACGAGGAAGCATCACCGTGACAGGTACGAGAGACCTGATGCTGACTGGGCCAAAGCCAAGGCTCGTAAGACAATTGAAAAGGAGGAAGGGACGGTGTCCGCACGAGAAGCGGCGCGTAAGGCCCTGAGTAACATCGCAGCCTCCCCGTTTGCAAGGAGGCTGCAGGAGGCCAGGTTGCCGAGCAGAGTGAAGCACGGAGCGTTCGTGCTTTACGAGACAAACACGGACCCTGTGTCTCACATACAGCATTACCAACAGGCCATGTTCATGCACGATGGTGATGATGCAATTCTGTGCAAAATGTTCCCGTCAAGTCTAGGCAAGGTGGCCCTGAGCTGGTTTCATAAACTAGCACCACGATCCATAAAAGGATGGGGGCAGTTGGCAGAGGAATTCACTGCTCGGTTCTTAACAAGCAGAAAGGCCCCAAAGACTTTTGAGAGTCTATCCACTATGAAACAGGCGGAAAACGAGCCGATCAGAGATTATGCAAAGAAGTACTGGGAAACTTTCAACGAGATTGAAAGTTGCAGTGAGGAATATGCCATAGCAACCTTCAAAACTGGCTTGCCTGTTCGGGGGGAATTGCGTCGCTCATTGAATAAACATCCGGTGGCTACGTTGGCCAAACTGATGGAGCGAATAGAGCAGCACGCTAGAATGGAGGATGACATACTCCGCGAGGACGGCAGGATGGCTGCCGAAGAGCCCAAGACACCAGCAAAGAAGGCGGACAAGCCTGAGCCCAAGCCATACAAGGAGCGTAAGGAGTATGGGCAGGCTAAGAAGGATTCGTATAAAGAAAAGCAAGCCCCGGACCCTAAGTCTTTCTTTTCTATCAACACTGTTTGGAAGGAGCCAATTTACAGGATTCTTTATCGAATAAAGAATCAGCCGTACTTCAAGTGGCCACCGAGCCTTGGTGGAGATAAAGACGCTAGACGTGCTACGAATCAGCACTGTAGCTACCACAAGGCTTGGGGCCACATGACTGAAGACTGCGAGATGTACAAGAAACACCTCGATGATTTGGTCTCTCGAGGCTATCTCAAGGAATTTATCCAGGAGGATCCCAAGGAAAAGGAGAAGGCCATGGAATTGGATTACGAGCAGAATCCTAAGGGAGTAATCCATATGATACATGGGTTGGCGGCACCTTATACGAGAAATGAGGTTAGACTGTTGCAAAGGCAATTTAAGCACGATCAGCACGTGATGCGATTGGGCAATAAAAGAGGGCGAGAGAGTGATGTATGCAGTGAGAGCATAGCCTTCACGGATGATGATTTGGGAGAGGTCCAGATACCTCATAATGATGCTTTGGTCATAACCCTACGAGTTGGGGAGTATGACATTGAAAGGATCCTAGTGGATTCAGGAAGTTGTACAGAGGTGATGTACTACGATGCGTTCAAGAAGCTTGGACTGGCCCAGACAGATTTGGAACAGTCCACGACACCGTTGGTCGGGTTTGGTGCAGGGGCAGTGTGGCCCCTTGGAAAGGTAACCCTGCCTGTTCGGGCAGGTTCAGTTGTTTTAAGGACGGATTTCCTGGTGGTAGACGTCCCCTCTTCTTATAACGCGATTATAGGAAGAACTTGGTTACACAAGATGAGGGCAGTCTCCTCGACTTACCACCAGATGGTGAAATTCCCAGGATCCAATGGGATCGAATCAATCAGGGGTAACCAAAAAGCGGCCCAACAGTGTTTGATCTCCATCATTAAGAAGGCCCCAAAGGCCCATCATGTTCATACACTGGAAGTGCCAGATCAACCGACTATCGAGGATGTCGGAAGAAGCCCGGCTGATAAGGTGATCGAAGGTTTGGAGAAGATTCAGATCAACGAGGCTGATCCTGAAAGATATTTTTTGATCGGGGAATCACTACCTGCAGAGGAAAAGACCGAATCAATACAGTTTCTGAAGGAATATGTTGATGTGTTTGCATGGGTACCAGAAGAGATGCCTGGTGTAGATGCTGACATAATTTGTCACCATCTGAATGTTGACCCTCAACATAAACCAGTTATTCAGAAGAAGCGTAGGGCTGCCGTACAGCACGTGGATGCTGTTGTCGAAGAGGTTAATCGGTTGCTTGAGGCAAAAGCAATACGCGAGGTTCACTACCCTGAGTGGCTATCCAACACCGTAGTCGTGAAGAAGAAGAACGGAAAATGGCGTGTCTGTGTGGACTTCACAGATTTGAACAAAGCTTGCCCCAAAGATAGTTTTCCCCTCCCGAGGATAGACCAGTTGGTTGATGCAACAGCTGGCTACGAACGAATGAGTTTTCTTGATGCGTATCGAGGATACCATCAAATTGCTATGTACGGGCCCGATCAGGAGAAGACGTCTTTTATCACCCCACGGGGTTTGTACTGCTATAGTGTCATGCCGTTTGGGCTGAGAAATGCAGGGGCGACGTACCAAAGGCTTGCAACTCTGATGTTTAGGGAGCTGCTCGGGAAAACTATGGAGGTGTACATAGACGATATGGTGGTGAAAAGCCGAGACAAGCGAGGGCATATTTCAGACTTGAGAGAAGTCTTTGAAATTTTGAGGAAATACAAATTGAAACTTAACGCCTCGAAATGTGCGTTTGGGGTTGGTTCTGGGAAATTCCTAGGGCACTTGGTGACGATGAGGGGAATTGAGGCTAACCCAGATCAAATTGCGGCCTTACAGAGGTTGCAAAGTCCCAAGACCACGAAGGAGGTCCAAAGACTAACTGGCATGGCTGCAGCACTCAACAGATTTATCAGCAGGTCAAGTGACAAGTGTAGGCCCTTCTTTCAGTTGTTAAAGAAAAGGGAAGGATTCGAATGGGGAGCAGACTGTGAGCAAGCTTTCCAGGACCTGAAGAAGTATCTGGCTGAGCCACCACTTCTGTCAACCCCACAGCCAGGTGAGTCCTTGATTTTATACCTAGCTGTTTCAGAGCATGCTGTTAGTGCAGTCCTGTTAAGGGATTTGGGAGTTGAGCAAATCCCAATTTACTATGTTAGCAAGACATTACTAGACGCAGAAACGAGATATCTGCCCCTGGAAAAACTTGTCCTGGCACTTAGGACAGCAACGAGAAAGCTGCCACACTACTTCCAAAGCCATAGGGTTATAGTGTACACTGAGTTTCCATTGAAGTCACTACTACGAAGGGCAGATTTTTCTGGAAGAATCTCGACGTGGTCCGTCGAGCTGAGTCAGTATGATATTGATTTTCAACCGCGAACAGCAATTAAAGGCCAAGTGTTGGCTGATTTTGTGGCAGAGTTTTCTCCTACGGTAGCTCCCCTGCCTCCTACGAAAAAAGGACAGGAGAATGGAACACTGTCCACGATGGACAAGGTCTCAGCCGAACAGGACGCCACGGAATGGAAATTATTCGTTGACGGATCAGCTTGTAATACTGGTTCAGGAATTGGTGTTGTTCTTTTTCCTCCTGGAGGAATTATGATAGAACTGTCTGTTCGGCTGGGATTCAGCGCGTCGAATAACGTAGCGGAGTACGAGGCACTCCTAGCTGGGTTGAGAAGTGCGAAGACTCTGAAGGCAAAAAGAGTTAGGGTGCATTGTGACTCGCAGCTTGTGGTAAACCAGCTGTCCGGCGAGTATCAGGCCCGGAATGAAAAGATGGCGGCATACGTGGAAGCTGCCAAAGATTTGCTTGACACCTTCGAGAGGGTCCACATTGAACAGATAAGCTCCGGACAAAATGCACATGCAGATTCTTTGGCATGGCTGGCTGCAGCAGTCCCAACTGAACTCAAGCGAAGAGTTGCAGTTGAGTATCTGAATGAGCCGAGCATTGGTAGAAGTGTGGAGTTAGTTTTGGAGGTGACCCAAGGTCCAAGTTGGATGGACCCAATCGTGGAGTTTTTACGAGATGAAATACTCCCCGCTGACAAGAAGGAAGCACATAAGGTCAAAATCAAGTCTGCACGTTTTTGGCTTTCCCCAGAAGGGAAGCTTTACAGAAAGTCCTTCACAGGCCCATATTTGTTGTGCGTGCACCCCGAGATGGTTCAAGAATTTCTTCATGAAATACATGAGGGAACATGTGGGAGTCATGCTGGGGGAAGATCCATTGCCCACCGAGCAATTACCCAAGGTTATTGGTGGCCTCATATGCAGGAAGATGCAAAGATGTACGTTAAAATTTGTGAGAAATGTCAGAAATTCTCACCAATGATTCGAACACCTGCGGAGGATTTGGTGCCGTTGACAAGCCCTTGGCCGTTTGCTCAATGGGGAATGGACATCGTGGGTCCATTGCACAAAGCAACTGGGAACCGAAAATTCCTTTTAGTTGCAACGGATTATTTCACTAAATGGATTGAGGCTGAACCACTGGCCAAGATCACCGAACCCATGGTTGAGAGGTTCGTGTGGAAGAGTATTATTACTCGATTTGGGGTCCCCTATTCTTTGATCACAGATAACGGGTCCCAATTTCAAAAGAAATTCAAGGCGTTCTGTGCCCAATATGGAATTCGAAATTATTATTCCACTCCAGCCTACCCTCAGAGTAATGGGCAGGCAGAAGCGTCTAACAAAACCATTCTTGATGGGATCAAGAAGAGGTTGGATAAGGCAAAGGGGAAATGGCCTGATGAATTGCCCCTTGTTTTATGGGCTCATAGGACAACACCGAGGAGGTCTACGGGAGAGACCCCCTATTCGTTGGCATACGGTACAGAGGCAGTTATACCTCTAGAAGTAGGACTTCCAACGAACAGGACTGTGTTGGTTGAAAGTGGGGGCAATGACAGAGCCCTCGAAATTGAGCTTGACCTCGCCGAGGAGAGGAGAGAAAGGGCCCTAATCCATTTGGCCTCGTATCAGGAACAGCTGACGAAGAGCTACAATAAGCATGTTCACCCACGAGAATTTGGTGTTGGGGACCTTGTACTACGAAAGGTGCTCGGCAACACCAAGATAGCCAATGAAGGCAAGCTAGGAGCCAATTGGGAAGGCCCGTATCGGGTAACTGAGATTGTGGGCATTGGGGCCTACAGGTTGGTTGATCTGGACGGCGTCCCAATTCCGAGGCCATGGAATGCTCATAATCTGAGAAAATTCTTTGTTTAAAAGAATTTAATTTTGTTGCACTACGTGATTGTGTGGGAATTACGAAAGAAATTCTCTTGTGTTTCTTACTATGTTCTAGTTGTAAGGGGTACGAATAACGCCCCCTTAAGTTCAGTCTATGAATAAAGACATTCTTTTCCTCACAGTCTATATTCAGCCTTTTGAGATATTTGTTTTTAAATATGAAACATGAATATTGATTTTCTTTTCCCTATTCATATTGGGGAGCATGGGATTGGCATGAACGCCATATACGAATATATTTATGCTTGATAGCTCGAGAATCGCGTACGAATAAATGCTTAAGTATGAGAAACTTACCCCAAGTATGAAAAAACTTGGGATGCATGCAGCTGTTCGGGTACAATCATTCGGATAAATGATTGTGCTGAATAGTATGAGATACTATAAGTCTGAGAAACTTACAGTTAACTGTTGTAATTAAATTCGATTTCTTTTTGATCAAATCTGGTATGAGATACCTCAAGTACGAAATACTTGATTTTGTGAGGCATAACGAGACATGCCAAATCTAAGTATGAGAAACTTACTGTTGGGTATGAGACACCTTAAGTACGAATATACTTAGAAATACTCAGACTTGCATATGAGAACATGCAAGAAATCAAGAACGAAAGGCTTGGTTCTGTTATGACAAACTACGAACCTACGAAACAGGCATAACGAAATGTTTGCATAAAAGCTAACAAGATTACGATAATCAAACCACAAGGAGGTACAAGATACCCAGACAGTGCCCACGAAGGGCCGAACAAACGCTAAAGCAAAGTTATGCCACGATGGGCCGAATACTTGTACGAAACAAAACAAGAAAAGAAGAGATATCAAAGTCACGTGCCTCACAGGGCTGGAATAAACTACGGTCTCGCAGGACCTGCGTTGTTGCTCAGGGGAAGTAATCTCACCTTAATCCAGGTTTTGGATCTCGGGAAGCACATCTGCTGTGACCTCCACAGTTGCATTGCCTCCTTCCTCAACTACAACTTCATTAGCAGCTTCCTGGGCTGGCAGCTGTTCGGTCCCTGCAACCTGTAGCTCGACTCGAGTTTCTTCATCAGCTCCAGCAAACTCATCGATTTGCTGATCCACGTCATCTTCAGGGGCATCGCCTTGCTCCTCAGCTGCTGCTGCACGGCCACTGGGGAGATCATTCTCAACCCATAGTGGTGAGTCGTCCGGAACGCCAGCCTTGGTCAAACAGGCCTCCCAGCTTGCTGCCCAAATATGGTCTTGGATGCCCGGCATCTGCTCGACGTAGCTCGAAGTAGTGGCATCGAAGCCCTTTTCGTATCCAGCATCGAAGGCTGCTTTTTTGGTATTGTCGATCTCAGCCAGGGCCTGCTTGAGGTTATCCTCAGCAGTCTCTAGGCTGCCTTTGGCCTCTGCGTAGTCAGCTTTGGCATTGTCTCTCTCTCGCTCGAGCCTAGCGACTGTTCGGAGCAACCTGGTGTTGTCCGTCAATAGTTTGACCCTCTCGGTTTCAGCATCTTGGAGCTTCTGACCCAGCGTCATCATTTTTTGAATAAACTGTACAGTTATGACAAATAAGTTAGTAGAATACTTAACTATCATGAGTAAGGACCTTTGCTACGAGAGAGTATTTGGTTACCTTGATTCCACTAACAAGACCAGTGGAAACGAGCCTATCTGCAGAGGACGAGGATTCTTTCTGCATATCCACGGGGAGTGCTAGCCCCTGGGCTAGGGCTAGAGCAGTGTCGGAGGAGCTGGCGCTGTCTCCAACATTCACGGGTCGATCTCCCCTCATGAGTTGAGGGGCCCAGACCTCGGGAGTAACTTGGGTGCTCGTCGACGGAGTCTCCAACGGCACCGAAGTAGTCAGAACATCGGTGTTCCCAGCTTCATCACTCCGGGGACGTTTGTCTCGATGAGCGTCGTCACCCTCGTTCAATGTGTCAGAGTCTCGGGGAGATGAGGAGGATCGAACCGAACCACCTCTGTTACGACGTGGTGGTGGTGGAGCGTGCCCGGTGGACGCTGCCCGGCCAGAGCCGCGTCCACGACCACGGGCAGAAACGGACAAAAGAGAGCCGAGATTCAAAGGCTGACGGGCCATTATACTTGGTGAAGGAGGCGAAGCTGAATACCCGGGTGATGAAGATTGACTGGTATCTCGATCAGGTAATAGCTGTTCGGCCCGGTGTCGAATGGACCTCCTTAATCTCAAGCGAGGCAGTGGAATACCTTCTGAGATAGGGACTTCACCGGACTGCCCGGCAACCGTCACTCCGGTGTCACGCCTTGAGCTTGAAGGCTGTACAGCGGTTGATGTGGAAGCAGCACTGGTACTAGGGTTGGCAAGCCTTCTGTCAATGACCCCCCTATACGCAGGCGTATACCCTAGCAGCACGTCGGCGTTGCGGCCCTTACCAGCTGTTCGGGTGCCAGGCTCCCCTGTGTATCTAAGAACTCTGTTGATATCTTCTGTTCGGATGTGGCTTGGGACGCGTCTGGGCCTTTTGTTGGCGTTGTCAGCTGCAACATTAAAATCCAGAGGAGAGATTAGAAGTTTGCACAGGCTATAAGAACTCAGTAAACGAAAAGGTACGAGATAAAATCGAGAGCATACGTGGGTAACCCCATATGTGGGGACAGTGCAAACCCACCACTTGGCCGTCTTCCCCTATTGGCTCGAACGCTCCAGTCACGTAGAGGAAGTCGATCTCGTGGTCACGAGCAGAATCTGGCAGGTTTAGCACGAGACGCTTTTCTGCCCTCCTAACTTTGAAATAAAAAGTGTTGTACTCGGGATTTAATACTATGCTGTACCACCACTGGATTTCCCAGATTCCTAATTGGGTCCCCAGGATCCTATTTAGAGCTAATACCCCCATCACTAGCCTGAAAACATTTGTCGAGACTTGCATGGGAGTGAGGCGGTACCAATTCAAAACTTGACGGAGTAATGGGTGGAGGGGAAAACGGACTCCACCCTCAACGATTGCCACTATCGGGATGCACATCCTGTCCCATGAACCGCCATCTCTGTCCGCCCCCAGAGGGGCGAGCTCGAGCCCTACGTTATCAGGGATGGCATATTTTGTCCTAAAGGCCGCCATGGCTGTAGGATTCTCGCAAAGTTTTCTAAATTTACCCGGTTTGGGAGCGTCATTATTTTCATTAGCCATGGATGCTTCGAAAAGCTTTGCAAAATCTAAACAAAACCCTAGCGGAAGGAAGATTTTTGGGACGGGAGGCCACAGAAATGAAACAGGAGAGTAAGAATGAGAATCTTACAGAGATGTTTGCAGTGGTGGCCTGAGAAGCAATTGGGTTCACAGATGGCGGCGATGGCGTTTTGAGTCGCTCAGGCTGGGGAAGACGAGAGGAGGATTTGAAAAAGTAAACCCAAATGAACCCCTTTTCAGAGGTTTAAGGGCTGGAGACGGAGACGAAACGTCCCTCTCCACGCCGTTACAAGTTAAAGTAACGGAAAGCGGGGTTTACGCTAAACGACGTTTGAAAAACGTCAGTTCAAAATTAAATATAGGGCGTACGAGATACGCCACGTGGAGTTATTTCCCCAAGATGGTATAATGACGAAGCCGCCAAGAATATCAAAGGGTATCAGATGTGATGACTGCTCGGGGCTGGACGAATATGGTCCAGAACGGTTGTTTCTAAAAAGCCCCACCCATTGCCCCCGAACAGTGGCAAATGGATGGGGCTGGGGAGCAATTGTAGGGAGGTATTCCCGAACAAGTAAGATTAGTCGCCGAACACGTGATGTGTTAGGGACACGTGGCAGACATGATAAGTTTGTTGCCGGGCAGTGCGATAAGCGGCTACGTGGACCAATGACATGAGAAGTTATTGGTCCAGACAGTCTGTTCGGCCGCTAAGGTCAAAAGACATGTGAAGTCATTTGACCAGATACAACAATGTGGACCAGTGATATGTGAAGTCATTGGTCCAGGAGGACTGTTCGGCAAAGAGGAAGCCGAACAGTGGAAAACGTTGCCGTAAGTCGTAACATGGCAAGAATGTACCAGAATGGTAGTATTCCATAAAAGGATACGATCCCGAGTATATAGGATCGAGGCATGAGACCCAACGTGAGTGGGGTGTTCGGATAATTATGGGAAAGAGTCCCAAAAGGACTAAGAATCCCATAATGGTTAAGCTATTATACAGATAAGGGAACGAGAATCCATGAGATACTAGGTTTCCTATACGAGGTAGGAATCCTAGGGCAACAGGGATGCTTGGGCAGCAAGCATCCGTGAACCTATAAATACGAGGTAAGCCTGGAGGAAAAAGGTACGCAATATTTGGCCATCTCTTATTGCTTTCCTACTGATAATTAGGGTTTAGATCGGTACGTGATACTAACTTAAGCATCGGAGGGCCTTTGCCACGAGAGGCAAAGGTGCGTTCACCCCTTGTCTGTTTTGCAGATTAGGGTTCCGACGAAGAACTAGGGTTTCGGTGTAGAGGCACGTGCAGCCGCTACAAATTGGTGTTGTTCAGAACACTAATTGTTTTCATCCCCCTACACATAAAGCTATTAATGCATACTAGTGCTCAGCAAAGGGTTTAAACAATTAAGAACTGGTCTTAACCATCCATACCTTGCTTCCTTGCAACTGAAAATAAAACTAACTGGGCTCTGGAATGACCAGTGCACACCCAGTATCTACTGAAATATAGGAAAAATAATATTCAGTGACAAAATAGGATTTTGATGACGGCAGCACTCCTGAGCGCTCAGGAATGGTCCCGAGCGCTCGGGAGTGAACACAGTGCCCAGAAAATGTTTTGTTTCTTTTTACTCCTTTTGCTCTTGTTGCTAAACTAAGGTCAAATGAGCTCACAACCAGTATGAGGAACTGGTGTGAGCCCTTTGATCCCCCTCAGAAACTTGAAAACAGTAGGTTTTTTTGAAGTATAAAATGAACTTTTATACCTTTGCTTGACTTGAACTTTGCTTCTTGGACTGATTGGATGCTTGAAAATGGGTAGAAAACACTAAGAAAAAGAGTTTTAGATGAACTAGAGAATTGTGATTTTTGAAGTACTTGAAGGTTATTTGAAATTTTCCTTAGAAAACACAAGTTCTTGAAAAATATTTGAGGGAGGTTTTAAAACTGAAAATTTCAGAACATAACACAAGGAGAGAGTAAAATTTCGTGTCCCTTGTGTGTAGAATGAAGGGGTATTTATAGGGGTGGAAGAAATAAGTTTGAAATTTGAAAATTAAATCAAAAAATAAGGAGAAAATAGTTTTGGGAGGGAAAACAGGCTTGACTGGTCTTCTGCTGGCTTAAGCAAACATCTGGAACATGCAACTTTGAACTGTAATTTTAAAATCTAAACAAAAACGTGGTCAAAGATGAAGCTCAACATCCAATACTCTGTCAGTACTCCCGAGCGCTCAAAAGTGGCACTCCCGAGCGCTCAAGAGTGGTCCCGAGCGCTTAGGAGTGACTGCCCAACTTCAGAAGGGCGCCACGGACACTCCCGAACTTGGTTTTGGGTGTTTTTCGAAGCGTTGGAAAGCTTGTTAAGTCCTCTTTCTAACCCAATTGGTTTCATTCAAAGTTATTTTATATGCTAAAATGTGTGTCAATTTTACCCACAGGGTGTCGAAAAAAAAACGATGGTTTTGGTTTGTAAAAGTCCAAGAGGTATCGTTCAAGCTTTAGCCAAGTCCTATTTTTATTCCTTTTCATCATCGGGGAGCCTCAAGGGCGCAAATTAAGGATAATTAATAGGTTCAAATTGGGGTGTCTACACTAACCACATAATAAAATTCAGCACATCAGACCACATTAAAGAGTCTCGTTTTCATAATCAAAAAGTAACCCGATTAGATGAATAGCAATTAGTGTGTACATACTTCCATAAGCCCGACCACACATGATAAAAATACTTATTTGGCAGCCATGGAGGAGCTACTATCCCATGTTGCAAACTAAACCCAGTTTCAGCACCGGACACATTATTTTTAGCGTTTCGGCTCACATCCTAGCAGATTTCGATGAAATTTAACACTAACATTCATTTATAGCAGCTGTAGGAGAAGGGTTACGTGAGAGACTGCTTACGTGTAGTTATCCGTGAGTTGGAGAGGTGCGATTGGTCGATGACTAGCTGAAAGGAAAAGAGGGGAGACCTTCTGGGGTGAGGGAGAAGAGCAGGAGGTATGGAAGAAATAGAGGCAGTGTGTCCGTTCTGTTTTCCGTGAGGTGTTCGACCTTCTCCTGGCTTGAGCGAGTGAGATCACTCCTTCTCTTTGAGGAAGTTTGCTCTCATTCCTCAAATTCAGTGCTCACTCACTTTTTCTAGAAAAAGGGTCGTCATCAATCATTGGAAATGTCAGGGGTATTTATAGGGCACCTGGGCCTAGGTCAGGCCCAGGGCGGCGCTCCTATCAACTCCCGACACGTGTCCCTCCTGTACCTCCTGGCCCCAAGAAAACTTGCCCTTCCGCGGACACTTTTCCGCGGGAAGGCTCACTTTCCCACAGCGACACCTCCAATTCCAAGCCACCAAGCCACAAGAAATTCCCCAATTCCCGCTGGAGCGAGGTCGCGACCCGCAACAATCGTTCTTTCTCCGCGGGGCTCCCTCCGGGCCCTGCCTCTAAGCCCGGGATGGAAACCTCCGGGGGATCTTTGATGAAAACCTTGCTATAGTCACGGGGTCCAGGAGACCCGTGGAACCTTAGTATGAATCCTACCGTTAGAATCATCCCATGGTGTCCGCAGAGGTAATTCCGCGGTGATCCTCTTTTCCGCGGACGATTTCTGCGGGGACACTCATTTGCTTCATCTGCACACGTGTCATTATTTCATCAGGTAGTCAACCACTATCCTTCCGTGGGTCCCATCGCCACGCGTCCGCTCGTGATTGAAGGGTCAAATGGTCGTCCCAAATAGTAAGCCAATAATGTTGACCAAGCCTATATATGCCTCCCGTACGCAACCGACGGGAGCTCGTCGCCCGCGTGCGTAATATGCCAAGTTCCCGCGGTCATCCTCGAGCCGTCTCGCGGGATGGTGGATGCTTGTACAGCCGGTGTCGCTTCGTGCACTGATGTAACTCTTGATGTACGGCTGCCATAAATGCTCCTTTTTAACCGACTTACTATATAAACCTTTTTCACCCGTTATTTCCTTTTCACCTACCGTTCAAACCCTAGTTAAAACTCTGTCATTTGTGCTTTTCTCTCTAACGAGCGATCTTTTTCCTACTTTCACTTTTCGTAAAAGATCCCACATGGCCGCTCAAGGATCAATGGAGAAGGGCTCCGTATCTTCGATCCGTGGGGGACCCCTTTTGGACCCTGGTGGAGGCCTACGACGCTGAGGGGCCTTCTCCTTCCAATCCCCCTTTCTTTACATCTCCCGCTGACTTGGAGGACGCGGAGTTAGTCAATCCGTCTTCAGTTTCGCGTCTTTGCCTAAAGCGCGGGGATTTCCCCTACTCCGAATGCCGTTTCGGGGCCCAGGCTTCGCCACCCTCGGACTGGGCCGAGTGGGTTGACGAGGTTGTAGAGAATGCCCCCCTTAAGTAGATCCTGATAGCGAGTGGAACCTATGAAGCCGTGCTATTGTCGCGAAGCCTAAATATTCCAAGGCAGGGAGGGCCATCAGAAATTTAAACCATGCATGCTCGCGCTAGAGCATTGACACACATTCCTTCATATGGGCATGGGGCGAGAGTGGCCTTTCGCCGGAGGACTTGGTGATCCTTACCCGCCTTCCCTTACGCGGGGTCACGCTCTTTGACCTTAGCAACCTCTCCCTCGCGAACCAACAAGATACCGCGGAACTGCGGAGGCTGGGTAAGCTCGCTCAGTTTGGTCCCATATTTACAGCCCAGGGTGTTCGCAAGAATGCTGCAGCGAACGCCAAGAAGACTTTTTTTTTAATGTTCTACATCCTTTAATATGTGCTGGCTCTCACAAGGAGTATATAACTAACACAGCAAGGGCTCGATTGGATGTCGTATTCGTTGGGTGTATGAGGCAATCCGAGTGTATTGGTTTTGATTGGACAGGTTGTGCATCGTTTGGATGATCGATTCGTCCTGTATTTCTTCATCCCCCTTCTTCATTAACACAGGGGTAGAGGTACTAATTTATTGCCACCCCTAGAGGTTGCCACCCCTGGGTGCATCGTTGTGGTGGATCTATAGCTTTACCATCGCCGTTGACTGGTGGTGGATCTATGGTGGAAGTCAACTGGTCGTTGATCCACCGAGAACAGTGAAAATCGTGAGGTGTGGATTTGGAAAATGACTGGGTGCAAGTGGGTTTGGTATTTTGTAGAGGTGGCAAACGGGCCGGTTTGGGGGGATTGAAACGAGTCACGGGTCAAATATGAACGGGTCAAATATGGGTAAAAAAAATAAACGGGTTGAAACCGGTCGGATCGAATACGGGTCAAGCCAATCCCTCCTGACCCAACCCTTTTTCCTTTTTTTTTTTTTAAAAAAAATATTTAATTCCCCTATATCGAAACTCAAACTTGCTAAACAAAAATACCACATCTACGAACCTTTCATAATCAATAAGCAATTTTTTTTTATATTTGCTTGTTTTGCGAGAAACTTTTTACCTTTGTTAGTTCGTCTCGACAAGAGAATCGAAAAAGTAATTTGGGTGAAAGTCAATTTTTTACTTTTCTGATTGGAGCGAATAAAAAATTGTAAAATACTTGTTGCAAAACAACAAGCACGAAAAAAAGCTGAATAAGAACAAAACGAAAAAAAATCCAAAAGAGATAGAAGAGCTCAAGGGATTGGTGAGAGAGAGAGAGAGAGAGAATTTGTGTGGATAAATTTGACCGCCCGAATGTGCAGAGCAGGTACCGCATGAGATATACCTACCCGGCACCAAAAAACTCCTCGTTCTTAGCGGAACGGGCCTTGTCAGAGTGATTGATTTTGGAGATTATAAGTCTTTGAGAGAGAGAGAGAGTATTTGTGTGGATGTTTATCTCACTGGATCTTTTTTCTAGCAAAAACAGTTCATTCTTGTTTTGTACATGAGGCGTACAGATGGAGCGAGAGGATGAGCGAGAGATTAGTAAATCAATTATTACCTGTAGTTCACTGTTTTGCAGGGGTGGGTCTTTTGATTTTAACCCATATTGAACCCATTTTTAACCCACTTAAACCCATTATAAAATATTGGCGGGTTGGTTGGGTTATAAGTGGACGAATTTGGACGGGTTAAAAAATATGGATTGAAATTGCCACCTCTAGTATTTTGGAATAGAGGAGAATGGAAAATGGACGGCAGGATGGAGAATGGAAACAAATGGATGGCTGGGACAAATGGAAAAAGTTTTACAAATCAAATAACATTCTAAGTTTTTTTTATGATTAGTAAATTAATTAATTTATAAGTAAACAAATTTATTATCGCTTCATTGTCCAAAACTAATTAAATTAATTAGGTTTTGCAATTATATATTTAATGTAATGCATAATTAAGTTTGGAATGCACAAGAGTCATTTGATAGTTTTTTACATTATTCGCCCTTTCTTATTTCTCTTCTCTAATACATCATCTAGAATACTTTTTAATTTCTCTCCATGTCACATTACGTGGGTCCTCATTTCTTAATTAATACTTCTTACTATTATATTCCCTCCTATAAATAATAAAACAAAAACTCATACATCATCCAATCCCCTGAGTATTTTGAGAGGGAGGAGGAGAGAATCTGGAGTACTGGAGAGAGCACATGGGGAACTTGGGGTAGGGAGGTCCCGCGTTTCCTGGTAAAGCTAAAAACCCCATTCACATTACAAAACACTACAATGGACAAGGAGAGGCAGCACGTGACTTTTCTTCCTTTACCACCAACATCCTCTGCTCTGCTCTCTCTCTCTCTCTCTCATTAGCGCCAAACAAACTTCGACATTTAACACAGAGATAATTTAGTGGGATCTGTGCCCTAATCATCAATTACATTTTAATTAAGTAGTAGTATCTCTCTGTTGATTACGTACATTGTACAGGGGGGGTGGGTCGGGTCAACGGGTAACTGTTTTGAAGTCAACCTTTGGTTTAACGATTTGTTTTGCAGCATTTTTAATGGGGTTCCTTCTTTCTTGATTCCCATTATTTTTTCAGGTAATTATAGATGACTTTAACACAATTAAATGGAATCGGCTCCCTCCTAAAAAAAAAATTAGACCAATCTAATTTTGGATTTCATCAAGTGAGATTTAAATTGTTCATTGGTAGAGCTTGCCGACAAGCTTATCACAACAAAAGTCATGTTAATCGAATGCTAATCAACAACTGATCGGCATATTTTAATTAACATGAAATAAATGAGTTTTGATCCCACATAGGAGTATCAATCTATTTTTTTCACAACTGAGATGTGTACTTTAAAATAGGTGCATATGGTACACCATTTTAAGGGGTGTGTATTGTAGACTTTCCCTTGATCAACATTGGATTAAAACATGATCATTTGACCTTCACAATAGCTAGCCACAACACCCAACCACCACTAGCTTGACTGATCCACAATCCATTTAGTAACCATTATCCGATTACCAAGCCACCATTTTAATTAGGTTTAACAGTTTTATCGATCATATGTGATACTCCATATATTCATCTCTAATTGTTTGTGCATTTTGAGAAATCCAACTAAACACAACATTACATGTTAAAGATTTGAACTTTCCCAAAATATGCACTTCTATTCAGAATGGACTTGTTTCAATTCTTGAGAGAAGGGTAAAAGAGAAAACTCATACAAATTTGTTCTTTTATTTTTTAAAATGGATGGATACTTTTAAACATGACAAAGTAAAAAAGAGGACAAACAAATTAGGACAGAATGAGTATGTTATTTTATCAAGATGCCACAATTGGAAAAGGAAAAACAACATGGTTGGAAAGGCAAGAAGAATGTAGCAGTGGTTTGCAAGTGAAGTTTGCATTTAATAGCAAAAGTGGTTTGATTTTAATTATGTCACTGCTTTGTTTGGATTGGAATTTGAAATTTTTTTTGAAAAATAGTTGGGATAATAAGTGGAAAGAGATAGAGAGAGAAATGTTAAAAGTAGGGAAAATCTAGAAGGAATTCAGAGGGAATTTTTTGAAAAATTCTTTTTGAGTTGCAAAGAGAACAAAGCAATAACCCTAAATCCAAATTGACAACAATCAAAAGTGTTTGATAGACCTTGCCCGGTTAGAGTCCTAGAGAATTTAAGCAGTGGGATATATGGAGGGTTGACATTGTCGTTAAATAAAGAGTCCTTGGATTTGAACTGCAAAAACTACAAGCATGTGGAGTGATGCCTGACAAAACTAAAATCTAGGGTTTAGTTTGTAATTGTCGCGAATATATATTTGCACGCCTCAATTTCTACGCGATCGGAATCACCACCAGCCCAAAATCTTAATTCGAACACATACAGACCCTCTCTCTCTCTCTCTCTCTCTCTCTCTCTCTCTCTCTCTCTCAATTTTCTGGAGGAAGTGAATGCGCCTCCGATCCTCAGGGTGGAGAACTTGTCTGAAATGCTCTGTCTTTCATTCTACATGCCACGGATCTGAAAAGCGAACGTTCCAATTCCCCTTCGAGTTTTCGAATTGCGAGCAGAATTCGGAAACTTGCAAGCAGAATTCGGAAACTCGAAGCAGTTGTTTATCTGGTTCGGACGCTGGATCTGATTCGAAATATCGTAAAACAATTGCGTGGGAAATAGCGTGCTGTTGATGGAGCTTCGTCAACCCCGTCCCTTCGGAGCCGAAGGTAAATTACAAACGGTAGAGAATAAGTAAATTCAAGTGTATATAAATGTTAATTGGGACCCAGCTAGGGGGCTGTGAATTGGGCTCCAAAATTAGCAGAGGTGCGCGAAAGCTGGTCGGACACCTGCGTAATGAAAAATAAAAATACGCATTTTGATAATCGAATTATGCTTTACTTGAGCTGTGTTGATCCAAATTTATTGTTAGTAGTTATGTTTTCATTCGCAGGAAGGAAATCGACGCATGACTTTCTTTCGCTGTATTCACCAGTCCAACAAGATCCAAGGCCTACTTCTCAAGGTGATTAAAACATATGCTTTCTATTCAATTTTTAATGAAGAAAGAAAATTGGAGTCCTCAATTTGTTGCTGTTCGTGTGTGCATGTGTTGTTATTAACGAGTCTTTGGGCTTCTTTTTTTTTTAATAAAGTGCTGTTTCTGTAAATTCGACCTTTTTTTTTCCCCTTATATATGTAGGAGGAAGGGAAAGATACTACTACTATTAAACAGGAGTTTAAATACGAGTAGGGAGTTTTCGGCCTTCTCGACTTTTTTATTTTTTTTGGTTGCTTGAGCTAGAGATCTACAATTATCCAAAAAATAGTTAATTGGTGACACTTAACGTCACAATTTTTTCCCCAAAAAATAGTTAGTTGATTGGTTCATTTATTAACGTCCCCTCTTATGTTAATAAATGTGACGTACTGAAGTTGAAATTTTCAATATGTGAAGAAGTGGTTGAAATATTTCATAACTTCGGTGGATTTGTGGAAAATCAATGAAATTCTTTTATCGTCCATCTTTCTTTTATTTTTATTAACTAATCAGTGCACCAAAAATCTAGATCGGTGGAAAGTCTTGTTGAATTCATGGCCCCCGCTAGCGAACTATGGAATTAGTCTTAGTCGAGTAATGCGTAAACTGGCCCGGATACTTGGTTACCGAAATAAAATTTCATGGAAGAGAAGAGGAAAAAGGACAGCAGAACTGAGGATAGCACAAATGCGAAAAGGAAAGAAAACTTTAGGTTCACGTGGGGTGGGAAATATCTATATCCAACCATCCAAGCGACGTTGTTTAATACAGTACTTACTCCAGTATATAGTGTTGTGTCGTCTGTCGATACGAGTGTGGTGGGTATTTCAACATAAGCTATACCCGTGACCCCAATTCAATTATATGGAACTGGGCTATGTGTTTTATGGTGGGCCCGCCCGCATTTGCCTAATCCAAAAAGGGTGAGAGGTTGGGGCTTTTTATCACCGTCCATCGGATTGGAGTATTTGGTAGTTAGAGGGTGGGTCCCAGAACGGAGTTACTATTATGAGATACGAATAAACACAATAAACATTCTTGTCGTCATCGCCACACGTCGGGCCTACGGGGGAGGTGGGGGAGGTGCAGATCTCCCAAAAGCAAAATTATTTTTTTTAAATTTTTTTCTATGGTGGTTAGAGGTATCTGGTCAGTTTAGGCGGAAATTGTATACTCCCTTCTTTGATTGGGTCAAAAGCAGCCATCCCTCCGAAATTAAGAAATTTACAAAAAAAAATTACTCCTACTTTTTTTACTGCATGTCCCTAAAAAATTACTGTATGTTAACTAAATAGTAGAGGCACGTGATCCGTGATAGTATATGGTTTTAAGTGCAAAATGTCTCTCCTGATCTGTGTTGGTGGGGGCAGGTCCTCCGTCTTTGTTGCTTTCTGCCTCATTAATTTTCAAGCGTGGATCTCCTACAGATCAGACACCAGGTCTACCGCCAACTGGTGTTACGTCACATTGCCCATCACAATTTTTGTTTTTCTTTATTTTCCTTTGGTATCCATTACTACAATTCTAATCCCTTCCTCCGGTTAAGGGCATTTATAGGTCTTTTCCGGCCACTTCGAATCTTCGATGATCAGCCCGATCGTATTCTATTACTCTTTGAGAACATCGTGTGTGAAGAGTATGTTAGGAAAAAAACTGTATCAAAATTTACGTTGATCGGATATCGTTGAATATATGATGGTGACTCATTTTTTTGTTGTGAAAAATGGAATATCATTTCAGTAACTAGTTTTTTCGGAGATAAATGTGCTCTATAATCATGTAGATAGATATCCAATCAACTTGATTTTTTATGACACCTCATGTGCTAAACGAACTCTAAAATATTAAATGTCGACTGTCGAAGTGGGCTCGTCACGGGCTCACAAATGCTCTTAAAAAAATGGTCTAGTCCCTATTGACCGGAGAGAATTCTCTCTCCTATTCTTTTATCCTTTTAAATCAAAAGAGTTTTTTTGTTTGTTTGTTTCAATGTTTGATAGGAAATCAAGGAGTTAACATAAAGAAAAGATAGTCACAACAAGAGACTAGGGGATCCTGTTGTGACCAGTTCCCATTCCCATCCCGAGCCAAAGAAAATAATTTGGATCGTTCATTTTGCTCACCTCGTTGGGTAAATGTTTGTAAAAAATTAAGTTGATCTGCTATCGGTACCAATATGAATATGTCAGTCTTGAAGTTTATTCTCAAATTCATACAAGCCGTCAAATTCTCTTAAAACAAATGTGTTTCGTTTCTGTTGGAAGTTGGTACCGATGTCTTATTCATCTAAATTTTTGCACACATTACCTATTTGACGATCCAAATAAAATGAACAATTGGGATTGCATTTTTGACCCAAGATGAGGCCCATATGTAAAATGCAGCCTGCTATATTGGCTCTATCCCGGTGTTAGATGCAGTATAGGAGGAATAGTCTGGATAAAAGCATCGTGTACCCTCACCACTAGAAAAACTTGATTTATGAGAAAAAAAAATTATCCAGAATCCATGAGAATAATTTCTTGAAAGTACTGCATTTTGCTGCTATTATGAGCCACAAAATTATAGTAATCATTTGGTTACAAATGAAGGTCCAAAAAGTCCCATAAATCTCTTTTAAATGAATTAGACTTTACAAATTAGAACATCCATAAAAAGGTAACATGGTTGGAAGCTCAAATGGTAGACTTTGATTGTTCCCAAAAGAAAACAAGAATAACTTATTTTTGAGAAAAGTACCTGAATTTAATTATCATTATTCAAAGGCTGTTTAAATTCTATGTTGTGTATTATATGCACCTCCCAAAATGTTATGAATTGTAAAGAAAATGTTACGAATCGTATTACTAAAAAATTACGAATCGTATAAAAGTTACGAGATACACCAAAATGTTATGAATCATACTGCTAAAAGGTTATAAATTCTAAAACAAAAGTTACGAAACATACTAAAATGTTATGAATGAACCTTAAAATAGGTGCATATGGTATACCCTTTTAAGGAGTGTGTATAGACTTTCCCTATCTTGAATGTCTTTTTCTGGGGTCATTTAGGTCGCTAACTTCTGTTCAAAATACTTCTTCTGGGTGCTAGCTTGACTTTTCTAAGTTCTTCTAATCCTAGGTTTTAAATTTATATCTCGTATCAAAAGATGTTTACGGCAGATGAAATTTCTTACTTCTGTTGTTACTGGTTGTTTCATTTTTCATTCGTGTAGACATTTTGGTTTGATCTTGTTATTAATTAATCGGAAAACTAGTTTAAAGTGACAATTTCTGGAAAAACTGCTCTGTCTTTTTTTTCAATTGCTTTGGTCACAAAACTCACGGTGCTTTGATATGGTTTTGGTCCACAATACACCTGTTGATGCCTAGTTTATCATTGCTGGTTGTTGAAGTAAAGAACAGTAGTCATTGACAGAGAAACTATATTAGTTAGTCCTAAAACCGAAACAGTATATTGTTCAGTTCAATTCTGTTTTTCCTTCTGTAATTTTTGTTTTCCTCCATCCTCACCTCAAAGCAGGCGCTTACCTCAAAACCCATGACTTCCTACAACCACTAGAGGGGTTAGGGAAGAACATTACCAAGGAAGAAAATAGCACAGTAGAAATTATCACGACGTTAGATAAGCCACCACCGCCAGCTCCTCCAGCTATTACTACTTCCGGTGAGCATCTCCTCCCCGGGGGCATCGGGACGTACAGCATAAGCCACATTTCTAATTACTTTAACCAAACGGTTCTGAAGCCAGATGGGGCCGCTGCAGTTTTTACCGTGGCTCAGTCAAGTAGTACAGACCGTAATGAGGAGAATTCGAACTCTAGTTCTTTTAACACAGGAAGTGGTTTTACACTGTGGGAAGAATCCGCGGTGAAGAAGGGAAAGACAGGGAAGGAGAATGTTGCCTCTGGAGATAGCAAACAGGTGTCAAAAGGTAAAGCTCAGTCATCCTGTTTGCTCCCCCACTATGATCTTCATTTTATTACTTGTCCATTTATGCATTTTGTTGGTATTGTTTTCTTTTCATGCATTTTGGTTTTGTGGTTTTGGAACCAAAAAAAGGAGTAAATTCACAGATAGTAATTGTTTTCATCTTTGAGGGAATAATTTTTTTTTCTGAAATCTAACTATTAACAATACTAACTTTTGTTGTGCAAAAAAATAAACATAAATAAATAGAAGGTGGTTTTCTTGTTATCAAAACAACTTTCTATTCCCTACCATCCTAAGAAGGTTATTTACAATAAATTAAAAAGTTTAGAAACTGCTTTCAGAAACAGTTTGTGAAAATATGAATATTATGTTTTCTTGAAAAATATAAACAGAAAACGTGTACGAATGATGCAAGGCGGGAGTATTCTTATGATTTATCGAGACTAGAAATAATCTTGTTTTGCTTCCTCTTTTACCTTCAATTTGTTATCTTAAGCATGTACTTTGTTTTGTATTGTTTTCATTTTGTGTCTTTGCCGATCAAAAAATAAATTGTTTTCTATTCTGATAAATAAATTGGATTATTAAATCCGGAAAAGTAGGTTAGTTTCAAAGACATTTTCTTGGGGTTTGCCTGAATATATAATATTTTTGTATTCTTGGTAATATAATAGAAGGCGTTAAAAACGCATGTAATAAAGTTTCTTATTCTTTCTTATAGCGCAATCTTTACTTGAATTGTTTGAACAATGATTTCACAAGGATATTATAACTGGCAATAAATCGAAAGTTTTAAACCTCAAGATCGTCCTGCTAATTTAAGAGTAGTGCTTTCATGTATGATAGAAACAAAATTCTAGAAGGCTACGGGTGGTTTTGGCGGTAAAAAGTAACATTAACTTTTTGGTAAAAAAAAGAAATCACATTTTGTTAGTTTTACATCAAACTTCTAGTCTTTTTGACTTATTTTTTCTTTTTAAAAAACGGTTTTGCTAACCTCCGCTCACTAGGTGGAGGATAATATACACATAATTCCAAATAAATTCGGATATCAATGTATATCTCACGGATATTAATATACTTTCATAAATATCAATACACCTTTCTCGGATATCAATACACCTTTTTACGTATTATCCTACCCTTTTGGGTAGATGTTAGAATACTCCTTTAAAAAAAATAATGAGTTTTGATCAAATTTTTTTACGATTCCTCTCATCGAGACGAATTAATAATCTACAAAATTTGACACAAAACTAACAAATACTATTTTTTTTTGAATAAAGACAAACCAAAAGGTCAATTTTACTTTTTTAGCCAAAACCACTTGAGTTGAACATCTAGGATTTTATAAAAGAACAATACACCAACATTTCAAATGCAGAAACAAAAAGGACTTCGTCAGGGCAAAAAACTTATTTATTCTTAGAATTTCCCAAGCAATTACAATTTTCTTTTAAGGGCACACTTACTTGACAATAAAATGAAGAGAGTTGTTGGCAAGAAGAAAGGTCAAGAAAGATGATGAAAATAGGACGATACTCATTTGTTGTGATGGATAAAGCAAGAGACTTTACATCGGTGATGATGATATTGATTGAGCAAGACCACCGGCTGAACAGACCAACTTTGGGATTAGTAGCAAAGTATTTCATTCAACCCAAGGCCCAAAATAACCTCCAACATCCAACTGAATTCTTTTCACCTGACCCGTGTATGGCAGAGGCAAGGGTAAATATTAGACGAGGCGCACTAGGAGGTGGCGGAGGAGGAGGACAATGGGCGACGTCGGGGCAGCGGCCATCACAATCTTTTTCCAACCACGTTGCCACCAACCATTGCAATGCCACCACCACTTTCAGCTCACTCTCTTCCTCTCAGTCAGTTGCCTTCTCTCTCCTCTTAACCCTTTTTGATATCAAGCCTTCAATTGAAACGATTGTAAACTGATCGACTATTGACTATTGTTTGGGTTTTCTTTGCATTTTATAGACCACCTTCATCTCAGAAGAATCAGACTTTCATGGATATGCTAAAATCTGCTAAGGTTTCCCAAGATGATGACGATGAGGAGGAGGAAGAGTTTGTGCTCAAGAAAGAGCCATCCCCATACCCCAAAAGTATATATCTCTCTACTATTTCTTTTTGCTATTGCTTCTCTACTTCTCTGTTTTAGTACCTTGTGCTATTGCTTCTCTACTTCTCTGTTTCAGTACTGCATGCTACTGCTTCTCTACATCTCTGTTTTAGTACCGCAGGAACTAAATATTGACTAGTTTTTCCAGATGATTTGTCTGTAAAATTGGCAGGTGAGGGTGGGAAGAGCAACGATCAGAAGCCTAACACCCCAAGATCAAAACACTCTGCAACTGAGCAGCGTAGGAGAAGCAAAATCAATGACAGGCATGTTGAAGCCTTTTCCCAATGCCGAAGTTTACTTAAGCTATTTGAGTATTATCTCTGTATGATATAATCAGGATCTTACATCATCTTTTACAGTTTCCCTTCCCATTTTGGTTCGTAGTTGAGTTTAATTATAGTCCCTTCTGCCTACAATGTGCTCATCCAAAAATACTATCACTCTTTTTGCCTATAGATGAAATTGTCCAAGAGTTGAGACATAAATAGGCATTTGGTATTAGTTGTACTAGTTTAAATGTCTTTTGTATGTTATTGCAATAGGTTGGCTAGTTTAAATGCCTCAAGATTGTATATATCATCTTGCAGGTTTCAGATGTTGAGAGACCTCATCCCTCATAGTGACCAAAAGAGAGATAAAGCATCATTCTTGCTAGAGGTACATGGATGCCTTATCTTCAGATATTATTTGTCCTGTTCTTCTACTCTACTGACAAAAACCTAAAAAATCAAATATTTATTGAGGGAAAATCCGAATCCATTTGCAGGTTATCGAGTACATTCAATTTTTGCAAGAGAGAGTGGAAAAATATGAGGTGTCATACCAGGGATGGAATCAAGAACCACCAAAGTTGATGCCATGGGTAAATCCTGACCTTGGTTTTGCAGTTCGCCCCGAAATTCCTTTGGCCTCAGTACTTGTTGACGCCATAATCTCGTATTTTGTTGCTCAAAATCAATAAAAAACCTAACTTCACCCAATGTGCATCAAATTACTGCTGAAATAGTTCCTTGTAAGTGGCCATGCTCTTAACTGAGGTGAATTATGACTAGTCTATCATATGATTTCATGAGTGCGGCCTTAAGAGTGGTAATTAGTTTCTTCGTGTAGCCTAGCCTCTTAAGATAAAAGCTTAGTTAAGTTCAATAGTGCACATGTTTGTTTATGGGATTAGATGTACTCGAAAAAAATGAGGCTCCAGTTTATATGTTTCACATATATGATAATAATGCCCAGAGGAGCACAAATTTCTTTAAATGTTACTGCATGTTGTGTTGTAATAAGAAAAATGCTTGGTCTTATGCCTAATTAATGGCTCTTTGCTGTTTGTTGAAGCAGAAAAACAATCAGAGTTCTGTAGAAGGTTTTGTTGATCAATCTCGAACTACAAATAGTGGCTCTGGTCCAAAGTTAATGTTTGCTGCAAAGTTTGATGAAGATAACATCGTTGTCTCACCTAATAATCCCCAGAATGGACACAATGGCATAGAATCTGACTTGAGCACTGTTACGACCTTGAAAGAAATTGATCTCTGCACTGTATTAACAAATAAAGCCGTACCTCTTTCTCTGCCCCTGCAGCCAAATATGCTCACTCCTACAGGAAGTAGCAGTCTAATGGTTCCAATTCCAGCTGGAGTGACATCTGGTATGGATAATGTAATGTCTCAACGTCAGTCTCCATTCTTGCAGAGCAGATCACATGCAACTGATAATACTGTTGCAAGTAATAAGCTAAAGGAACAGGAGTTGACTATTGAAAGTGGTAAAATTTGCATCTCAAGTGTATACTCTCAAGGGTGAGTGTTCATGTTGACCTATATTCATTCAATTTTTGCATGTTGTTGGGCTAACAATGGTTATCCTTACACAACTTAAACTGTGGGTATGTGGACTTATGAGTTGATTTCTTTGTTAATTGTTGAATGTAAGCATTCATATAGTTAGTGTATGGTTATCTAAGAATTGCATATTGCATTCATCTCTGTGTCGTAGTTCACACTGCTTATATTTTGAAATTCATTACCAGTTGACAAAAGCTGATTAATTCCTTGGCTCGAGGATGCTTGCTTCTATGTAACTTGGATTTAGTGTCTCTGGCAACTTAACCTAGCAATAGAAATTCAACCTGCTGTTTTTTCACCCGCAAAACTTTTGTATTATTCGTGTTGGCAAATGCTACAGTGGGCAATTGCTGAACTTGTATTATTTAATAAAGTGTAGAAGTAGAGTTTCTCCACAATTTCAATCACTTGGGCTGTGTTTCTATCATGGGTCTGTGGAATGATTTATGAAGAGAAAGGAAGATATTGGCATATAATGAGGTGAAGAAGCTAAATTTATCTTACTTAATTTCCCAGTAAACCTCTATCCCTTCATAAAGCTATCAGAAATCCCTGGAGACAAACCCTGGGGATGTAATTTCCCTCATGGTCCAAGTTCTACTTAGAAAATATTTGAAGCTATTGTCAGAAGGCGCACTTTTAAAGAACTTGTTTAAGATTTAGGGACTCCAGCGCATTATTAGTCGATGACTCATTTATTTGTTTGTTTGATTGGCAAAGAAAGTAATGTTTCATTGATAACAATAAAACATTACAAGAGAGGAGAGAAGGAAGATGACTTATTTAATATTGTTCTCTGTACATAATCTTCAAACTTTCTCCATTTGGTGTATGATATAAGGTGCCAGTGGTTTAAGCAATTAAATTTATCTTCTTTGGATTTGCAGAAAAACGACCCGTCTGGTATAAGCAGTTCATTTTTAATTTTGTTACTGAAAGTCGTTGTAGTGTGATTATAGCTTTACTTTCTTTCTTTTTGTCCGAAAACCTTCTTATTAATTGTGCTCTGATAATTTAAAGATTTGAACAGGTTGCTAAATACTCTAACACAAGCACTTCAGAGTTCTGGAATAGATTTGTCACAGGCCAGCATCTCAGTGCAAATTGATCTTGGAAAGAGAGCAAATGGTAGACTGCCTGCCTCAACATCCACAGCTAAGGTACTTTGACTTCCTTTCTTCCCCGGGTGTTCCAAAGTATAAATTTAAGCGTCATGATATTATCACTGCGTAGAATTGTCATTTATGCAAAATTTCTTGTTTCAGGATGTGGTGGCACGTTCAAGGGCTGTAAGCAGTGAGGAGGAGTCGGATCAAGCCCTAAAGAGGCTCAAGAAAAGCTAGTACGATTCTTCAATAGCATTCTTATAATTTTTCCCCCCTCCAATTAGATTTATTCATTCTTTGCCTTGTGGATTTCCTTTGTTCATGTTTGGGGGATTTTAGTCTTTGTATACAAGCCTACCCAGATGAGGAACCACCTTTGTACATGTAGGTTTTCTTCCTGATTGTTAGGTTACATTACGCAGATTTTCCGAGCAACCAAACATGTATTATATGTTTCTATTTGAGTGTCATTACCATTGTAGAGGCTTCCATTGTAAAACTGATAAGCTGTTTTTTCCATTCAAGGCTTCCATTAATGTGAAGTTCTGAACAGTTGCTCTATCCAAACATTCTGCTGCTTTGTTTTGGTGGAGTACGTAAGAATGAAATTTCCTTTTATCTAGTGAATGGATGTGCTTACTGATTTTTCTAACAGATTATTTGCTCATCAAGTTTCTGTCACACTCGCATTGAAAGCCCTGGAAAACAAACTTCTTTCGCGTGTTGATTTTGGATTAGACATCTGCATCTTGCAATCTATCGTTTAACATAGTAAATGGAAAATCACATTCGATTCATGCAGTATATGTTGCTTGCAAGGTTGTCAAATTAAGCAGGATACCTATCGTGTGTCATTCTTTTATTGTGTGTGTGTATATATATCATATCAAGATTCATGTCGGGTTATCATCAGATAAGTTAACAAGTGTATATATCGAATAAAACAACATTTACACCTAATATAGTATATAATATTTTTGCACATGTTAAATAATTTTATTTTGGCGCAACTATAAGATGTTCTAATAAGAAAAACCATAAACATGTTCAAATAAGCATAAACATGCTAGGCTATGTAACTGAAGGATTTAATCTTATTGTCAGTACTTTTAAAACATTTTTTCAAATGTTTTCTTACATTCATGTCAACTTTTTTGCATTAATTATTTGTTTTGACATATGAAATTTAATTAAAGAATTATGAGTAAAAGTTCCAAAAAAGTGAACTTAAGAGTTTTTTTTCCCCCCTATTGGCTATTGGTGAACTTTTTGAAAAGAGATCTGCCATTGTTTAAAAGTTCCAGTGTGTTGAGATTGCAGCAACTATGGTTGGTCCCTCGTTCTTCACAAGCAAATCCACAGGTAATAACAACACAGCTTTAGAATGTGTTTTTGAGCCATACGTCTATTTCTTGGTTTACGAAATGAAAGGTAGACGTATATTGTTTGGTTAATTTTGGATGGATGTCCTGCTTTAGTTGCAAGTTCTATTATCCTGCAACACAAGAAAAATGCTTTAAGCTTTCTGGGTTGATAATGGAGTGTTTCTGCATTTCCAAAATCGCTTCTTGATCTCCAAGGTTTTTTTCTTTTTTGCAACTGAAAAAGGGCGGGCTGCTTGTCTTGGAAAATAAAAATGGGCGGGCTAGATTGGACTAACGTAGCAACCCCCGATCAACTGGGAAATCCACCTTGAGTACTTCTCGGACTTAAGTCATAGCTAGCCTGAGAAGGAAATGTTGATCCGTCACCACCTCGCGGCTCATGGACTCTGTCACTAGGCCCCCTATACTGAAGAGTTGTGTTCTTGGTTTGTCTAATGCATGAGACGATAATGGCACACACACTGGAATGACGTGTGGGATCCAAAAGTGAACCCCGCAAAATGTTGTACATTTTCGGTACTCTCTTTATTCGGTACCGCTAGGATTTTCGGGAAAAAACGCAATAGTGGGTGGGCCTATCGAATTGCTGTGATCTTGGGCATGTACGGAATGAGCATCTTCCTTCTCTCTCGGAGGAACGGAGCATTAGACTTTGGCAAATGGGCCAGAAGAGAGATCTTTACAGCTAGTTTGAGTTTGAGATGAATTACTATAAAAGGAGTTGGATTCTCTTTAGTGCATTTAATTGAAATGGACTGGAGGGTCCAGTTCAAGCCGTTTTTGGGTCTCTTTGCAGGCTCAACTTGATAATCGAGTCGCTTACTTTTTAAAAATCGTGGAGAATACCATTCACGTTGGAAATTACATTAAAAGAATATCGTCTGATATGATTTAGTATGTATTCTATTTAATTCCAAGATAAATGTGTTCTAAAATCATATTACTAAGATATCTGATCAACATGATTTTCGGCATAATTGATATTCTCGACATAACAAAGAAGTTAACGGTCCGAACCATCAAGTTGAGTTCGTGATTGAATTGGACCCTCTAGTCCATTTGATGGATAGGAGGACCCAGCTTCATTATGAACTAGTCTTGCTCTACCATGTGGTTAATAATGTCTAATCAATTTGGTCTTATGCATAGCGACCAACTTGACAAGCCAGCCAATCAAATGGAAGACTTAGACTATGAGGTTGGATCCGAGATAGGCCCCACAAAGAGGAATAAAAAAAGATCCAATGACTTCGACTCATTGAATGATCCTTATCGTAGATGCTCGCTCACCTTTCGTGTAATGATTAATCTCGTTGAAAGACTATAATCTCACAATTTGACTTATAAAATTAAAAATAAAAAAACAATCTCCAGCGTGACTCTCGATGCGAGAGGGATCCGACCTTCTTGATTAAAAACTAAAAATCGAGATAGTGACAGGTCCTTTCAATTAAAATGTGGATGGAAGTGAAAAAATATTTAGTCCAACAGCATTGAAGAGGAATAGAAAAAGATTAGGGTAGCAAATCCAATCAGGTGATCTTCCCATTCCCAGATACTACCTTCACTTTCATTCCCAGTTTTTGTTTCCTCAAAAGTCAAAACTCCACAGATCCATTAAGACACAAAAAAAAAAAAAAAACTGCGTTGGATTTTGAGAAATTACTGTAATAACCCCATTAGTTAGTTGGACCAACTCCCCTAATTACACTCTGGTTACCGGCAGATCTTCTGCCTTCATTCTAATTAGGGGAATCCTATGTCAACCATGCCACGTGGTTACCCGACGAAAACGCTTCCACCTCCATTAACTTGGAACCCACTGCACCATATAATCCCATATTGCCATACCAAACCTTCTTTTTTTTTCTTTTTTCTTTTCCTGAGAATATAATCCCATACGGCTAGGGCTGTAAACGAACCGAGCCGCTTGCGAGCGGCTCGCAGCTCGGCTCTTTATTGGCTCGTTCAAGCTCGGCTCAGAAAGTAAACGAACGAGCTCGAGCCGGTTTTATAAGCTCGTTTCATAAACGAGCCGAGCTCGAGTTGCGATGAGCTCAGCTCGAGTCGGCTCGCGAGCCGAGTATATATATATAATTTTTTTTTTTTGATCTGGGGGTATATATAATTAAAAAGTGAAAGTTGGGTTTTAAACGAGCTCGAGTTCGAACCGAGCTGACTCGTTTATATACTATCGAGCTTAGACGAGCCGAGCTCAAGCCGTGCTAATGATTATCGAGCCGAGCTCGAGCCCAAATTTTCGAGCTCGAGCCGAGCTCGAGCCTCCCTATAAATGACCGAGCCGAGCTCGAACATACTGTGGCTCAGCTCGACTCGGCTCGTTTGCAGCCCTACATACGGCCATACCAAACCAAACGAACAAAAAAAACGGAGACTCATTACAAAATCATAGTATTTCCTTCCCCATTGATGAATTTCTGGCTAAGAGCTCGAACCTTCAGAAGCAGCCAAACGATCCCCGTCGCTGACCAAAGAAGATCGCAGGATCACACGGACAATCTTAATGAGACTAGATTATTTGGTCAAACATGTTGTCTGCTTCGTAAAATATACAGTAACTTTTATAAAAATAAAAAACAAAAAGAGTTTTGTAGAAGCATTTCAAATTTATCTCCATAAATAAAAGAACTCGTTGATATTTAGTAATTTGGCCCCAAAAAAAATCAATTTTTAATTAAAAAAATACATCACTTTAAGGGTTTGTTTGGAACTTAGAAAAAATAAAATAAAATAAAATAAACTTAAGAAAATTTATTTTTTCATTGTTTGGTTTGAAGAGAAGAAAATAGCAAATTCAATTTTTTGTTGCACAGCAAAATTTTCCTTCCATTTTTCTCCAATTTCCTTTCTCTTTCTTTTCTCTGATTTTCCTCAAAGTTCCCAACACTTTTTGCTTATCGAATCTTAGATCATCCAAGTGGTAGAATCAAAATCAAAAGATTGCTAAGGTTAGCAATATTTGCTCAAAAAAAAGCTCATATTGGAATAACCAAACTTAATTAGCAACCTCTTAACAACTCATCAAATTTTGGGCATAGGCCATCCACAGTGGTATAATCAAAAGCTAATTGTTGTTAAAATTAACAATATTTGTGCAAAAAATGGCTCACAATGGTATAATTAAACTTAGCAACATCCTTAGAAATAATCAAATTTTGGACTTTGGATAACCAAAACTAGTAACCTTTTTTAATAATCAAAATTTATGAACCCCACACCACATAAGTTAACTGATTCCAAAATTTATATACACGCGTATTTCAACTAGTATTTTCTTCACCTGCTCTATATCTTCTTCATTTCAACCACAAACTGTTTCTCTTCTTCCCCGTTTCTATTTTAGGTTGCATTTTTATGAACTTAACTTAAATCTGAAAAATTGTCTTTATTTGAATTTTTTTCCCATTTTTTAGTTTTGCACCAAACTTTTATGAGTTATTGATTCGTCTTGACGAGAAGAATCAAAAAAAAAATTTTTTTTTTTACTTTTACCCAAGTATTTTGAGAAATAATCATTTTTTAGCCAAAAAAAAAAGATTTTTTCAACTAAAAAGTGGTTATTCCTTTTTTTGTTCCTCCCCCTATGGTTGAGTAAATGAAGAACCTTGCAAAAAAAAAAAAAGGAAGAACCTTGCACTCTTTTCCAAATTCAAGAACACATTTGATTTTTTTTGAAAGATTAAGAGGGTGGTGGGTTTGTGATATAAGCTACAGGAATAGGAAGAAAAATGTAACGACCCAGATTTTTGCCCTATTTTTTTTTTTAAAGAAACTATTTTTAATCAATAGTAATCGATTAACTATTTAATTGTGTAATTAGATTAAACCAAAACCTAGAATAATTTTTTCGTAACCAAAATTAGTTTAGTAAAATTTTAATTCAACTTGTAAGACCGTAATTTTATCATAAATAATACCATTTAAAAAGAATTATTCATAATAATAATATTATCTCCTTAATAGATATATACTAATACAATTATCCTATTACTAATTATCTTACTTTTATTTTTTTTAATTACATACATGCATGCAACCCTACCATCTCTCCTTCTCCTAATCAGTCTCTACCTCCTCCCTGATCACGAAATTGTTCCTACCTCGTCCATCTCGGAGCCCAAGAGATAGAGTTTTCGTTAAACTCAATCTTTTCCTCCCTCTTCCAAATTCTCTTATAAATACCCTACAAATCCGACCCACGAACATACCACCATTCCACCCACGCTCCTCCGAGTCAAAAACGAGAGAAAACCGTGGGCAAATTCGAGCTCCAATCAATGGAGTTCTAGAGAGAGAAAGTGAGAGAGAGAAAAGCGGGTTTTGTATCGACGCTAGGGATGGCATTCGGGGCGTTCGGGGCGGATATGGGGATTTCCGTACCCGATCCCCGAAACCAAATGCCTACCCACATCCGCCCCGATACCCGAACGGGGATAGGAAGAAGGAGCCATAACCGAACCAATCGGGGTTCGGGTAACCCCCGAACCGATTGGGTAATCGAATTGGATGAAAAAATCTGTTTACCCAAGTACCCACCCCTAACCGAACTGAAATAAAAACCCTAGCAGTTGCAGACAACAAGAGAAATACAGATCTAGGGTTTGATCAAATTTGGACTCCAGAAAATTCAATAGAAATAGAACCCCAAAGCAAATCAACACATAAAACTACCATGATCTAGAACAAACCAAAAGATTTTTGTCACAAATCCGTCATTCTCAACAGATATAAGAAACCCATAATCTAAAACTTTGCTACAAAAAATGGTACATACTTAATTAGTAGAGACAGAAGCAGACAACAATGGGAAGAAAAATGCTTTCGCACCACTGCAACTCAGTGAGATCTTGGGTTTCGATTTCGTCGAGGAGAGGAGAGGTTGGTTGAAGAGATCGCCTTCGCCTGCGAGAGGAGTGATGATGATCGACGGTGTGATGAGTGACGGCGAGAGGGTTGAGGATGATAGACGGCAAGAGTTGATCGGACTGTCGAGCTTCAAATCGGACGATCGGACTGATTTTTCTAGGAATTGGAGACGACAGAGAGAGAAGGTGTGAGAGAAAGAGAGACTAGAGAGGCAGAGAAAGATCTCTTCTGATTCTTCTCGTATTCATAGATGAGAGAGAGAGAGAGAGAGAGAGAGAGACGCTCTGGCTGCTGTATTGGAAATGAAAATAAAACTAAAACCCTAACTCAGTAACTCATGTATGTGTATATATATAGGAAGGGGTAATTTTGTAATTTACTAGTTCGGTTCAGTTCGGGTTCGGTTCGGGTATCGGTTCGGGTATCGGCTTAACCATAACCGAACCGAACCGAAACCCATTCGGTTATCCTTTGTGCAAACCATACCCATACCCACGGGGAAAATTTCGGTTATGGTTCGGGAATAATTTCGGTTATCGGTTCGGTTCAAATTGCCATCCCTAATCGACGCCCAACCAAAACCAAAATTGACCGTTCCAAATTGTTTCCCCAACCCCAAGCATCCATAAACATCATCCAATTCGGACCCAAGGTCTTCCGATCGAAGAAACCGAAGTCTCCGTCCAAAAAATTCAAGTTTCGATTAAAAATCAATTCGATCCGATTTGAGGTATTATAATCTATTCCAATCACTCCTCTAAGTATATTTAGTATTTTTATGCTTAACCTAATAGCCCGAACGATCCCATGCATCAAAACCGAACCAAAAAAATAAAAAAAAACGAAATCTGCCTTCAACCTTGCGGCCGCAAGGTTCGGGCCGCAAGAACCAGTCGCGAATTCGCGGCAGAGGTCCCCACCGCAAGGTCAACCCGGTCAGACCTTGCGGTTTGTTCTGTTTTTGGTTCGAATGCATTTTGCGACCTCCCGAACACCGTTTTCGACCCCCGAACTATTTTTCCTAGACTTTTAACATCTCAAAGATCATAACTTGTTAGGGTCATATTTTTTTTATTTAATTATCTATTTATTAAATTATTTATTAGTTATCGTTCAAAGTTTACAAATGAAAATTAGTTACGATCTTTCAACCAACGTTTTAACACTCCAACTAA
>BPLS01000145.1:2356082-2378380 GCA_019656275.1 Rhododendron kiyosumense | reverse complement strand
CTTTGATCTTAACAAACCCAAATGGAAAATTTTATAATTTATTTTTTTAAATTCTCTTCAAATGGGATAAACTGAACTATTTCTTCCAATAATAGTTTCACAACAAATAATACCACACCCATTGAAAAAGTAGGAGCACATACCCAAATGAAATTTCTAACTAACTTATGCACAACCATTTGTTAACAGTTATTACGACCAACCAATACTTATATCACATCCATATATAATATAATTCAACCAGCAACTAATCAAAAAATATGTATAAATAGTTTTAAAACTCCACTTCCCGAAAGTTAACGAATGCTGTTTTTATGTAACATTGAAAATAATTCTTGCAACGGAATGCTACAACTTGAGGTTTTTTTTCCCTCCAAATCAAAGGAATGCTACAGGCTTACAATTAAGACAAATTATCAAACACTACTAATTTGAATCATGCATCCAAGAAACAGGTGAAACAACTTGTTATCGAAAAAAACTAAGTTTATCTTTGTATGACTAAAATTTCTATAATGTTTTGTATTGTTACATCAGTTGATAAAATAACGTAATTGAGTTGAATTGAATTTTCTAATGGATGAATGGACAATGCACAACACCACAATAATAGAGTTTGAGATTGACGATATAAAGAAGAAAACGTTTTGATAATAGAAGGCACGCTGTTAAATAAAGAAATAATGTCTATTCCCAGAAAAGGCAACATTGTCTAAAAGTAAGGAAAGAGGGAGGGAGAGAATAAATTTATTGAATGAGTTGATTGGACGACTATGATCTATTGAAAATTCGATTCAATGATTATAAAGGGTGTTGAATTTGTATGGATAAATAAAAACCGCTCTATTTTATAATATAGATTTCTGATAGTGAATAAGTTGTAGATAGATATATGAGTGAAAAATTATTAAGAAAGAAATTGTTGTTAACAAATTGTTAATTAGAGCAAAACAACAAACTAATATGTCAAAATACACACTACACATCAGCATGTGGGTCCCACCCTTGTTATAAGTGTAAGTTTGTGAATGAGTGTGGTGTTAATAGTTTCCATTTCTTAATTAATGCGAAGGAGAGGGTAAAATTGGACAATGCTACTCATGCAACGATCCAAACACAACAACTTACACAATCTCTTACATACATGTGGGCTCCGCACATAGTAATGTGTGTGGAGCCCACATGTATGTGAGAAGTTGTGTAAATTATTGTGTTTGAATTATTGTGTGAGTATCATTTTTGGGTAAAATACCCTCGGGTGTCCCATCACACCTGCCATGCCATCTAGCCATATCGTGGGGTGTAGTTGAGAGGATTGAAAGCCAATTGGTTGTTGGCTCAGATCAGTGTCAACACAAGATGGTTTCTCTTTCTTTTTCTACCAATAAATAAATGAATGAGCCAAAAGATCCAATAAATGCGTGCCAACTCCGAGTAGACCCCACAGAGAATTAAGTCCCGTCAGATTTGTCGACAATCGAGCCGTGACCGCTTCACACGTGGCGGCTTTCGAGGCCCCACTCCAGCGAGCACCGTATTGGAGTATTGTATTGCAATCGTACGCCGTTGGACTCGCCTGCCTTTTTGCGAGGGCAAATTATAGTACTACTAGTAGGAGTAATTGAATTGGAATCCACTGTCGCGAGACGCCGACAATATCTCGCGTTAAAATCGCGGGCAACCCGGAAACGGATGAATTCCATGACAGGAAAAAGTTAACTGCAGCACAGATGGGTCCGGATCTCGTACAATCGCTTTAAATCGTTGATTATTTTTTCGTTCCGTAAAAATAATATTTTTTTTTCAAACAAAGGTAATTTTAAATTTAATTATAATAAAAATAAAAAATAATTTTTTTATTTTTTTTGCACCGTTTAAAAGATTTTAATGAGATTCATCAAATAAGATCCATATTGATAAAAAATTATTTGCGTAAATATATACTCCCTCCGTCCCAATTTACTTGTCACAGTTCTATTCCAACTGGAAAAAAGAATTAGTTATATCTTTAAATTGGTAATGAATTTTATATCCAATATGGATCTTGTTTGATAGATCTCGATTTGTTCTATAATACAATGTTTTCAAAATCACCTAAAATATTATAAATTACAAGATATAATCAATTGAAAAGTGGCACGAACTCCAAAAAGTGACAAGTAAATTGGGACGGAGGTAGTAATTTTTAAACTTGAAATTACCTTCTTTTTCAAAAAGTATTTTTTTAACAAAAGTGGAACACCTGTTGATCAATTATTTCTTTCTTAAATTCTAAAAGAATTTTGCAAAAAAATATAGACAATTGGATCAAGATTTTATAGTTATTCGATAGAACATATTTTTATGGGACAACTTGATAATGAATCTTAAAATTAATGAACTATTTGGATTGTTTGAGTAAAATTCCAAAATTGATCCATAAATAGGAATGGAGCCAGGAAGGTGCCAGTAGGGCTGGTGGTCTCTGCAAAGAAAAAAAATTCTACTATTATATCCAAAAAATAATAATTTCCTATGAATGTACATAGGCTCGCTTCCTCAATTATTTTGAAATAAAATCAAATAGTACTAACATTTGAAATATAAGGATACCAACATTAAAATTTAAAGGTTAAGGGGTTAAACTATAAGGGGTTGAAGATAGTGTTGAAAATTTTCGAAATTTCGGATGAATGAAATCGGGGCTACCAGAGGGTCTCCCGAGGCAACCGTGCATGTCCCAGATTTATTGGATCTAGACGTACCAAAATCGATAAACGTATTGATGTGTGGATCCTGTAACCCTCATAACCTCTCCCCATAATGGAGTATTCAATTCTGTAATCTCCTTATTCATTGGCAGAATTCATTCATCTGTTAATGGCAGCATTCATCTCCAAGAGTTTCATACGCCACCCTCACACTCTGTAAAAGGGGGCTCACGTTTTTGGAGAAGGCACAAGCAAATTCAAAACATTCCAGCATACTCTGGTATTCATTCTTGAGAAAGAGAGTCAGGCGGTAGTCAGTTCGCCAAAGCGGTCGACGGCGATGTTCCGACGGCTTGCGGTTTAGCCGAGCCAACCCTAGGAGGAAGACGCTGAACAAGATCCTACAACACCCACAGTAGGCGGCGAATCTTTCTTAAGGAGATTGTAGTATCACATAGGACTCCGTTTGGTTTCAAAGATTTATGTTTGTATTTCGTTGCCTCCTATTTACGTTTATGTAATTTGTAACTTGTTTCAATCATGTATTGTATTGTTACCAATGTAATTGTTCTTTGAAATTATGCGTTATTGCTGAATTTTCCCAACAAGCTTAAGAAAGATTTTTTGATCATCGATCAGCAACAAATTCTAGAAAACAATTGCTGTTTTGGACTAACGTTTGGGTTGCAAGAACATATTCGAAACAAATTAGTTTTCCATGGTGGAGTTCCACTGGTGTATGGCGAGTAATCAATCTGCTCGGCAAATTGGTTGTTGATTGATATGAGATTACAACAGATGATTACAGACCTTGTTCGGCTCCGGCCTAGATCAGTCATGCACGACCCGATCAAGTTGGTAACGGATGGCTACGGCCTTAGGCAGTCGTGCACGGCTGGCCTTGAACTGGAGTTGATCGGCCTTTGGAGTGGCCTGCTTGGCTTATGCCGTGACGCTGCTCAGCCACATCTGGTGTTTTGCTCAGCAGATGCAGTCCCTGTGCATGGCTTTGGAATTAGCCAGAGGTGTGCTTGATTCGGTCATATGAGTGCTCGGCCTGAAGAAGATAGCCAGTGGTAGGCATGTTCAGCCCTTGACACATGACCTGTTGTGTTAGCCAACACAGGTTCTAGTTTGCTTGGCAAGATCAGAAGGGGAAGTTGGATGGCCACTGTCTTGGTAGTAGCAAATTGTGTATACCATTTACCTTTCGGGGGTGCTGCCCCCAAACCCGCACCGGGGGGCGACCACCTAGACCTTTATGACCTCCTGACCGGGCAGGTCAATACCCGTTGAGGCCCAGCCCTCAGACTTCCGCCCCGCGTACGTGGTATTGTGGGGGATGTTAGACTTAGCTTGTTTGATAGATTGTTAATCTATGCATGTATAGCTTGTCATTTTTGAGATTAAGATTAGTTCTCTTATGTGTGGTTGTTCCTAATTTCAGGAAAACATGACAACTGAGCAAGGAAAAACTATTGTCATTGGAAAAGACAAAGACACTAGTGGTGTCAGTGGCTGTCACGCCCTCAATTTTTAACATAAATAATAATAATTTACAATAAATAGAATCTCTACAGAATTACCGATAATACCCAAATTACATTCCTTCACCTGTTGACGAATTTTAAATTTAAAAGATACAAGCTTGGCTTGAAGCCCCCAAGTTATCAATACCAAAAACATATTACAGTTTTACATTTGTCATTCTTCCAAGTACTACTTTAAAACAAATGCCAATGGTCGCTTCCTTTGCACCTTTGAAATCCATGATCAACAAGCACGCAATGCACTCCATGCCAACTTCTTCTTCTTTTTTATTGTACCTGAAAATGATAGGTTGAATTACACTAGCCCAGTAGAAAAAATCTATACTCAAGTTATATGAAAATGTGATGAAATATGTACCAAACGCGAATGAGACTCAATAAGTGAACATGAGATACAAGAGAGGTTACCAAAATAAACTGACAAATTTAGACTTTGGGACTCATGGACATCTTAGAGATAACCCTAACCACCCACACGTCAACTAGAAGTAGCATTATGACTCATATCAATCAAACAAACAATGACAATAGTTCAACCATCTAACAGCTTTTTGAATGAAATGTCACAAACCACTTCCTCTTTTCATGCCATCTACCATAGAGCCTCATTTCATAAAACTTTCCTTTTTGATTTGCAAAACAATTTAGAGAAACTCAAGACTATCATAGGTCAAGCTCCGTTGATTTGAGCTTGAATGCTGGAGTCTGTTGATGTGCCCAAATACCGGATCCATTGATTCGCTCAAGAATACCGAAGGATTTTTGATGATAATCCTGTTTTCAAAATTCAAAATTCTTTCTCTTAATAAAACCTTGATAAGACCAACCTTTCATTCTCTTTTTCGACAATCACAATCCCAAGCAACAAGCAATCCAAACATCAACATAGACTTCTAAAGTCAATCAAGATTCTTTTCAATCATGCAAGACATTCAACTGTGTTACCACCCCTTGCATCACATTCTGTACTCCTAGGTTTCCGCATTACCACACCTTGCGTTGCGGGCCCTCTAGAGTCTCCGCATTACCACACCTTGCATTGCAGGATCCTCAATTCAAAATTTACAACTCACGTAAACATAAAAGCATTATCAATCAGTAAATATAGCAGACGTCACTTTCCAAGTTCACTTTCGTTCATACATCGTCAATAATGTATTACAAACTCATAAGCATACCACATTGTACATTGATAAGTACTTTAAGTCCACATTATGCCTCTAAATCTATCACATCGCCCTATGCCACGTACCGGAACCACAACGATTCCATGACGTATCACCGGCTAGGTTCTAAACTAAAATCTTATAAAACGAGTGCCAAAGGAACCTAGGAAACTTAACAAGGCGAGGCACGATGATACAAGTCTCATTAAGACACAAGTAATCATACTCGAGAGTGACTTAAACATGTTCTTATCATATAGGGAGTCATAACTGGGAACAAATACAGTTTAGGAATAGCCAGTAGACATTGGCAGACCGACGCACCTCCACACAAATGATCATAACTTTTTGTGTACTAAGACTTTTAAGGCGATTCTGGTGGCAATAGAAAGCTGACTTCAAGTCCTTCGATTCGGTATAAAGTTTGCATGAAACGGACATCAGACAAAGAAGTTATGACCGTTCGAAGATGGGTGCAAACCCAGAAAATGAGACAGATTCATGACCAGATTTCTAAAATCCACCATTAATTCAATTCTCAATGGTTTTTGGTGATTCCAGCGGCATTACAACAGGTTCTAAGTCTACTTTATTTCATATGAAGGAACCAAAATTTATTTCTGAGTTTAAGATGATGATAAACCCCCATAAAGGGTCTATTTATAATGGTCCAAAAAGCGTACTGAAAATTGCAGAAAAACATAGCATGTACCGGTATTGGGCGACTTCCAGTATCGGTACTAGAACCCCAAAAATGCCAAAAAACACACAACTTCTGGACCCTATGTACCAAACTGTGCAAAAGATAGTACCGGTACAAGCTGGGCAGAAAAATGAAAAATTTCCGACAGACACTGAATCAAATCCCACTTGCTACCAACACTTCCAAACACCAATACCACATCAAAACACACTATTCCACATATTTAAATGATTAAAGAAAATAGAAAAATTTACAGGTCTCTACAGTGGCAATGAAATGGCGGTGGTGTTGTTTTAGCTAATGTTCCCATTCCAGGGATTCCCTCTGTTCCAATGTCTCATGTGGAGAGGCCTGGTGTAACGACCCTGATTTTTGGACGTTAAAAATTTCGTTAAATATTTGAATTTTATTGTTATTACTTGGATTTACCTTTTAATTTCCAAAGTTTGTCATAATTACGTTTTTGCCCCTTGAAAAATTATTTCTTGACGCTTTAATCCGCTTAGCAAGCCTAACTAGCTTTTAACCATCCGGTTGGAGAAACTAAGCTAGGAAGCTATCTAGTTACTTTTCGCTAACCGCAAAATGACCGTTTTGCCCCTCATGAACCATTTGAACCCTAGACTAAGAATTTAATATTCGTTTTCATTTAATTATTTTGGTTTTAATCTTTGTCCATTGGACAATAAATGTTAGGGAAACTATTATCCATTGGATAATAGAAACCCCATATGTTCATATTAAATGTATATTTGGTTAAAGTACTAAGAATAGTAAAAAGTAACTTTTTGATTACTTTAAAGTACCTTTTTGGATTATTTTAATATATAATCTCCCTAGCAACTATTATCCATTGGATAATAAAAGTTAGGGTGGTTATTATCCATTGGATAAAAGGTTTATCTTTCAACCTAGTACATGGGTTGATTAATTTAATATTTTCTTTTAACCCCATGTGCCAAAGTACCAATTATTTTAATATAAAAGTTACCTAATAACTATTGTCCATTGGACAATAGAAGTTAGGGGATTTATTACCCATTGGGTAATAGCATTAATCTTCCAACAAGGTACAAGGCTTTGTTTTTATATTCAAGTATTGATTTCCCATGTGATTTTATGCATTAAAATATTGGGGTATATCTAAACCCTAGATTTTCAAAGTACTTTATTGAATAAAATAGTACTTATACTCTATTATTATTTTAGTGGGGAAATCTTAAGCCTTTATTTTAATTAATTCTTGGTACTTATGTATATATAGGCATGTGTATATATATGCATATCATATAGGCCTAAATCTCCCTAGGGTACTCAATATATTGTTTAATGGGGCATGTGCTTAATTAGAATTCTTTATTAGGGTATTTGATTTGGAAAATCTAGTACTTTGTTCTTCTATATTATTATATATGAATATATATATGTATATAGTGTACTAAGAGAGATATGGGATTTGATCTTCTTACTCAAATCTTTCAAAATCCAATCCTTGGTACAAAAGTACCATTTGTTTATTGTTTGCTTATATATATGTGTGTGTGTGTGTATATGTACTAGGAGAGAGAGAGAGAGAGAGAGAGAGAGAGAGAGAGAGAGAGAGAACCGAGAGAGAGAGAAGAGAGAGGGCCGAGAGAGAGAGAGGGAGAGAGGGAGAAAGAGAGAGGAAGGAGGAAAGAAGAAGATTTGGTTGTACCTTCCATAATCTTCCTATATCTTTCAAATTCATGGATGAATCTTCCTTCCTAACTAAGGAAACAACCTCCATTAACCTCCATTGTACTCCTTTGTACCTCTTGCAAATTTTAGACCCTTGGATCTTGTACCAATCTCTTTCTTGTCCACCAAGGATCAATCCTAGCCATTCAATTGATCCAAAATCAAATCTTGGTACAAAAATATCCATGCAAGCCTAGGATTGCCTTTGATCTTCCAAGATTCATGCCAAGTGTCAAGATGAGACTTAGAGAGAGAGAGAGGAGAGGGCCAAGCTCTTGCCTATAAATAGAAGGCCATTCTCATGCTTTGAACTCACACCTCAAGCAATAGCTCTTCCTTCTCTCTAGAAACCATTTTCTGTTTTTCTGGGCAGCCACTGTCCCGTCGGAAATCCTCCATATTCTCCTGCCTAGAGTAGTTTTTAGGATCAACTTTCTTCTGGAAAGTTGTAGAGCACTTCGAAACCTTGAAGTTAGGCTCAAGAATCACCCCAATCGGTTAAGAAATGACCAAGTTATTGTCATCCGAAGTTCAGTGAAAATTCTGAATTTTCATTTCCTGACAGCTCACTGTCACTTCTTTCATCCCCATGTTTCTCCAACCTTAAGTCGTTTCTAGGATTAACTTTCTTCACGAAAGTTGTAGAGAATTTCTTGAGCTTCGTTCTCGACCCAAGAACGACTCTATTCGGCCAAAGATTGACCGAGTTACTGCCGTCCGAAGTTCGGTCCAGATTTGAAGTATTCGCCACCCGTAGGATTTTCCAACTTGCTTATTCGGCCCCAACTAGTTTCGGATCAAGGTAGTGATCCTTACCTATTTTTCAAGTGCTTACTTTATTTCCGTTAAGTAGTTATAATCTTGCTACTTGAATCTCTACTTATTTTTGCTAAAGCTTAAAAAATACTTGGTTATAGATGAAAAAGTAAAAATGCATGATTATGTCGTTTATGGAAATTCAAGCATGCTATCTTACTTAGATGTTCTTGTTGTACTATTTCGAAGCTTGATTGAATGCATGTGTGTATGTAAAGTCTTACACGCGGAGTCTTTGCATGTAACGAGACACGAGAATCGAGAAAGTAGAAACATAACACCCAGGGTTTGGATAATGATGAGATGTGTTTTGAAACCGCGATGTGGCCGGACTTGGTAGCCCATCATGTGGATTGTGAAAACCGCAACGCGGCCGGACTTAGTAGCCCGTTGTGTGAATGAAAACTCGTAATGTGGCCGGACTTGGTAGCCCATTGCGTGGGTTGTGAAAACCACAATGTGGCCGGACTTGGTAGCCCTTTGTGAAAATTGCCAATCGGGCCGGACGTGGTAGCCTTATTGGAAATATGGCTTGGTTTTCCGTGGAAAGGAGCCAATGCAAGTTTTGTGTGCCAATGGGAACCCGGTGCGGCGGAACCATTGTGAGGATACTCGGGAACCCGGAACGGCGGAACCGAGGTTGGGTGTGTATGGCTTGGTTATCCGCGGTACGGAGCCAAAAAAAAAAAAAAGATTTTGAAAGATGGTTTTGTAAATGGAAATAATTGACACGGTCTACGATGAGTCGTGTAGGAGAAACCCGGAGAATCTTGGACACCAACGGTAGTTAGATCGTGGATGTGGGTGTGTCATTGTTACTGTCTGTTGTATTGTTATAAGTTAAGGGTTAGTGGGTAAGGTTACTCTATTGAGCTTTCGTAGCTCATGGTGTTGCCTTTTTGGTGACCCTGGCATATTATATGGGTGGCGACGCCGATATAATGTGTCAGATCTCATAGACGAACAGGGCGAGATCTTCACCGTGGAGGCTTTCAAAGCTGAGGAGCTAGCCAGGATGGAGGAAGGAGCGGAGCAGTAGATAGAAAACCCTAGTTATCCCTCTCTTTTGTAATATTGAACTCCTGTGGGGTTTTTGTTGTAATAAGAGTTAGACTCTATTTTGAAATTTCAATAAAATGTTTTATTTAACGTACCCTAATTTTGGGGGCGTTACACCTGGCAAATTTGTCGGGGTGGACTTCAAAAGGTGGCAATAAAAGATATTGTTCTATCTCACCACCTTGAACTTGGCAAAGTGGCTTGTCGAGGAAGCACATGTTATTGCTGAGGACGATCCTAACACTTAGAAGCGGATTGATGTGGCCAAGTGGAAAGAACATAACTACATGTGCAAGAATTACATCTTGAATGCTCTAGATGATTCGCTGTATTCTGTGTATGGTGAGGCTTAGTCGGCTAAGGAATTGTGGGAATCCTTGGACAGGAAATACAAGATCGAGGGTGCCGGGTCCAAAAAGTTCGTTGTGGGCCGATTCCTTGATTATATGATGGTGGACTCCAAGTCTGTGGCAGTCCAAGTTCAAGAGCTGCAACTCCTGCTCTATGAGATCAAGACTGAGGGGATGAGTCTGAGTGAAGCATTCTAGGTGGCTGTGGTCATCTACAAGCTACCCCTGGCATGGAAAGAGTTCAAGAGCTATCTTATGTTCAAGAATAAAGAGATGGCCTTGGAGGGTCTTTTCATTAAGCTCTGTATTGAAGAGGAGAATCGAGGTATGGATAGGAGTGCAAAGGCCTCCTACATGGCCAAGGCAAATATGATGGAGCATGGTTAATATTTCGGTGAAAGGAACAACCATAATGACTGGCGTTCTGACAAGCGGTTTGACAAGCAAGCTGGTAAACAGAAGGACAAAAGTGTCATTCTGGGACCGACAGGTGGTGTTGCCAAGAAACAGAGAGAGAAGTTTTAGGGTACATGCTTCAACTGCAATAAGTTCGGGCACAAAGCTTTGGAGTGTATGAAGCCCCTTAACCCTCGTACTCAAGCGCACTTGGCTCAGGTGGAAGCAGGAGTGTTCGATATCAACCTCTCGACTATAGTATCTGAAGTGAACATGGTTAGTTCAAACCCGTAGGAATGGGGGGTAGACACTGAGGCTATGCGTCATATCTGTTGTGACTGGCAGTTGTTCACTACCTTCAAGTTGGTTGCTAACGGTGAGAAGCTATTTATAGGGAATTCAGCTACCTTGGATGTTGCGGGGTAGGGAAAAGTGGTCCTGAAGATGACTTTAGGAAAAGAGTTGACTCTGAATATTTGTGCTAGATATTTGTAAGAATTTGGTTTCTGGTTTGCTGTTGAGCAAGCACGGCTTTTGCCTGGTTTTCAAGGCAGATAGGGTTACTCTGACTAAAGTTGGGATATATGTAGGGAAAGGTTACTTGATCGATGGTCGCTTTAAGATGAATGTAATGACTGTTATCCCTACTATCAACAAAAAGAAATCCCTTGTTACTTAAGTGCTTGAGTCTTCTTTTTTGTGGCATGGTAGACTAGGTCATGTTAACTACGATTTTATGCGTAGATTAATTAACTTAGACCATATTTTAGCTTTCCAATTTCATAAAAAACACAAGTGTGAGACTTGTGTAGAGGCTAAAATGCCAAGAGCATTTTTTAAAGTAGTAGAAAGAAGCACAGAACCTTTGGGTTTAATCCACACTGATGTGTGTGATCTGAAATATGTCTAAACTCGGGCCGGTAACAAGTATTTCATTACTTTTATCGATGATAGCACTCGATTTTGCTATGTGTATTTGCTGAAAAGCAAGGATGAAGCCCTGGACAAATTTATTCATTACAAGACTCAGGTTGAGAATCAACTGAGCAAAAAGATTAAGGTGGTCAGAAGCGATCGTGGTGATGAATTTCAGTCACCATTTGAATTCTGTGCCCAACACAGAATAATATATGAAACCACGACACCTTATTCGCCTCAAACTAATGGAATTGCTGAGTGCAAGAATCGTACATTGAAGGATATGATGAACGCAATGTTGATTAGTTCTGGGTTGCCTTAGAACATGTGGGGAGATGCTGTTCTCACCGCTAATTGCATCCTCAATAAAATACCTTGCAAAGATGTTGGTAAAACCCCATATGAATTGTTTAAGGGTAGGAAGCCTACCTATACATTCTTACGAACATGGGGTTTTCTAGAGAAGGTGGCTGTACCTCCTCCTAAGAAGAAGAAGATAGGCCTTAAAACCGTTGATTATGTGTTCATCGGTTATGCGAATGATAGTAGTGCCTATTGATTTCTTGTGTATGAGTTAGATATACAAGATATTCATAAGAATACTCTCATGGAGTTTACGAATGTAGTATTTTTTGAACACATATTCCCTTATAGATCCATTGGAGAGTCAAGTTCTACTAAACGGACTTTGCATCCGACTAATGAAAGCAGACGAGACCAAGAAGAGGAAGTTGATGTTGAACCATGACGTAACAAGTGAGCTAGAACATCGACATCTTTTGGTCTAAATTTTTTGGCTTATCTGGTAGAAAATAAGCCTCGGACGTACCAAGAAGCTGTAAGCTGTCCTGAGGGTCCTTTGTGGAAAGAGGCCATTAAAAGTGAGATTGACTCCATATTGCAAAACCATACGTGGAAACTGGTGGATTTGCCACCAGGCAGTAAGCCTCTCGGTTACAAATGGATCTTCAAAAGGAAGATGAAAGCAGATTGGTCATTTGATAAGTACAAAACTAGGCTTGTTATCAAAGGATATAGACAGAAAGAAGGCCTAGATTACTTTGATACTTACTCATCAGTCTCGAGGATTACCTCCATCCGAATGATCACTGCGATTGTTGCTTTGCGTAACCTTGAGATACATCAAATGGATGTAAAAACAGCTTTCCTGAATGGCAATTTAGATGAAGAAATCTACATGGCACAACCTGAGGGTTTTTCTGCGCAAGACCAAAAAGGGAAAGTATGTAGGCTTGTTGGATCATTGTATGGTCTAAAGCAATCACCGAAACAATGGCATGAGAAATTTGACAATGCTATGTTGTTGAGTGGTTTCAAAATCAATGGATGTGACAAGTGTGTTTATGTCAAGGACACAGACAAAGGGTACATTGTTTTGTGTTTCTACGTTGATGACATACTCATTGTTGGTAGCAATGAAAGGGTCATTCGGTCTACCAAGGATATGTTAAACTCAAAGTTTGACATGAAGGGTGTGGGCCTTGCAGATGTCATTCTAGGTGTCAAGATCCCCAGAACATCTGTTGGACTTGTGTTGTCTCAGACACATTATGTTGACAAAATTCTTGAGAAGTTCAACCTGTCTAATTTAAACATCGTACGAACCCCTATGGATTTAAGTCTGCATTTATCCAAGAATGGGGTGAAGGTGTATTTTAATTAGAGTATTCTCGGATAATTGGGAGCTTGATGTACTTGATGAGTTGTACAAGGCCCGATATAGCTTACTTAGTCAACAAACTGAGTAGATACACGAGTAATTCAGGCCGTGATCACTAGAAAGCAATAATCAGGGTTCTGCACTATTTGAGGTATACTTATGATCTGGGGTTGCACTACACCAGATATACAGCAGTAATGGAAGGGTATTGTGATGCGAATTGGATATCAAATATGAAGGACTCAAAATCCACAAGTGGATATGTCTTTACACTTGCTGGTGTAGCCGTTTTTTGGAATCCTCCAAACAGACATGTATAGCATGTTCAATGATGGAATCAGAGTTTATCGCTTTAGATAAAGCATCTGAGGAGGTAGAGTGGCTTCGTCAGGTTTTGGAGGACATTCCAAGATAGCCGAAACTTGTGCCAGCAATTAGTATCCATTGCGACAGTCAATCTGCAATTGGTAAGGTATAGAGTAATATGTATAATGGTAAGTCTAGACATTTTCGACGTAGACATAATACCATTGAGCAACTACTCTCAAGTGGGGTTGTTGCTATTGACTATGTGAGGTCAAAAGACAATATTGCAGATCCGCTAACCAAAGGGTTAAACCAAGAGCTAGTTGAGCAAGTATCGAAAGGGATGGGGCTAAAGCCACTACGCTTATAGTTACCGTGGGGGTAGCCAACCTAGTTGACTGGAGATCCAAAGATCTAGGTTCAATGAGCCTATCTTTCGCGAGTAGCTGAGAACAATCACTGAGGAGACTTGGTCTCTTGCCCATTCCTATGGTGCAGAATAGTGATACCTGCAAATAGAAAGAGGTTAAGCATTGCTTTTAATGACTCCTATGTGCTGGATTTCCAAGTGAGGTATAGGACGATACCCTTTATAGGAATGTCACCTATGTTAGTATGAAGTGGGGCCGCTTCTTTGAGAATTGTGGCGAAATTCTCGAGAAAATACTTGTAGAACAAGGAAGGGGGTGTCATGGCCAAAATAACCCAACAGTGAGAACTGAACTACGTCAGCAGAAGTCCTGTGAGACGTCTATTGTCTTGGTTTACACCGGTGGTGGAACAGTTCAAAGCGGGGGACCGCACACTGGTTTGCCAGTAAACCCGATAGGCTATCACAAGGTTCCAGGCCAAAAGCCACCTATCTTATGCAGGGATTATCCGTTGTCTTTCTCTCGAATTAGTTTTGTACTCTGCACTAGTATGCCTGCCAATTCCATTCATGGGAGGGGATTGTTGGAAATATACAAAATTTCAAATGAATGAAATCGGGGCTACCAGAGGGTTTCCCGAGCCAATTGTGCATGTCCCGGGTTCATTGTATCTGGATGCACCACAATCAATAGACGTATTGATGTGTGGATCCTGTAACCCCTGTAACCTCTCTCCATGATGGAGTATTCAATCTTGCAACCTCCTTATTCATTGGCAGAATTCATTTACTTGTTAATGGCAGCATTCATCTCCAGGAGTTTCATAGGCCACCCTCACTCTATAAAAGGGGGCTCACGTTTTTAGAGAAGGCACAAGCAAATTCACAACATTCTAGCATACTATGATATTCATTCTTGAAAGAGAGAGGCAGGCGGTAGTCAATTCACCAAGGCGGTCGATGGTAGTGTTCCGACAGCTTGCGGTTTAGTTGAGCCAACCCCGGGAGGAAGACACCGAACAAGATCCTACAACATTCACGATAGGCAGCGAATCTTTCTTAAGAAGACTGTAGTATCACACATGACTCGGTTTGGTTTAAGAGATTTCTGTTTGTATTTCCTTGTCTCCTGTTTACATTTATGTAATTTGTAACTTGTTTCAATCATGTATCGTATTGTTATCAATGTAATTGTTCTCTGGAATTATGCGTTATTGCCGAATTTTCTCTACAGGTAGTTCGAGAAAATAGAAACATGTGAAGACTATACTCCGCAATGAACTTTTAGCAAGTTTGTAGAACATTTACATAAAGGATATTGCATAGGGGTTTGATGCTGATTCTATTATCGATACTTTTAATGAGATGAAAAAGTGTTGAGTGCTATATTGAAGATGACTTGTTTTTTAGATAGGATGAGGTAAGAGCATTCCCATTGTAATAAGCAAATGGGTGTGGATAAGCAAACTTAACAACAATACTCAAAAAACACCCCACATTGTAATAAATAAAGTTATAATTTTTTTAGCAAATAACCAAATTTCACCTATTCCATAACCAAACTTAACAACTTTTACCAATAACCAAACTCAAAACTCAATAACTCAAAAACACTGTATATTGGAAACGTCTCATCGAGACGAATAATTTGGTGTAGTCGGGTGCGTGATTGAAACTTGTTTATGATTGGACTAATATGCATTGTGTATGGGGGGGTGGGGGGTTGGTTAGAGGTGCAAAAGTAACCAATGTGGAGGTAGAAGTTGTTAAGTTTGATTATGGACTAAATGAATAACTGACGTGGCACATTTTGGTTATTAGTTTTGATTATTACCATTGCGGATGCTCTATCTAAATCGTTACTGATTTTACAATCTGTTAATTTATGAAAAGCATATTTAATTATGGAGGGTTGCTATTTTGTACTGTAATTTTTTTGTGTTCTAATGTATTTACGTTGGTATGCATATTTATTTTTATTGTTTGTCTTGCATACAAAATGATTGCCCTCGGCCCTTCATATAGTGAAATTTCTGGCTCCGTTTCTGGCCGTAAACTCATTTGTGTACAACATTTGCACAAAATGGTCTTTCGGCTGTTTTCAGAATATACATATCGTCGATGGATTTTGCATCACGGGCTGAAAAGTGACAGTTGTCACTGTTTTTAGTACGTAGGAGTAATATTTTTGGCACCACATGGTAATGGTGTTAATGTAGCTGTTACTTGAGGTGAGCGGGTGATTTGGCGTTAGGGTCCGTTAGGGTGTCGGTTGGGGCGTTATGACGGTGAGGGGTGAGGTCGGAACGGTGAAAAAGCAGAGAAGAGTGTGGCGATGTTGACGGGTCAGGCGGGTATGGTGTCAGATTCTATGGACATTATTTGGACGGGTAGCGTGGCGTGTGGTTTGGATGTGATGTGGGCGTTCTCGCGCCTCTTCCACCTTACAGGCACCCCCGTTTCCACTTTCTATTTCGCAGTAAGGTACCCCCGTTTCCACTTTCTATTTCGCAGTAAGGTACCCCCGTTTCCACTTTCTATTTCGCACTACAAATTATAGTATTGATTTTTGTGAATTTTTTTAGAGCTGTCCAAAAAAAATTGAGAATTGTAAAATTGGATCGGACCGAACCGATTCATGCTTTTTGGATTGGATCTGTGGATTAATAGTTCGGATACGGATTTAAAAATTGAAAAACCGTAAGATACGGTTTAGTCCACAGATTTTCATTTCGAAACCGTAGATTAACCGAACCGGACCATGAAATATTTAAAAATAATAGTAAATAATGTGTGTGTGTGTGTGTAATATTTAGTAAATAATTATAAGTTTTATCAATTGATATTATTTTTTTCAGTAATTTTAAATTAATGTGATACTATTTGTTTGTTTTGTGTTGGCTAGGTTTCATTAGGTTTTATGGAATGTAATAAGAAGATAATGCTTGGACAATACTTGACTAGAATTTACATGTTGTGTTGGTGGAGTCATTTGGTTGTTGCTTTGCTGTGACTAATTTGAAACTCTGAATAAACTTCATTTGGTTGCTAACTAGGTGAATGTAATTGCAGATTGTAATGTTTATTTTTTTGGTGTCAAGAATTTAATTTTTTTGGTTGGATTCGCAATTTAGTGTTTATGAAATGTAATCCATAGATAAAATCGGAACCGAACCGTGACTCACGGATTGAATTGGAACTGAACCGTAGGACTTTTGGTCCGGACACGGATTGTATTATCTAAAAACCGTGACTCGTGGATTAGGATTGGATTCATAGCAAACCGGTCCAATCCAGACCGCGGACAGCCGTAAAATTCTCCATACTAAACTAAAAAATTTATTGTCTAAAGTTTCGTTGTTTCCACAAATTAAAATATTGAACACATTTTATTCTATTAACTTAACACATTTTTTTTAATTTTTTTTTAAATGACAACCCAACGCATTTTTTATACTCCAATTTAGTAGAAAAAACTCATAGCTTAACACTTAGCGGAAACGCTAGACTCACATATCCATTCCAATTTGTTGGTCTCTTTTTAGATTTCAACTTAGGAAACACAATCATTACTTGTCTCATTACTTCTATTTTCCCTTTTTATTGTCCAATCGTTAGCTCATAGTATTACTATTACTCCCTCAATTCGGATTTAATAGTTATTTTTTGGAGTTCGTACTATTTGTCAATCGATTATATCTTGTAACTTATAATGTTTTTAGGTAATTTTAAAAACATTGTCTTATAGAATTAATTGAGATCTATTAAACAAGATTTATATTGAATATAAAATTCATTATCAATTTAAAGATATAACTCATTTTTTATCTGGTTAGAATTGAACGAGTGATTATTAAATTCAGACAAAGGGACTACTAATTTCAAATGAGATTGGTAAAAGAGGAAATTGATTGAATATTACTCATTTTGTTTATAGTGGGACAATATTTTCAAAAAATATTAAGGGAGGCTTAAAAAATCATCCTAGAAGCCCTACAAACTTATGATTTCATCCTGCACTCCTCCGCTACTTATGTTTCCGTCCTTGAACTACTTTGTATACCGGTAATGCCCTGTTGTTGTTGTTGTTATATATATATATATATATATATATTTTGGGACGAAATCCTTACGCATTCCGTCCTCGCGAGAATCTCGACACCTCCGGCTACCAAACCTGCAAAAATCTCGTGTGTACATCCCGAAAATTCCTCCTCCAATCCTTCCCCATAAATTCCGACTTCCAATCCCAAATTCTTCCTCCCAAAATTTCCTCCACTCATGCAATCACAGTCCCCATCACCGGCAGCTCTCCTTCTGGACCACTCCCTATCGTCGACGGCTCCCCCCACTGGTCCCCACCGCTACTGATGCCAGAACCGGCGAGGTGGCAAAACCAGGGCGCTTGACAGATTTTGTCAAGGTGATGCAACCCATCTGGAGTCCTGGACGACTGCGAGGAAATCAGCGGCGACCGGCAGATCTCAGTCCCATCACCGGTGGCTCTCCTTTTGAAAAATACTATTGCTTCAACTATGGTCTTTTCTTATTATGTCTTCATTTAGTATTGTTTCTCCAATCACGTACTGTGCAAATTGGACTTTTCCGGTCTTACTTTGTTTCTACAAATCGAGAAGTATGTATGCATGAAGTTGAGATTATGTATAGGACGGCTCCCCACTGAATCTTGGTCGGTTCTCCGAGAAATCATGAATTATGTATTGTCCATTGTGGGTTCATGCCAATCCTCAGGTATTCTGATATGGGTTTTACCAAGAAAACTTGATTTTGGTTTATTTTAGTTTTATTCCAATTCATGGTAAATTATTAACATCATTTACCATGAAACGAGTTTATCTGTAAGCTTTGTAAGAATTAAACTTGAAACGTTGAAATCGACTTGGTAATTTAACCATGAAATGCTGATCATGATAATGCCTATTTTGATGGTAATTTAACCATGTTTCATGGAATAAGATCAATAAATGTGTCATTTTTTGAATAATACGTGAGCATTTAACATAATTATTACATGCAAAAAATGTGGTCAACTTATCATGTTAATTTCATAAAACATGGTCATTTTATCATGGTTGGTTGGCCAATACCTATAATCCATGAAGCTGATGGCCAAAAACCTTTTCATTGTGAACATTAACATTGGCCAACGTTTCATGGTCGATTATTGTGCGGACGGAATGGAATACACACGCTGTGTGCCCAAAATAACAAACATAATCGGTGCACTCGGGCCTGCCCGTGTTCAGGGTGGACAAGGGGGTTGGGTTCGACCTGGTTTACATGGAGGAATTTGTGTTTATCTCATAACTTCGACAATATACGTAGGTGCGTGGTTATTTGTACGACAAATTAAAAACTAGCTTTTAAACAACAAATCAAGAACTGGCTGTACGACAAATTAAGAGCTCGCTTTTATTCGAGTTGTATCAGGAATTCGATTATGAAGTGAGTAGCTTTTATTTTTGACTGGCGTATATGGCCTCTCTACGACAAATTAAGAACTGGTTTATATATATACCACCAAAACTTGTAGATAACATGGTTAATTTACCATGTAGTTAACATGGTTAACAATATTCTGCAATGATTGATAATGCTAAAATGTTCATGTACGTATTCTGTGCATGTTGCACGGTAGAATCACCGGAACAATTCATGATGAACATGGCTTTGGGCATCTGCTTTGTGGAATATAAATGGAATGAGAAATCAGTGGGATTTTCTTTGTAGGAAATTTGAAAATTTGAAAATTCTCATCTCTTCCCCTATTATATCTCACCTAATTTCATAGGTACTTCCATATTCAACCCATCTGTTTCCCATAGATTAAGGAAACAGTTTTCATCCCCCCCTATAAATCTGTAAATGTATGTATATTTAATATATGTATACAAAATAGAATAAAGGGCAATAAAGGTAATTTACATATTGCAAGGATGAAAACATAAGCATAAAAAAAGGGAGGGATGAATTCTTACATAGCATGAAAAAAGAGGATGAATATTTAAATATTCCATTTGTTAAATGAACACCAACCCCAGAAAAAATTTAGATTGCAAATAAATGTACTTTCGTAAACTTTGTAGTCTAAAAGTGCAAATTTGCAGTCTATACAAAAATTTAGACTGCAAATTATTAAATGAACACTAACACTGATGACACAAAAATTTAGACTGCAAATTATTAAATGTGCACTAACGGTAATGAGAATTTAGACTGCAAATTTGCACTTTTAGATTGCAAATTTGGTGATTGAACACCAATGCCAGAAAAAATTTAGACTGCAAATTTATACTTTTAGACTGCAAATAAAGGCACTTTCATAAACTTTGCAGTTTAAAAGTGTAAATTTGTAATCTACACACAAATTTAGACTGCAAATTATTAAATGAGCATTAACGACAATGAGATTTTAGACTGAAAAGAGAAAATTTAGACTGCAAGTTTGTACTTTTAGAATACAAATAAAGGCACTTTCGTAAACTTTATACTCTAAAAGTGTAAATTTGCAGTCTACATAAAAATTTAGACTGCAAATTATTAGATGAACGTAACGGCAGTGAGAATTTAGACTGCAAATTTACACTTTTAGACTGCTAATTTGTTAAATGAACAGGCACTTTCTTAAACTTTACAATCTAAAAGTGCAAATTTGCAGTCTAGACAAAAATTTAGACTGCAAATTATTAAACGAACACTAATGCCAATGAAAATTTAGACTGCAAATTTGCACTTTTAGACTGCAAATTTGTTAATTGAACACCTATGCCTGAGAAAATTTAGACTGCAAATTTATAGTACTTTTAGACTGCAAATAAATACACTTTCGTAAATTTTGCATTCTGAAAGTGCAAATTTATAGTCTACACACAAATTTAGACTGCAAATTATTAAATAAATATTAACACCAATGAAATTTTAAATTGCAAATTTGCACTTTTAGACTGCAAATTATTTTCTTAAAACACTAACGCCAATAAGATATCAGAAAAGCAAGTGTGACCCAGAAGGAAAGTGAATTACCAAAGAAGAAGTGGTAGTGATGGAGTGATGGCGGTGGCGTCGTGGTGGTGGTGGTGTTGGTGATGGTGGAGTAGTGGTGGCGGCGGTAGTGGTGGTGGTGATGGCGGCGGCATAGTGGTGGTCATTGTGCTGTGGTGGTGGCATGGTGGTGGTGAAGTGGTGGTGGTTGTGTTGACGGCGTGGTGGTTGTCATTTCGGTGGTTGTGATGGAGTGGTGGAGGTGGCGGCGTTATGGTAGTGGTGGTGGTTGTGGCGACGTGGTGGTAGAGTGATAGCAGTGGCGATGGTGGTGGTTGTGGTGGCGGCGGCTTGGTGGTGGTGGTGGAGTGATAGCGGTGGCGATGGTGGTGGTAGTGGTGGCGGAGTGGTGGTGGTGGTGGTGGTAATTGCGGTGGAGGTGGCGGCGTTGTGGTGGTGGTCGCGGCGGAGTGGTGGTGGTGTTGGTGGCTGTGATGGAGTGGTGGTAGTGGTGATGGAGGTGGCGGTGGGGGCGTGGTGGTGGTGGTGGTGGTGGTTATGTGGTTGTAATAAGATCGAAAAAATGAAAAAATGTATTTTTTGTTTTAGCCAAACAAGGCCCTTGTTTTAGCCAAACAAGGCCCTTGTTTTAGCCAAACAAGGCCCTTGTTTTAGCCAAACAAGGACCTTATTTCTTTTGTATAGGTTATTTTTGTCATTGAAATTTGTAATGGACTAGAGGTGTTAGGAACTTTAGAAGTGGATTGGGTGGGTTAGAAACATGCTACAATGGACTTATCAAAAATTCTCCCTAATTTCTGTTGCCGGTGGAAGGAATTTAATCTCATTTTGAAATGGTATGGGTATCGATAATGTCCCCAAAGTAGGCATACCACCATTAATCTCATTTTTTGGCCAAAATCTGGACCTTGAAATCAGGTGGCTTGATGACTGCCTAGAGCTGGCTTGCATGGACACCACTCTTGCGGTTGGACCACCCATAAAGAGTGAAGCACTCCGAAAAAAACTAATAAAGAAAATGGAAAACAACATTTTATGCGGTATTTGTCATTTTGAATTCTATCGTCTTTAGAAATGTCCCTTATATTATATTAGGTTAGGCTCCTCGAGTTGATGTCATGCAAAAAAGAGTGGGTTGTATATCAGTAGCAACGTCATCACACATTTGTCTTGAAAAAATGAACGGCTTCGAAATATTATGATTGTGAGAATAGAATATTTCGCAATATTAAAACAATGCGTGTTTAAATAGAAACAACTGTCTAAGGGTTTTCTTTAAAGAAAACATATATAATTGAATGAGGCAATTCTAGATGATAAATTAGGGAAAATAAGGGGTTTTAAATTAGAGAGCTGCTAATGGTACAGCAACGGCTGTACAGCAGTCCAATACAGATGGGTTTTGCGCCCGTTTCGGGTTTCAGAAAGATGATCGAAGCCACTCATATTGTTCAAAACATGTTATTTACGGTTCCTGTAAAAAATTATCTCAATCCGATATCAGTAAAGACGTTTACGAATCATCCAACTTGGCTTTAGAATTTAGCCACT
>BPLS01000145.1:2310719-2344859 GCA_019656275.1 Rhododendron kiyosumense | reverse complement strand
GGAGAAGATCTCACATACCTCACGAGATCACGAACACGGAGAATACTTGTAATAACTCTGAATTTTATGAAATAAAAAGTTATTTTATTTATTCGAGTTATTTATTTTAATTGCTGAAATTGCGTAAATTCTTATATTTTGCTATAATTGCACTTTGGTCCCTGAAGTTTCAATTCTTTCGCTTTAGTCTTACTTAGCAAGCCTAGTTAGCATCTAACTACCTTGTTGGAGTAACTAAACCGAAAAGTTCCCTAGACTTGGCAAAATGACCGTTTTGCCCCTCGTTGGAACTTTTGAACCTTTTGGACCTTAGACTTTATATTTTTATATTCATTTTCTTTTAATCAATTTGGATTATTTCTTTGACCATTGGACAATAATGGTTAGGGGGATTATTATCCATTGGGTAATAGAATCCCAATTGTTTATTTTAAAAGAGCAAAATTACTTTATAGTACTTTAAATTACTATATTATTTTCTTTGGCCTAATAACTATTGTCCATTGGATAATAGATGTTAGGGGGAGTTTTAACCATTGGATAATGGGGTTAATCTTCCTAAGTGCCATTAGACCATTTAATTAATTACTTTCCTTAATTTGGGGAAAATACTATTTACTTTATTCAAAAAGTAAATAGTGACCAAAGTACCCTTTAATTATATTTTAATGGGGTTTTTACTACTTTTATATATACATATATATGTGTATATATGTATTGTACATAGGAGGAGTATTATAATGCCTATTGTACCCTAGTATTTATTAGTTGGTGGGAGTAAATCTTAGACTTTATTTGCCTTGGATATTCAAAGTACCAAAGAACCTTTGTTTATTGGGATTTTTCTTACATTGTATGACACATATACTTGCATATATATATATATAACCTTGCAAAGAGGAGAGAGAGAGAGAGAGAGAGAGAAGCCGAGAGAGAGAGAGAGAGAGAGAAGCCGAGAGAGAGAGAAGGGAGAGAGGAGAGAGAGGAAGGAGAGAGAAATGGAAGATTTGATGTTGGACTTGGTGATTTTTGACATGTACTTCAAATCCAAGCAAAATTTACTTCTTTCAATTCAAATCCTTACACTTTGTACTCCCATATATTCACCTAGCAAGCTTCCTAACCCTTGGATGGTGTACAACTCTCATCTCAACCCTCCAATTGGATGCAAATCTTTCCAAGGTACACCATAGCCTTACAAGCTAGGATTTCTCTTTGATTTTCCTTGGATATTTCCATTTTAATTGGAATTTTCCTAACCTTTGGATTGTGTACCAATCTCATCTCATCCTTTCATCTTGATTCAAGAATCCAACTTAGTACTAACTAGCCATGCAAGCCTAGGATATTCTTCCTTGATTCATGCTTCAAAGTTAGATTTGTTTTAATTTAAAATTGGGGAAGAAGAGAGAGAGAGGGGGCCGGCCTTGGAGGAGAGAGAGGGAACCCTTGGCCTATAAATAGAGAGCCATTCTCACTTGAAATCTCACACCTCAAACAATTGCTCCTCCTTCTCTCTAGAAATTCCAATTTCTTAGTCTTTTGTTCAAAGTTTCCTTTGTGTGAGTGAGTTCTTGAGTGAAACCCCCGAGCCACTTCCTAAACCACCCGACGGCTCCCAAAGTAGAGTAGTAGTAGTTAGTTAGTGTGTTTCTAGGGAAAGTTTCCAAAACTTTTCCCTTTCGAAGCAAACGGAGGCCGTTACGCTGCCGAAATCACCCCGACGTCCAAGTCACCGCCAAGAAGAACGGTAGTTCATCCTAACCCTTTTTGTAGTCATTCCTATCTATCTAGTAGTGAATTCTATCTAATTTGTAGTAATCTTGACAAATTTTCAAAAGCTTCCTTTGATTTGCAAAGAAATTGAAATCTTACTTTAAAAGTGACTTGTTTGTTGTTTGAAAAGTAGAAATACTTGTTTGTGTTATTTTTTTTTTTTGGTATCAAAGCATGCTAAGTGGTTTAAATGTTCTTGCTTTACCATTTCGAAGTTGGAGAAATGCTTATTGTTGTAAAAGTCTCACACGCGGAAGTCTCACATGCAAACGTGACACGAAAAACAAGAAAGTAGACATATGGCACCTAGGGTGTGTTTTTAAAAGGTTGTTGTGTTTTCCCGGTTGGAAAATATCTTCGAAACTACGTAATGACTGTTTTAAGAGTATTACGTATGTGTGTGTGTGTGCCAATGGGAACCCGGTGCGGCGGAACCATTGTGAGGATACTCGAGAATCCGGAACGGCGGAATCGAGGTTGGGTGTGTTGTCTTGGTTATCCGCGGTACGGAGCCAATGATATGTGTGCCAATGGGAACCCGGTGCGGCGGAACCATTGTGAGGATACTCGAGAACCCGGAACGGCGGAATCGAGGTTGGGTGAGTTAAAAGGTGTTTTTGGTAAAGTGTAGAAATGAAAAGGTTAACGATGAGTCAAACGCCAACGGTAGTTACAAGCGATGGTCAAACATGTTAGCTTATTGTCTTTTATCCCTGCGTGTATACTTATCATGTGGAAATCGATGTTAGTATGGTAGGATTTACTATTGAGCTTTCGTAGCTCATGGTGTTGCCTTTGTGGTGACCCTGGCATATTATATGGGTGGCGACGCCGATATAATATGTCAGATTTGATAGATGAACAGGGCGACCTTTTCACCTTGGAGGCGTACGGAGCCGAGGAGCTCGCTAGGCTGGAGGAGCAAGAGGAGCCGTAGACTAGGATTTCCTAGTTTTCTTTTGTTGTCTTTTGAACTTGAAATGCTCCTATGTGAGCCGTTTGTAATAATGAGCAGTGACTCAGTATTTTTGTAATAAATTTCCTTAATTAACGTACCTAATTTTAGGGGCGTTACAGCTTGGTATCAGAGCTTTAGGTTCAAAACTTCGGCCATGGGTAGAATGGGTAGAACCATGTAGAACCTTTAGCTAGTTTTGCCCGTTGCATAAACGTGAATTGATTTTCAAGTTTACCGTCCCAAATTGGGTGGAATTCTGTCAAAACAATCTTCGGATTGAAGCAAGGCGCGGAAATTGGCAGTACCGCCGAGCTGGGAATTCCCGAACAATTGGATGATGACTTAAATCAAGAATCGAATGTGGAACGTAGAAATCTGAAAAGTTTTTCCTTATGATTTTTACTAAAAATTATGTATTTCCGAAACATTACTAACGAAATTTTCTTATAGATGGATACCCCAACCAACCTGTCGCTCGAGGAATATGTCATGGAAAAACTATCAGCCCGATGCTTAGGAGACCCCAACTTCATTACCGACATGCGTGCGGAGCAGCTCGACTTCGTTAAAGTCCAAAAGAATACCCCGATTCCCGTCGAGCAAGACCCTTGGTTTCCCCACATGTTTCCCCTCCTAAGCTCATTCTATGAGTACTTTGGTTTCCTACTCATAGTGCCAACCGCCGACAACGAAGCCGTCATGGAAGAAAACCCCGCAACTTGAAGAAGCTTGGAGAACGAGGAAGACTAGGATGAGTACCCTAAATAAATTTCCCTAGTCATTGTATAGGATGTTTTTAAGATTTCCCTAAGCTAAGTTGTAATTTCCAAGTTATGTTATGAATAAAAACCATGTTGACTTGCCTTCTACATAAGTCTAATAGTTAATTTTCTTATTGTAGATGGAGCCTCTAAGCCCTTATCAAGTCAACCTATTAGCCGAATCACATCGACTAGCAAGCACCGTGAGGTCCATGACCCATCAACTTGTGGAGGATCCCTATTTCTCGCTTGCCTTTCCCTATACCAACGATTTTTACCGAGAACATGGAGCCCTCGTCCGTCCCCTCAATGAGGAAGAAGAAGACATGGTTGACGCCGTGCCCGTCATCGTGCGACTTGTACCTCCCGACAACGTGCACCTTCCGATTGAGCCAATCAATGCCGAACCCATCAATGCCGTACCAATGATAGTAGCACCTCCCAACAACGTGGAAGATGAAGAGGAAGACCCCGAGGAAGAAGATCCCGAGGAATTCAACGACCCGCCGCTCAATGCCGCCGATTGGGAGCACTTGATGAACTTGCCAAACCCCGACTTGCCATCCGACGACGACGATTCCGAGGACGAAGACCCCGAGGAGTTTGGTGGACCATTGGGATTTGATTCCGATGATGAGGACGACTTTGGAATAATACCACCTGCCGTAGTTACGCCCGACTACATGGACATAACTACCGACTCCGGAGACGTGCCGCCACCACCTTTTGTGGAAGACATAGGAGCTTGTAGGATTGAGTTTCCTCACATTTTCTAGACTAGCAAGCCTAGCATGTAGAAGAATCTTTTGTTGTAAGCGGATTGGGTAGGATCCATGTATGTAGTATGGTGTAGGAAGCGCTAACTTGTAAGCCGTTGTGATGTACTTGCTGTTTAAGTAATATAAGCTATGTTCTATCTATTGTGATTCTTGTTGTGTTGCTTACTTGTTGTGTTCGACTTCCGCCTTCCACTATTAAGTCTAATATATAACTTCCTTATTGTAGATATGGATAGCTGTTGCTCTGCCGAGTACACTGTGGCTCACCTTCTATACTACAAGGCCATACTTGCACCCGAGAGTCTCACGCCTGTACCTCACCTAGGGATTCGTGATCCCGAGACTAACGAGCAGCTGTATGAGATAGTGGTGTTCTCATCTACTACCACCGAGGACATCGATCCTCAAGACCCACACCTTCGTGAGCATGTGGAGAAAGTTCGTAGCGATGGCGAGCGTTGGCTCGAGAAGAGGGAGGAAGAGTGGAAGATGCAGCTACGAGAGTTCTTTGGTGTCGTCCTACCGAGTTAGTGGAGTAGGAGTACTAGTAGAATAAGGTTCCGAAAGCTTAAGTTGCCTTTCAAGCACTTATGTTAGTAGAACCAAGTAGTACGATGTGTAGGTTTGATTATCGCAGCTTGTAGCAGGAAGTTGGATTAGTATGTTGCTTTATAGTAGAACTCAATGCTTTGTACTTGTAACTTTTTGCTATCTAAGAGAAGCTTACTATTTTAAGAATATCGTTGCGTACAATGTTATTGACTGTTTCTCATTTTGAGCAAGAAAATAGTTAGCTGAAAACTAAACCTCCCCTTTTCAATTTTCGTTCATAGATGGTGAACCGACGGAGTGGATTAGGTTACGAGGCCGGTGATTCTTCTAACCCTAACCCCAACCCCGACCTTGCTCAAGTCATGCAAGCGCTTGTGACTGCTTTGAACGCTGCCCGTCAAAACCCCAACCCGAATGATGGACCGATGACGAGAACCCGTGCGATGAACGAGTTCTGCAAGCGCCGACCTCCGACTTTCAACGGTGATACCAACCCGACCGTAGCCGAAGCATGGCTCAAGGAAGTCAAGGTGATCATGGACACCTTGGAGATCACTCGTGATGGAGACCGTGTGGCCTTAGCCACATACCAGCTGAAAGGAGAAGCCCGCTATTGGTGGGAGCTGATGGAGGCAACGCATGACATAGCTGCCATGACGTTCGCTCAGTTCGAGGCGCTGTTCCTTGACAAGTACTTCCCTACGCCCGTTCGCTTGGCTAAGGAACAAGAGTTCAACAACCTCAAGCAAGGAACGATGACCGTGACCCAGTACGCGGCCAAGTTCGAGGAGCTGTCCCGCTATGCCCCGGATGCAGTTGCAACCGAGGATAAGAAAGCGAGAAGATTCGAATGGGGGCTAACGACAGCTAGAAGAGCTGTGGTTGCTCAGGCTTTCCCCACCTACTCTGGTGTGGTGCAATGTGCTCTTCGCCTGGAGAGTGAGGAGAATGACTTCAAGACCCGCTGGAGGAAGGCAGCCGGCAACGTTGGTGGACCAATCCGAACTCAGACCTCCAACAGCAGCAACCGTGGACCCTACCCTGCCAAGAACTTTGCTATGGGGCAAAGCAATCAGAACTGGAAGAACACTGCGTCAAACCGTGGTGACTCGCAGAGGGTTGGCCTAGGCAAGGCATTCGTGCAGTGCTTCAACTGCCAAGCTATGGGTCACTACAAGCGTGAGTGTCCCCAGCCTCAAAAGGAGAAGGGTGGAAGCTTCGGAAACCAAAAGGCTCAGCAGCCCGGGCAGGCCAGCTTTATGAAGCAAAACCCTGGAGGTTCAGCCCAGCAGCAGAGCGGGCAGAACAAGGGGAAGCAGCCCATGGGAGCTCAGCAAGGCGCTGGAGGGCGTATCTTTGCGCTGCAGACCGAGGAACAAGAGCCGGATCCTTCTGTGATCCAAGGTACGCTACTGCTTTATAGTACTTGCGTGCAAGCTTTGTTTGACTCTGGTGCATCGCATTCGTTTATTTCTACTGCCTGCGTAACTGCTCTAGCACTAGAAACAGAACCCCTAAGTAAGAGTACAAGGGTATTATCGCCATTTGGGGGGAGTATAGCTGTTAGTCTAGTGTGTAGAGGGTGCGAAATAGAAGTAGCGAATCTACGTCTTACCTGCGACCTCCGAGTAATCGACATGATGGACTTCGACGTTATCCTTGGAATGGATTGGCTATCAGCTCATCGAGCAGTCGTCGATTGTCACCAGAAGACTGTGACGGCTTACACCCCAGAAGGGACTCGTTTCCGTTTTAAGGGGGATAGAGAAACGACCAGTTCAATGACGAGAAGATCTAGGTGGCAGAATCAACTGTTTGGATGGCTAGCCAGTCTCCAAATGGAAGAAACCGATAGGATGGAACTGGGATTACCACACATCGTTTGCGAGTACGCCGATGTTTTCCCAGAAGAACTTCCTGGTTTACCACCACCGAGGGAGATAGATTTCTCCATAGAACTGCAGCCTGGAACCGCTCCAATTTCCATGGCCCCGTACCGAATGGCCCCTGCCGAATTGAGGGAGCTCAAGATTCAGTTGCAAGAGCTGCTGGACAAAGGATTCGTTAGGCCCAGCACATCGCCTTGGGGAGCACCAGCCTTGTTCGTGAAGAAGAAGGAAGGAACGCTTCGTCTATGCATCGACTATAGGAAGCTGAACCAAGTCACGATCAAGAACCGTTATCCTTTGCCCAGGATCGATGATCTGTTTGATCAATTGAGAGGAGCAACGTGCTTTTCCAAAATCGATCTTCGATCAGGATATCATCAGCTAAGGATTCGAGATGAGGACATCATCAAGACGGCTTTCCGAACTAGATATGGCCACTACGAGTTTGTAGTAATGCCATTTGGTCTGACCAATGCTCCAGCAGTATTCATGTGTCTCATGAACAAGATTTTTCAACCCTACTTAGATAAGTTTGTAGTGGTGTTCATTGACGACATCTTGATTTACTCTGCCAGCAAGGAAGAGCATGAAGAACATCTTAGAATGGCACTACAAATACTCCGAGATAACCAACTTTACGCTAAGGCCAGTAAATGCGAATTTTGGCTTGAAGTGGTTAAGTTCTTGGGGCATGTAGTATCTAAGGATGGAATTGCTGTTGACGAAAGTAAGGTCGAAGCAGTGCTGCAATGGAAACAGCCGACCTCTGTGTTTGAAATCAGAAGTTTTCTCGGATTGGCTGGTTACTACCGAAGATTCATACCAGACTTCTCAATCTTAGCTAAGCCGATGACCAGGCTAACTCAGAAAGGAGTGAAGCTGGATTGGAGTGAAGCCTGCGAGAAATCTTTCCGAGAGCTGAAGAAGAGACTGACCAGCGCACCGATTCTCATCATTCCCGAGCGTGGTATCGATTACACTGTCTACTGTGACGCGTCAAGAGATGGCTTAGGATGTGTGCTGATGCAGAATGGGAAGGTCGTAGCTTACGGATCTCGACAACTCCGACCGCACGAGAAGAATTACCCCACCCATGACTTAGAATTGGCTGCAGTAGTATTCGCTCTCAAGTCGTGGCGTTACTATCTGTGGGGAGAACAATTCGAAGTTTTTACCGACCACAAGAGTCTCAAGTACCTTTTCACTCAGAAGGAGTTGAATTTGAGACAGCGTCGATGGATGGAGTACTTGGAAGACTACAAGTTTACCATGCAGTATCACCCCGGCAAAGCTAATGTGGTAGCTGACGCTCTTAGCCGAAAGGAAAGAGCACAGAAAGTCAAAACTGCCATCAAGGAATGGGAGATGGTTGATACTCTCAACGAGTTCAACTTGCGGCCGTCGTCAGAGAATGGGAACGTTCGACTGTATGCTCTAATTGCGGAGCCGGCACTTCATCAGGAAGTACTTCTCGCCCAAACCTTCGAGCAGACGTGTGAATTCATCCGGCATCAAATCCGAGAAGGAAAGGCGGTGCCAGGATGGACTATCGAGGAGAATAACAGTCTGAAATTCAAAGGAAAGGTATTCGTACCTAATGTTGGAACCCTTCGAGAAAGTGTACTCCGAGAAGCTCATCATTCGAACTTTGCAGTTCACCCTGGTGGTACAAAGATGTATCATGACCTGCGAAGAACGTACTGGTGGGAAGGAATGAAGAAGGATGTTGCCCGATTTGTGTCTACCTGTTTGGTATGCCAACAAGTCAAGGCCGAACATCAGAAACCTGGAGGAGACCTTCAACCCTTGCCAATACCGACGTGGAAGTGGGAGCATATCTCGATGGACTTCGTCACTGGATTACCAAGATCTGCCAAGTCCAATACTGCTATCTGGGTGATTGTGGACCGACTCACTAAGTCTTCACACTTTCTACCTGTCAAGATGACAGAAAACGTGGAGCAACTAAGCATGTTGTACATTCGAGAAATCGTACGCCTTCATGGAGTACCGATCTCGATAGTGTCTGACCGAGACCCACGTTTTGTGTCGCATTTTTGGAAAGGATTGCAGAAAGCAATGGGAACTGACGTAAGGCTTAGCACAGCCTTTCACCCTCAAACAGATGGACAAACGGAGAGGACTATTCAAACTCTGGAGGATATGTTAAGAGCTTGCGCTTTGGATTTCTCTGGGAGCTGGGAGCAGCATTTGCCATTGGTGGAGTTCGCCTACAACAACAGCTATCAAGCAAGCATCGGAATGGCACCATATGAAGCTTTATATGGACGACCCTGTCGATCACCAGTTTGCTGGACGGATGCTGGAGAAGCAGGATTGATCGGACCCGACATTGTGCGAGATACAACGGAGAAGGTCAAGACCATCAGACAAAGGATCCAGACTGCTCAAAGCCGACAGAAGAGTTACGCGGATAAAAGAAGCCGACCCTTGTCTTTTGCCGTAGGAGATCATGTGTTCCTAAAGATCAGACCCAAGAAAGGAGTCATCAGATTTAGAAAGAAAGGAAAATTGTCCCCGCGCTATATTGGACCATTCGACATCGTGGAGAAGATCGGAAAGGTTGCTTATCGCTTAGCATTACCACCCCAGCTAGACCGAGTGCATAACGTGTTTCACGTGTCAATGCTTCGCAAGTATTTGGCGTTGCCCACTCACGTTATCAACTGGGAGGACATCTCTATTGAGGAAGATGCAACATATGAAGAAGAGCCGATCGAAATTCAAGACCGAAGCGAGAAGACTATCCGTAACAAGACGATCAAGTTAGTCCGAGTTCTATGGAAGCATCGTGGAGCTGGAGAGACTACTTGGGAAAGGGAAGAAACCATGAAGATGAAATACCCTCACCTATTTGAGTCCTAGCGTACACCTAATTTCGAGGACGAAATTGTTTAAGGGGGATAGGTTGTAATAACTCTGAATTTTATGAAATAAAAAGTTATTTTATTTATTCGAGTTATTTATTTTAATTGCTGAAATTGCGTAAATTCTTATATTTTGCTATAATTGCACTTTGGTCCCTGAAGTTTCAATTCTTTCGCTTTAGTCTTACTTAGCAAGCCTAGTTAGCATCTAACTACCTTGTTGGAGTAACTAAACCGAAAAGTTCCCTAGACTTGGCAAAATGACCGTTTTGCCCCTCGTTGGAACTTTTGAACCTTTTGGACCTTAGACTTTATATTTTTATATTCATTTTCTTTTAATCAATTTGGATTATTTCTTTGACCATTGGACAATAATGGTTAGGGGGATTATTATCCATTGGGTAATAGAATCCCAATTGTTTATTTTAAAAGAGCAAAATTACTTTATAGTACTTTAAATTACTATATTATTTTCTTTGGCCTAATAACTATTGTCCATTGGATAATAGATGTTAGGGGGAGTTTTAACCATTGGATAATGGGGTTAATCTTCCTAAGTGCCATTAGACCATTTAATTAATTACTTTCCTTAATTTGGGGAAAATACTATTTACTTTATTCAAAAAGTAAATAGTGACCAAAGTACCCTTTAATTATATTTTAATGGGGTTTTTACTACTTTTATATATACATATATATGTGTATATATGTATTGTACATAGGAGGAGTATTATAATGCCTATTGTACCCTAGTATTTATTAGTTGGTGGGAGTAAATCTTAGACTTTATTTGCCTTGGATATTCAAAGTACCAAAGAACCTTTGTTTATTGGGATTTTTCTTACATTGTATGACACATATACTTGCATATATATATATATAACCTTGCAAAGAGGAGAGAGAGAGAGAGAGAGAGAGAAGCCGAGAGAGAGAGAGAGAGAGAGAAGCCGAGAGAGAGAGAAGGGAGAGAGGAGAGAGAGGAAGGAGAGAGAAATGGAAGATTTGATGTTGGACTTGGTGATTTTTGACATGTACTTCAAATCCAAGCAAAATTTACTTCTTTCAATTCAAATCCTTACACTTTGTACTCCCATATATTCACCTAGCAAGCTTCCTAACCCTTGGATGGTGTACAACTCTCATCTCAACCCTCCAATTGGATGCAAATCTTTCCAAGGTACACCATAGCCTTACAAGCTAGGATTTCTCTTTGATTTTCCTTGGATATTTCCATTTTAATTGGAATTTTCCTAACCTTTGGATTGTGTACCAATCTCATCTCATCCTTTCATCTTGATTCAAGAATCCAACTTAGTACTAACTAGCCATGCAAGCCTAGGATATTCTTCCTTGATTCATGCTTCAAAGTTAGATTTGTTTTAATTTAAAATTGGGGAAGAAGAGAGAGAGAGGGGGCCGGCCTTGGAGGAGAGAGAGGGAACCCTTGGCCTATAAATAGAGAGCCATTCTCACTTGAAATCTCACACCTCAAACAATTGCTCCTCCTTCTCTCTAGAAATTCCAATTTCTTAGTCTTTTGTTCAAAGTTTCCTTTGTGTGAGTGAGTTCTTGAGTGAAACCCCCGAGCCACTTCCTAAACCACCCGACGGCTCCCAAAGTAGAGTAGTAGTAGTTAGTTAGTGTGTTTCTAGGGAAAGTTTCCAAAACTTTTCCCTTTCGAAGCAAACGGAGGCCGTTACGCTGCCGAAATCACCCCGACGTCCAAGTCACCGCCAAGAAGAACGGTAGTTCATCCTAACCCTTTTTGTAGTCATTCCTATCTATCTAGTAGTGAATTCTATCTAATTTGTAGTAATCTTGACAAATTTTCAAAAGCTTCCTTTGATTTGCAAAGAAATTGAAATCTTACTTTAAAAGTGACTTGTTTGTTGTTTGAAAAGTAGAAATACTTGTTTGTGTTATTTTTTTTTTTTGGTATCAAAGCATGCTAAGTGGTTTAAATGTTCTTGCTTTACCATTTCGAAGTTGGAGAAATGCTTATTGTTGTAAAAGTCTCACACGCGGAAGTCTCACATGCAAACGTGACACGAAAAACAAGAAAGTAGACATATGGCACCTAGGGTGTGTTTTTAAAAGGTTGTTGTGTTTTCCCGGTTGGAAAATATCTTCGAAACTACGTAATGACTGTTTTAAGAGTATTACGTATGTGTGTGTGTGTGCCAATGGGAACCCGGTGCGGCGGAACCATTGTGAGGATACTCGAGAATCCGGAACGGCGGAATCGAGGTTGGGTGTGTTGTCTTGGTTATCCGCGGTACGGAGCCAATGATATGTGTGCCAATGGGAACCCGGTGCGGCGGAACCATTGTGAGGATACTCGAGAACCCGGAACGGCGGAATCGAGGTTGGGTGAGTTAAAAGGTGTTTTTGGTAAAGTGTAGAAATGAAAAGGTTAACGATGAGTCAAACGCCAACGGTAGTTACAAGCGATGGTCAAACATGTTAGCTTATTGTCTTTTATCCCTGCGTGTATACTTATCATGTGGAAATCGATGTTAGTATGGTAGGATTTACTATTGAGCTTTCGTAGCTCATGGTGTTGCCTTTGTGGTGACCCTGGCATATTATATGGGTGGCGACGCCGATATAATATGTCAGATTTGATAGATGAACAGGGCGACCTTTTCACCTTGGAGGCGTACGGAGCCGAGGAGCTCGCTAGGCTGGAGGAGCAAGAGGAGCCGTAGACTAGGATTTCCTAGTTTTCTTTTGTTGTCTTTTGAACTTGAAATGCTCCTATGTGAGCCGTTTGTAATAATGAGCAGTGACTCAGTATTTTTGTAATAAATTTCCTTAATTAACGTACCTAATTTTAGGGGCGTTACAATACTCTCATTCCTATCTTTCAACCCCTCAACCACAATAAGATTCAAAATCTGTGCACAACATCATACATGCAAATAATCATGATCCAAGATTGTCCGTTTCCAATCCTTTGTTTTCCTTTTCAAGAACTTAATAGCCGTATCGTTCAAACTAGCATTATCTACCATCAACGTAAAAATACCATCAATGTTCCAGTCAAGCAACAAAGATTCAATCTTCTTGCCAATGGTCTCTCCCTTATGATTTACAACTTGACAAAAGTTTAAAATTCTCTTTTACAACTTCCAATCATCATCAATGAAATGTGCGGTGAGACACATGTAGTTAAGATTTTGAATTGATGTCCATGTATTAGTAGTGAGGCAAATCCTACGACCCTTCAATAATTTTTTCAATTTTCCCCTCTCATAGTTATGAATTGCACCAACCTCTTTAGTTATCGTTTGGCGAGAAGGGACCAGTGAGAACTTCGGTTGCATGACCTTACAAAACTTTCTAAACCCAATCCTCTCAACGAGCCTAAAGGGTAGTTCATCAATGATGACCATGTCGGCAAGAGCTCTCTTACAATCGTTAAAAGAGAAGACATGAGTGGCAACGTCGACACTGCCCCCATCTGTGGGTTTGAATGAAAGGTTTTGTTGTCCATGTTGGTCTCTATTAGGATATAACGGACAAACAGGGATGTAAGCTTTCAAATTACTATCGCCATGTTTTTTACTTTCAGCCATATATTGTTTCTTGCAATACTTACACTCAACCCATTTGGTAACTCCCCTTATTTAATTTCATTGAAGTGATCCCAGGTAGGAGACCTATATCTCTCTTTTTTAGGTTTAGGCACTTGTGGTGGAAGCTTTCTTTTCAATCTTTTTTCTCCAACTTCAACTACTGTATCATCTTGAACATCGACAATATTGGCATTGGTAGATACAGGAGGATTAGAATTACCTCCAAGTTCAACTTCTTCAGCATCTACCTCATCATCCTCAAGTTCCCCACTAGCATAGAAATCAAAAACTGGATCCATCGCCTACAACAATCAAGTGTGACGATCAGATGGTTTTCAATCAATTAAATTTTTAAACGAACTTGAATAGGCAGCACTGATTCGATTAATAGGCAGCATTACAACACAACAGTACAAACATGAACTGATGTACAAACATGAACATCTCTCAACAAAGAACAAAATAACAGATTAACAGTCATATAAATTACAAAATCACTATTCTACACAAAATTCACAAATCTCTATTCTGAACGAAATAACATGAACATTGAACAGATCAGCAAAGAACTTTTTCTACCATCATGCAACTAAAATGATTTTTTTACAGGTTAATCAATGGCAATGCAACTCTCTCTCGAAAAGTGAAAACTAATATGTGAAAAAGAATAAAAGATTACACTCTGGTCATGAACAAATGAACTTATAGACTTTGGCCGCAAATTTGTACACATTGACAGCAAACTTTTAGGTCATGGCCATTGGCCGCAAGCTTTTACGAACTGGCCACAAATTAATCAGTAGAGAAAATAAAAAATAACAAACTTTACACAATTTGAGACTTTACGTACTCGTACAAAATCACAGTCGTGGACAAAAGTCACAAAATCACAGAGAGAGAGAGAGAGAGAGAGAGAGAGAGAGAGAGAGAGAGAGAGAAAGAGAGAGAGACGTACACCGTAGTAGGTCTCTATTTAGGGTTTTCTTGCCTTCTTCAGTTTTTCACTTCTTTGGGATTGATTGAGAGAGAAAGGGTGCTGAGGTGATTTAGGGTGAGACGATTAAGGTGAGGAGGACAGACGGAGGCTTCGTCGTCGATCGGCTGCGATTGCGAGGGTGGAGAGTGGAGTTAGTGGAATGTGGAGACTGGAGAGAACTCAGAGAAGGATCTAACTCTGGTCGTTCTCCGTTGAAGAGAACGAGAGAGTGGGGTGGGGGTGCCGGGGTGGGGCGGAGAGAATTGGGGATAAATGAGAGAACCCTAAATGATGAGTACGAGTGTAAAAGCTTTCATTATATAGTGTGTAATTCGGTCAGGTCGGGTGACTCAACATTTATAATCATTCACCCGAAATCCGACCGACTGTTGGTCGGGTCCAAAAAATTTAAGCTGAACCCAACCGAATGTTCTGTTCTAAACCGTTCATTGGCTTAATTTTGGGGTTGGGTTCGGTCGGGTCGAGTAGCTGGACAGCCTACTTGAGATCATGTTCTCTCAGTCCGCGCACTCCAAGGCCGAGCCCCAGAAGGGCCCGAAGGCTTATTCAAGGTTCAACTCCCAAGCTGAAGCCTCAACCTCTGCATAATCTAGGCATAGTGAAGCCCCATTCGAAGATAAAGAGGTAGCTGATCTCTATGAAAGGGGTCAGGTTTGCCCTCACACCCATTTCTTCAGTGGGGAGGGTAGTGAGTACGAGAAATTCTGTTGAAATTATAATATCCTTACCGACGTTGTTGTTAGCCAAGTTGCTAGCAACCGGATCAGGGGCAAGAGAGAGCACCATCCCGAACACATCACGGTCCCTCTAATGGCCATATGCAAGACGAGGTTGCGATTCCCCCTCCACCCATTCCTGAGTGAACTCTTGGCTCGGTTTGGCCTTGTCCCCCACTTCATTGCCATCAACAACTATAGGATCGTCATGTTTGTGATCGCATTGAAGGAGCTCCATGATCTGGAGTTCAGCATCGCCGAACTCTTCCACACTTACATCATGTCCAAGCATGGTTGGACCGAGCGTAGGTACTTATCGACGCGTAGAGACAAGGAGTCGCTGATAGACGGGTTGCCCGACACCGATAAGTGGGCGAATTTTTATGTGGAAGTAAACGGTAATTACGAGTTCGGTGACCAAACAATGCGTCGGCATAGCGTGCCGAAGATAAAGGATTTCAGAGGTTGTTTAAAATTTTCCTTTATTTTGTCGAATCCAATTTTTCCCTTTGTTTGTGTTGTTAGTGCTGATCCTTCATTTTTGCAGATCACCGATCCATAAGGAAGACTAAGCAGTCTTTGCCCGTCGACAGGCACGTGGATATACTAAAGGCCCAAGTTTGCCGAGATGCACTGACCTTGCTTAGGTATATCCCTTCATACAAAGGTAAGCTTAAGAGGAAGAAGAAGGAAAGAGAGCCGAGCAAGAAGGCTGGTGGCAAAATTAAGGGCGTAGAAAATGAAAAGAAAGAAGTCAGCAATCAAGGGGTAGTGAGAAAGGGAAGGAGCCGAGGGTGAAGTTCCAGACATTCAGCAAACTGGCTTCATACTGGTTTAAGGAGAGCCAAATGACCGAGTTTCCGGGAATAAATATTCCTCTTCAGACCCTCGTACCTGAATTTATAGAGAAAATGTCAAGGCGACACTTGGTTTGTGTCAACTTGAAAGATGGCGCCTCGGCTTAGCGCAGTACATCGGACCCGCCCGAGCCCGTTGAGAAAAGGCAGAAGTTGACCCGTGATTTTTTTTCGATAAAGCCACAGACTCCACACCCGATCGAGAGGGAAGGATCCGAGTCTTCAGTTGCAGGTGGCTCGAGGGTCGTCCAGAGACCATTGGGCTCGGCCGATCGTGTTGCGGTTCAGGAATTTGCCGATTGCATTCCGAACGGGGTATAAAGACAGAGTGAGGGTTGCATGCGACGTTCTGCAGCTGGAAGTAGATATGAACTTAACCAAGTCGATTCCTGCTATTGTGGTTCCCGAGCTCGTCTTGCCATACACTGAAGAGGAATGTGCACCCGGAGAGATATCCTGAGAGTGATGAAGATATTGAAGATGTTTCTAATGCTGAGGGTGAGGATGGATCTGTTGCAAAGAAAGTGATTGGTAATGTTGGGAATGAAAAGTTGGCCGTAGAAGCTGGGAATGAGGCCATGAATGTTGATCCAAATGCCGAGGCTGAAGTTGAGGTTGGGAACAGTTGGGAACATTGTCCAAGACTGAGAGAGAGATACCCGCAGGTGCCGACTTTGGGGTGATCGGTTACCGTAGTTGTCAACCCTTTTTCTTCTTTAAAACTTGTTTTTATTTTGAGTACTTTGAAATTTCTTTGGATGGACTGGACGGCTCCATATGTTAGAGTTTGCCGTACTAGATGTATTGAACAGTTTATCATGCCATACCTCTAATCTTAGGAAACCTTCAGCATTTGATGAATGAATTTCTTGATTTTGTTTATGTTTTCAATTAATCGTCTTTCTTTGTGCCTTAGAAAAGTTTGATTGCACTTGCTTGTTTTGAGTAATGATATGTTCATAGCCCCCACTTTGGTTTTGGTTTGGCTAAATAGCCAAGTCTTGACCAAAATATAAATATCTTGATGAGGTTTGGTAGGGGTTCCATTCCTGGTTGGAGCTCGGCCGGAGTGCCAGCTCTTAGCTGAAGTACTTTGTTGAATCAAGAGTTTGACAGGTGTCCCTTACTTTTGATTGGGGCTCGGCCAAACTGCCAGTCCCTAGCGAAAGTATGAAGGACTTAGATGTTTTGCTGTTTGTGGATGGTTTACTCACCGAACTGTGAGTGTAATCGGGCTATGGCCGACCTTAGTGTCTTGTGCTTAACCTCCGAACCTCGCCTTCCAATAAGATTGAAACACCCCAAGCGTAGGGCTAGATCGTCGATAGCATAATAACCGGAAAGTCCGGGATCGTACCCACAGAGAATCGAAATATAGCTAGTTTGGATTGTAGGTTTTATACAGTGGATTGCGGCGTTCAAGACGGCCAACTTAGTTTTGCTTTAAACGGTGAAAGTAAAAATGGAGAAGACTAGAAATGAGTCTAGGAAATAAAAGAGGCAAGTCTAGGGATCGTCTAACCCTTAACAAAGGCCATTACCGGTTCTCAATATAACTCAGGTGAGAGTCACGACCGCGTGCTCATACCCGGAATATTTAACATTATCGACTACGTTTATCAAAGGATGCGATTAAACGGAACTAAACTAACCTATTTTTGCTAATGTATCTAACACGTAGGAGGCCACGAGCCCTCGGTACGTCGCTTGCCAAGACCGCTTGACTAAACTTCATACCAAGGAGTTAACACCCCTCGCTTAAACCAAAATGGCTAGGTTAATCCAATTCCGAAAACCATGATTTTAAGTCCGACGTTTCAAGAACCAAATAACCGCCTAAATATCGGGAAAGATTAGCCCAAAACTTAACCGAAAAACTACTCACACATAATAAAAAGACTAGAAAACATGCTTAAGAAAGGAAACATGATTAACCGATAAAAATGGAAATAAACTTGATATTAGTAAAGATCTAGTCCGTAGCTACAACATTAATAAACGAGAAATTAACATAAGACAAATACTTACATGAGTTCTTGAAGGAAATGACTAGAAAAGCTTAAAGAACAACAATGGAGGAAATCCTAGAGAGAAGAAAGACTTAGGCCTAAATCTAACTAATGGCCTATATCTTTCCATATATGGCATATAAACCTATTTATAGGCAACTAAAGTTAAGTTACAAAGGACCAAAAAGTCCCCAAAATATCCCAAAAACATTCCACAAGTGGCAACTTTTCATAAATGGAAGGTTGGAAAAGTAGAAAAAACGTGGCTATGTTCTACAGCATGAACAGGTACAGCCAAAACCCAGTACCAGTTCATATCTTCAAAAACGCTGAAAAACATAAACTCTGGACAGCATGAACCGGTACAGCCAATTCCCAGTACCGGTACAAGCTTGACAGTTTTTTTAGGCAACTTCGCGGGCTCGCTCCGGACACTCCTGAACTCGGATTTAGGCGTTCTTTGAACCGTTGGAAAGCTCGTCGAGTCTACTTTCTAACCCAAGTGGTTTGGATCAAAAGTACTTTGTACACCAAAAGTTATGACAATTCTACCCTCAGCACGTCGGAAGATGAATTTCTTTGGTAAAATCCTCACTTCTTCAATTTCCTTGACCCTTGGGCGACCCGAGCAACCTTCAAACCATCTCTTGAGAACCACAATGGGGTGGCATGTGGCCTTGATTGTTTGATTGCACCCGAAGCATTCCTTGGCCTTCAAACGCGCCTTATTTGTACGAATTACCTGAAATACACAAAAACACACCTTACGTGCGCTATCACTATAAAAAGCTAAATAAACGCAAGTTAAACCAATATAGTACGGGACTAGTCGCACCAAATATCTACAATATTGGGAGCTCATCATCTTGCCAAGCCAAACCGGAGCCTAAAGTCCAGCCGTAATGTGTGCCTTAGGCTTAGTGGACCGTATGTCCTGTTTTTGCTTCTTTAGGCATCAATAGTGGCCGAAGCAATGGCGAGAACGCCGTTTATGGGTGTGACCGAAGTCATTGTTTGCGATTAGCAGCAAGTGCCAAGGGTGATTTAAAGTAAAGGGTATAACCTAAACAAATCAAAGTTAACAAATTGCAATGAACATCAATTGCCTAGCAAGAAGTTTTGCTTGTATTGGGAAATAACGAGTACATGTTCAAAATAAATGACTGGGGCCAAAGCCAACTGGACAACATGGAGTAAAACATGGATAATGTTCGAAGCCAATTTGAAATATAGTGAAACAAGGCCAGGGGCCGAGAACAAAACAAGATAAGCAGTGGCCGATCACGAGGCATATTGTTGGGGTCGATCACATGTAAGCCTTTTTTAGGTTTTGAGCATTCCACGGGTTGGTGAGCACCTTCCCATTCAAGTCTTCCAAGACGTAAGCTCCTTCTCTAGCAATCCAAACTACACGAAATGGCCCTTCCCAGTTGGGCTTGAATTTCATTTTCTTATTGGCTTGTACAGCTTTTTGCCAAACCAAATCATCTGGTTTGAAGGACTTGGTTTGCATGCTACGGTTATAGCATTTGGCAACTTGTTGTTGGTACTCGGCGAGCTTTAGCCGAGCATCATCACGCTTCTCTTCTGCCAAAATCAACTCCTATTCCACAGCTTCTTCATTGGTCTTTAGGTCAAAGATCTCTGTTCTCAAAGTAGGAAACCAAGACTCTAGTGGGATTACGGTCTCCATGTCGAACACCAATGAAAAGGGCGTTTGGCCTGTGGAGCACTTTGGTGTTGAACGGTAAGCCCATAGAACGCATGGCAGTTCTTCAGCCACCTTGCCTCTCTTGGAGTTTAGCCGATGCTCGATCCCAGCATAGATTGTCTTGTTCGTGGCCTCGGCTTGGCCGTTCCCTTGGGGGTATGCTGAAGTAGAATTAAAGAAGCGTATCCCAAATTCTTCAGAAAGGCTGAAGAGGCAGTTTCCAACAAACTGAGTGCCGTTGTCCTAGACGATAGCGTATGGGACGCCGAACCTGGTAATGATGTTCCTTCAGACGAATCTTCTTGCGTCGGCCTCGGTAATTGTTATGAGGGTTCGGCCTCCACCCATTTTGAGAAATAGTCTGTAGCTGTTATTAGGAAATTGAAGCCACCTGGTGCCATAGGCAGCTTACCCACGATATCAAGCCCCCATTGTGCAAAAGGCCAAGGGCTTGTGATAGGGGAAAGATTCTAGGCAGGTTGCTTCGGTATGGGGGAAAACAGTTGGCACGGTTTGTACTTACAGATGATTTCTTCACAATCTTTCTTTATATTCTCCCAGAAATATCCCTGGCTCATTGCTCGTTGACATAAGGATTAACCACCTGAGTGACAACCGTAGCTGCCAGAGTGGAGCTCGGCTAGAATATCCGAAACCTGAGTGGGGTGGATTACGAGGAGGTACGGTTCTGAGATGGACTTCCTATATAGTTGGTTGTTTGCAGAGAGCCAGTAGTAAGCAGCTTTGTTCCTGATGCGGATAGCTTCCTTTTTATCTGCTGATAGAGTGTCATCGCAGAGAAAAGTAACAATCTCGTCCATCCAGATTGGACCGAGCTCAATGTTGAGTACTTCTGGGGTTGTTTTAAAAGACATGTGGTCAATGCTGCCGAAGTTGATGGTCCTGAATTCTGAAGCCTTTGATGCTGAAGCTAGGCCGGCGAGTGCTTCTGCATGGGCGTTGTGCTCACGGTGGATCTGCTCAATTTTGAATTTCTTGAACTGTTGGATGAGTTCGGCTACTGTTGCTTGGCATTTGGGCATTCTAGGGTCCCTAGCTTCATAGTCCCCTAGAACTTGATTGACGATGAGTTGGGAGTCGCAAAATACGGCTAAATCTTCCATTTTCAGTGCGATCACTGGGCGCAAGCCAGCTAAAATTGGTAGCAGGGAAGTCAATGCTGATAGCACTTTCATGTAGAGTCCCGCAAGGGGAGACCAGGATGACCCTTGCCCTTGCCCAATTGCTGTTAGAGGCTCCATCAACATGTAGGCGCCAGATGTCTCCTTGGAAAAAAAGCCAAGGCTTAGGTGAAATTTTTTGCTCAGCGATGATTTGGGGTGGTGTGGGAGTGTCGAGAATGTTCGTGTCTTCCAGAGTAAGCTCGGCGATGAAGTCGGCAAGGATTTGTCCTTTAATTGCCGTCTGTGGCTCAAAACGAATTTCAAAATTTGCTAGTTCGACACCCATTTGGAGATCCTGTTGGAGAGATCAGCCTTCCGAAAAGGCTCTTGAGAGGGTGTTCTATTAAGACGGTGATAGTATGGGACTGGAAGTAAGGTAGGAGTTTCCTCGCTGCCGAGAAAAGAGCGAGTGCTAACTTCTCGAGAGGGAGATAGCGTGTTTGCGCGGATAAGAGCGTCTTGCTGGTGAAGTAAATTGGCATGTCATCGGCGCCTTCTCGTCGAACGAGAGTGGAACTGACGGCATGAGCCGAGACCGCAAGATACAAGTAGAGAGTTTCAAATTTATTAGGTTTCACCATCAAAGGAGCCGAGCTCAGGTAGCCTTTGAGTTCGGTTAATGTTGCGTTGCAATCTTGGGTTCACTCGAAACTGCGTCGGCTTTTTCCTTTCAGTGCATGAAAGAACGCATGACACTTGTCTAAGGACTTGTTGATGAATCGATTGAGAGCCGCTGCCATGCCAGTTAATCATTGGACTTCTCTGATTGTTCTTGGTGGACGTAAGTCTACAATGGCCTTGATTTGGTTGGGGTTGGCTTCGATACCACGCTTGGTGACCAATTGTCCAAGAAATTTACCCGTGCTTACGCCGAACACACATTTTTCTACATTCAAGCAAAGTTTGTGGAGTTTGAGAATTTCGAAGACTTCGACCAACTCTTGGAGGTGGTTATGTTCTTTCTGGCTTTTGACTACCAGGTCGTCGATATAAGCCTCCACCATGTGGCCAATTTGATTGTGAAGCATTTTGAAGATGGCTCGGGTAAATGTGGCATCAGAGTTCTTGAGCCCAAAGGGCATAACTCGATAACAGAAGATGCTGTATGGAGTAATGAACGCGGTCTTTTCCATGTCTGGATCCATTGCGATCTGGTGGTAGCCTCGGTAGGCATCTAGGGCGTGGCATCCACCAGTTGATCAATTTTTGGGAGTGGGAACCAATCCTTGGGGCAGGCGTCGTTCAAATTGGTGTAATCGACGCATACTCTCCATTTGCCGTTCTTTTTCTTCACGACCACAGTGTTGATAATCATGTTGGGTATTGGACCTCTTGAATTGCGTTTGCTGCCAATAGGCGGTTGACCTCTTCTTTGACGGCCTTGGCATGTTCGGTTGTTGAACGTTGGGCTTTCTGGATGACTGGTTTCGAATCCTTCTTGATATTGAGGGAATGGCTGATGAAACTTGGATCGACCCCTGACATCTCATAGGAGGTCCATGCAAACACCTCGATATTGTCTTTGAGGAATTGGAACATTTCTCCATGCTCGGCGTCACTGAGTGAAAAGCCGAGTAAGAAAAAATGAGAGCCATCCTCATTGATTGGTATTGAGATGAGGTCTTCAACTACTTTGTCCTCGGCTTTCTCGCCGACATCTTCAATGACGACCATGTCTGTGACTTCTACTCATTGTACTTGCTTTGCTTTGGAGGAATTGTGAACAGCCGAGAAATGTAGCACTTTTTGGAGGCGGCTTGGTCGCCGCGTAAGTCTTTTTGCCTTCCATTTACATCGATGAAGCAGACAACCTGGTGGTAAGTGGAAGCGATGGCTTGCATTCCGTGGAGCCAAGTTCGGCCAAGAATAGCGTTGTATGGGCTTGGCATGTTGAGGACGATGAATTCGATACTCAAAGTTTTCGAGCCGCCGTCGACGACTGGAAGGAAGATGCGGCCGAATGGCTAGACAGGGGCACCTTTGAAGCCGATGAGGGGGACTTCGGCTGGTTGCAATGCTGATTCTGGTAGATCAAGCTTTTTGAAAAGGTCGTAGTACATGACCTCCGCCGAGCTTCCTTGATCGATGAGAACGCGCTTAACATCGTGGATGCCAATTTGGACGGTGACGACAAGGGTGTCGGAGTGAGGGGTTTGCACCATCTTGAGATCACGCTTGGTGCATGTGATTGTCCATTTTTGCACATCTTGCGGTTGTGGCCGCTTTGACCCAGGTCCTACCGCAAGTACCTGCTTTGAGGTGGATACGCGATTGAGGTTAGCCTAAAGGTTGGTTTCGGACTCCTTAGTCATCGGGCCGTGGATGACATGTATCGTCGGTCACAGTTCATTGGGGTTTGGATTGCTCGTGATCTGGTGGGCGAGTGTCTTGCCTCGATCGATGTACTGGTCAAGGTGACCTTGGGCCGCGAGGCATTCTAAGAATGCATTGTATGGGGCACAAGCAGTTGTATAGTGGACGAGGTTGTTGTGGTAGGAGCATTTCTTCCTCGGATTTTGGTCTGGCTGGCCTGTGTCCGTGTCGAGCTTGCCCATTGGCCATTCAAACCAAGGCTGTCTCATGATCTCTTTGAGGAAAGACTAGATGGGTACCTTAAAGACTATGGTTTCAGCGACAAAGTCGTGGTCCTTGGGAGGACGTTTCTTATCGTCCTTGATGTTGTTGATGTGTTTTTTTGGTTGGAATTGGGGGGTAGGAGTTAGTGCCGGAGGTTGAGGGGTTGTGATCGGTTGGGAAGCCGTCGGATTAGGAATCCCTTGTGCTGCTCGGTCTGCGTAGAGTTCCTCAAGGGCGCAAACTCGCTCCACGATGCGCATAAACTTGTCCATGCCATATGGTGGACGAATTGCTAGCTCATCCAAGATTTTGCTACCTGATTCCAAACCATTCTTGAAGGAGCGTGCAACCCAATACTCGTCAATCCTAGGAATCTCGTTGAAAAGCTGCCAGTAACGTTTGGAATACTGTCATAGTGTTTTGCTTGGGAGCTTCCTCATCTATGACAAGGACTCAGGCTCTTTGGCAGTCCTGTTGCTGGTGTTAAATCGAGTGTTGAATGCGCGTTCGAGTTCGGCCAGGTTCCGTATGGATCTAGCAGGCAATTTGTTGAACCACTGAAGTTCAAAGGAGCCGAGGCTGGACGGAAATGCCTTGCATTTAATTTCGTCCTTTGTGGTGCATAGTTCAACAGTTTGCCAAAAGTGAATCAGGTGGGTGTAAGCTTTGCAGATGGTTGGGTCGAACTTGGTGAACTTCGGCAAATGGAAGTTGGGTTCGGCCGTTGTGTTGATTATATGGGACGCGAAGGGTGAGATGTCGAGGTCCTTCAACTGCTGTTCAAATCCTGGGCATGGCGGTTTGCCATGCCCGTCAGTCTTTGATCGCTTGTGATCTCTGTCTTTATCCAAGGATTTTTCATTGTCTTGTTGTCAAAGTTTATCTCTTAAATCAGTCTCCGCTTGGTGTGGTCCATCAATTGATTTCTCTCGTTCGCGATGGGTTTTGAGATCGTCGTCCGGCCGTTCAATGCACATGCCTTTCCTGTTGTGCCGAACCTGCTTCTCGTTTTCCAAGTTGTCAGGTGGAATTTCGCCTAGACGCTCTGAAACATGTCATCTTGTCTCTAAGGAGCCGCAGCTGTGGTGGGAAGCGGTGGTGTGGGAAAATTCCGCGCGCCTGGTAGAGTATGTGCTTGTGAAGGACTCGGTGGTGTCCCTAGATCTGCTCCGCTCTTAGTGGCTCCTAGAGCGATGTGTCACGGAGGTTGTTGGCTGTTTGTAGAGGATTAATTCTCTTGCGTCGCCCTTTTTAGGCGTGAAGCCATGGCAATCCTCCATTGAGCTGCGGTAACTTGTTTCGTGGGGTTGCTCTTGCGGTGGTGGTGGTGGAGGTGATGTTTGCCTGCATCGCCTCCTATCGCCAGCGGATTTGGATGTAGCAGGTGTGACCTCTTGCATATTCCCCTTCATTTAGGCCAACTCTGCCTTTAGAGCAGCCAGTTTGTTGTCCCTTTTGTCATCTCGGCACTGTAACAGGCGGATGTAAGCCACCGTGATGTCTTCTTAAGCCGGAGATAGCCTAAAGCAAGCAGGAATAGAGATGGAAACGTGCCTCTCCAAGGGCAGAAGGACTAGGTTTCCATCAGCGTCCTTGGCCCCCGAGAACGTAGCGTCTGTGAGTTCGCCGCCCATGGTGGTTGAATTTGTGGTTGTCTTTGGAAGAGGAAGGTGGTTTTGAGGAGTTTCGAGCCGTTTGAATTAGAAGCGTTTCACGTTGGGTTCACTAATTGTGTGGCCTGTGATCCTTGATCTGAGTTCCTCCTCCATTGATTCGTGGGTTTCCTAGCCTTCTCGCTCTGAATTGCACAGTGAACGCACGACTAAGACCTGGCTGGGGTTGCCCGACAAGGGCCTCCGACGAGAGGATGAGAATGAGAATGTGCAAAAAGCAAAGAATGAGGCTAGGGTTTTAGAGATTGAGCAGTGTGTACCTCTTAGGGTTGTGATCCTTTTGTATTTATAGAGTCCGCTTGACTTGCTTTCCAAGTATGGGCACATGCCTTGCACGGGTCGACTGACGTCATTACAGTGACGTCAATAAGGCCTGGTAACCGTTTTAGGATGAGTTGGCATTCCCACGTGTGCTCATCATTATCCTTTGGTATAACCATTTCAGCGCGTGAGGAGATGCGTGACATTATGATCAGCCAAGCCCCACCCTTGGCCGAGCTTAAGAATGGGAGACATGTAGATAGTCGATTGAGTTGCTTACTCAGAAGGTGGCCGAACCTGAAGGCTCACTTCCAGAGCTAGTCGCCAGGCGGGTATCCCATCATTCGCTACTAGGCCTCGGATGTAGCCGAACCTGAACTTGTTACCATTACCCTTTCCATCCCGAGTCCATGGCCCGACCCTCGTGAATGTGGGCTCATACTTATTATGTTCGGCCTACTACACTATTATTAAATTTTACCCTTTTATCAAAACAGCTCTTTCAATGGATAAAAGAAGTCATTTTTTATAAAAAAAAATGAGAGTTGATGTTATTATTGTTTATTATCAAATAGGATGATATTTAGATACAAGTCTCTGGGCAAAATGCTTGAATCCCGGGGAGGATTGACACCATTCGAAAGTCCGAAAGGATGGCACAAGTCCAATAGTGCATAGATAGAGTGGCAAGGTTTAAACAGACAATTGTCGATTTGGATATCGGCAAAATGCACCAAGAAACAATAGGAGATTCATTGTCATTTCTCATATGTGAAGGGAGTATTTGTCATTAGAAAAAACATCAAGTGGTGCCAATAAAATTTGCCCTAATTAAAAATGCCCATTACTCGAGCAACTTTAAGAGTATCTCTAGTTCTTACCCTTTGAATTGACCCAGATTGTACTCAAATTCATACAAGTTGAGACTAAAAATTTTAAAGGCTTGTTTTTCTCTTCACAAATTACCGCTATGCCAATAATGAGAATTGTACTCAAATTCGTGCTTAGGGCTCCGTTTGTTTGGACGTAAAATATTTTCCTGTAAATTATTTTACCTATTTTCCGGTGTTTGATTGTGTCAAAAATGAGGAAAACATTTTACATGTAAAATATTTTTCATCAATTGGATGAAAATGACTTACCCTTAAATTTTTCATAAGTTATCTTTCGAAATGAACTCGTTGCCTTCTATTACAATTCTCAGCTCAATTTCCTCGATTGTCAGTCCTGACCCACGTTCAATTCTAATAATCTCAGCTCTCTCCACCGTTTAAGCCCCTCTTTCTCTCTCTACACTATTTTGTTGATTTCTGAAAATATTTTTAAGTGCCAACTAAACACCGAAAATAAATGTTTGAAGTTTGTTTTCTGAAAAAATATTTTACATGAAAAATATTTTACATCATAGGCTCCGTTTGTTTCGACGTAAAATGTTTTACAATGTAAAATATTTTCCATGTAAAATGTTTTTTCAGAAAACAAATTTTTATTTTCCGGTGTTTGGTTGACACTTGAAAATATTTTCAGAAATTGACAAAATAGTGTACAAAGAGAGATGGGGAGCTTAAACGGTAGAGAAATATGAGATTATTAGAATTGAACGTAGATCAGGACTGACGATCGAGGAAACTAAGCAATGAGAATTGCAGTAAAAGGCAGCGGGTTCATTTCGGAAAATAACTTATGGAAAATTTAAGGGTAAGTTATTTTCATCCAATTGATGGAAAATGTTTTATATGTAAAATGTTTTCCTCATTCTTTGTACAACCAAACACCGGAAAATAGGTAAAACATTTTACCGGAAAACATTTTACGTCCAAACAAATGGAGCCTATAAAACATTTTACATCAAAAAAAACGGAGCCTAGATTTGAGTTTGTCCATTGAAGTGATTCTTACCAAATTAAACTTTTACTCAAATTCGAATAAAATTTGGAGTAAGAACCGGAGAAGTGGTGGTTACTTTGGTGGTGAGATATTGGGTTCGACATCATCTAGCTTGATTTTGTTTTAGTCATACTTTGGAGAAATTCACAGCACCCAATTACACAACTGTTGGGCGAATTAATGCTGCTTGATATTGGATAATGGAGAAACTAGGAGAAATAGAAGGGTAAAATTGTTAAAGAGAACTCAATACGGAAGGCCCGTATAAGCTACGAGGTACGTCTGTAAACCCGAAGGGAGGTCGTGTAATTTGTCAAATTAGTCTAAAGTCCACAATAGATGTTGGGACAAGGCCTAGTCCAATAACATTTTTTTACAAGGCTTAGGGTCCATTATTTGGTATTCCCTCTGTCCCAAATTCTTTATCTGGTCCGCAAAACGGAGTGTTAAAAATAATACAATTTTGACAAGAAAAAATCAAAAGTTTTTTAATAACTTACTAGATATCAATGAGTATTTTAATTTGTGAAAAAAATTTGAATTTTTTCTTGAAAAAATTGCATTATTTTTAGCACTCCGTTTTGCGGTCCGGACAAAGAATTTGGGATGGAGGGAGTAATTTTTAAAGTGTGAGATCCACTCTTTATTTGCTATAGGACAAAAATACACTCATAAAATTATCCCATCACATCATTACCAGAAAGTTCGCCAAAAATTTGAACAGCGCCAAAAAAGTCATTGACACCGCTGGAGTTGGTTGCCAACGACCGGTGCCGGCCATGGTGACCGGAGATGGGGAAGAAGATGTTGACCGATGAAAATGTTAAGCAATGAATATATTGACTATGTAATAAAAATAAATAAATAAATGAAGTTCAATAGATTTGGACAGATATCATTATTTGTTGATCTTATTGACATAACATACAGTCCAGATTTTCATATACAACCATATCTGTTAGTGTTGTGGCATAATGTGGAGAACACATATGTACAGATAGCACCAAGTTCATATTTTCAAAGATAACCATATATGTCTGTCTTATTGGCAAAATATAAAGAATCTTATACTAGCATTATTACTATATTTTATTTTTTTTAAATAGTTATAATCACAAGTTAACATCTTATTCTCAATTGATCAAACATCTTCTTTCCCACCGGTCACCATTTATGGTCATCATCTCCGATGTTGGTCGCCAGTGACCAACTCCAGCGCCGACAACTTTTTTGGCGCTGATCAATTTTTCGATGAATTTTCCAGCCAACTTTTTGGAGATGATGTGGCGAGAGGGGTAAATAATTTTATTTAATGTAAAGGTATTTTTGTCAAGGTGGACTTAATGGGTTTCAAAATAGTTGGGTGGACGGAGGGCTGCAAATGAACCGAGCAGCTCGCGAGCGGCTCGCAGCTCGGCTCGTTAGTGGCTCGTTCAAGCTCGGCTCGAAAGTTAAACGAACAAGCTCGAGCCGATTTTTTCAGCTCGTTTCATAAACGAGCCGAGCTCGAGCTATGATAAGCTCGGCTCGAGTCAGCTCGGGAGCTTGGGTATATATACTTAAGTTTAGGATTTTTATTGTTATTTCATAATTTGTTCTTTCCGTTTTCACTTTCTAGTCAACCAAGAGAGGTTAGAGCATACGCACGCCAGTACACCCTTGGTCCATAGGAAAATGAAAGATATATACATTAACAATCAAAATATTTTTGGTTGTTTTAGGCCTATGCGAAGATATATATACATTTTTCATTGGTTTATTAAGGCTCGTGAACAAGCTCGAGCTTGAGTCAAGCCATGGCCCACTCGGCTCGAGCTCGACTCGTTAAGTTTTCATTCAGCTCGAGCTCGTGTTCGTTAAAAATTTAATAAACAAGCTTAAACATCGTAAAACTCGGCTCGGCTTGGCTCGTTTGCAGCCCCGTGGACCTAGTAGCTAGGTTTCAAAATATGAATAATGAACTAGAGAGTAAATCATCATCCTCTTTTAAAAACGTGAAGAAAATTGCTCATGCTACCTTTCCTCTTTCATGTCATACTGTTGTCGGCAGTTCCAAAAAAAAAACCCGTCATACTGTTTTCCAACATAATTGTTCTAATATCATTTTGCAAATTTCCTTCACTTATGTAGCATCGGAAATTTTGCGTTGAAGTGGTAACCGGTTCAACTCTTAACTAATTCATCTCTCAACTCTCACGTCTAAATTAGTTACTAAATTTTATTACCGGCACCAATTACATACCAGATTTTGCACACCCTCTTCAATGGCTACATGTAGAACTACCCTAGTATGAGGCCATTGTTGTCAACCATTTACCTCTAAAAAAATTTGCCCTATGTTGCTTTTTAACGAGAGAGATTCCCCAATCCTACCTTGTCATAGAGAAATGAATATTGTACCAAAGCTGTTACAGACCTCAAAGCCATATCCAAAACCCTTCCTCCATTAACCATACCTTCGAATGGAAAAAGAGTTCTTCAGACAGATGCCTCTGATCTATATTGGGGAGCAGTTCTTTTGGAAGAAAATTCAGAACAAAAGCGCAAAATTTATGGATACAAGAGTGGTGCATTCTCTCCAGCAGAGTTTCATTACCACTCTACTTACAAAGAAATTCTGACAATCAAAAGGAGCATTGAGAAATTTGAATTTCATCTAATCGGTCATCATTTTCTAATTGAGATTGATATGATGAGTTTTCCCAGCATGCTCAAGTTCAAACAGAAGCACTTTCCAAAGGCGCAGTTACTCAGATGGGCAAATTGGTTTTTCAATTGGAGTTTTGATGCTGTCCACATAAAAGAAAAAACCAATGTCTTCCCAGATTTTCTATCAAGGCTCAAAAAAGAAATCAACTAGTTTACCAAAACAAAACCATATTCATTTGTCCCTGGTTGTTTTCTAATGATTTCCTGTTTCCACCCAGTCAATCTTCCAGTCTATCTTCAGTGTCATCTTTTGAAGTTAACCCTTCTTTCTAGATGTGTCCAAATATGTCAAAACCTTCAACATTTCTGCATTTTCAAGTATGGTTTTGATGAAAGTCCCATAAAAGGTTTACCCTTCCATCCTGTCTATCCCTTTCTCACCCAGTTTGGAGTATCTTATAAAAAAAGAAGCCTATCTCTTCTTTTGGTATTTAGTAAATGTTTATACTATAAGTGTCAGTTTCAATAAATCAGCAGTGTCAATTTATCTAGCACATGCAGCATTTAATCAGGTCCATCCTCCAGAAGATTTCTTTCTGAAATTTCTCTTGCTCTTTGGAAGCATATCCTACTGGCAGCAGAAGATCAGACAAATCCCCACCAGTGCAAATGAAGATCTCCAATTTGCCTTTTAGACAAGTCACAACAACAGATGTCTTCCTAATCCAGACAATTCTATCACTTGGCGAAAGGAGTATCACACTATATTCCTCTCGGCATATCCAGAGTCACAGACAATCCAGTTCAACAGTGAAAATTATCTTGTCATGACTCAAACGATGTGTTCATTCAATGGATTAACACCTTCAGCGGTTCCCTCCTCTCTCCTCCATTATGAAACTGCAAATTGGAAATTCAATGATACTTATCCAGAAGAATGGTGCCAAAATATTCGCTACTTTTTGACCCAATATCACTTGATTGACAGAATTGAAAAAAGTAATTCAGATGATCTAGAGTGACAACCGTATGATCGTAACAATTGTCTCTTTTGTGATGTAATATAAAGTATGGTAGTATTGTCCTCTTTTCCGGAGAGGGTAATATTATTGATGTTTACTATTATGTACATATAATTGGTGTGTTCTGTACATTAGCAACAAGAAAGTCTATGTAGTTTGTCAGGTGTGATAATTGGTTTGTCACCAATTATAGATGGTACTATTCCTATGATGTAATGAGTGATGCATATAGTTGTACTATTACCACCTCCTTGCGCCTATAAAAGGAGGGTTCCGTCTATTGTAATGATCCAAGTTACTGAAGTCAGTTCAGGTTAATACAAGTCAGTGTTCTCCCATAATATTTCCTTGTGGTGTTTCTTCTTGTATTCTCTCTTTGATCCTAACCTACTTAGTATTTGTACCCACTTCATGTATCTGGTACTTGGAGTGCGCGGCTAGAGTGAAAACTGGGTCACCATAAGAGACAGGTGACCAGGACCACATACCTGACAGCTTCCACAATCTACATAGGTGATTAGTCTCTCTCCAGAAAAAACGAAAAAGAAAAGAAGTTTCTCTCTCCAATCCATGCACAATACAAGGTACGAAAGTTTGTTCAAATTGGATCCAAGGTACGAAAACAGAAAAAGAAATCCACTGAAATCAACACGCAGAATGAATCTGGTGTAGATGCTTAAAGATTTTGATCAAAATTCCAACACTGATATCTTCAAAAGAAGTCCACGGTTCCCAACCCCAAAATCCCGACACCCCGTCGGGCGCACTCCGGCCACCGAACGGCTGATCCGAACCATCTAAAAATTCTAAAAAAAAAAACCGAGTGGGCGTACACGAGAATCAACAGCATCCAATGTGTATAGATACTCGATCCAAACACTCCATGTTTATATATATATATATATATATGTCTCCATGTTTTTATAACATATATATACAAAAACATGGAGTGTTTGAATTGAACAGTTACACATATCGGATGTTGTTGATTCTTGTGCGGGCCCACTCGGTTTTTTTTTATAAAATTTTTGTACAGCTCGGATCGGCCGTCCGGTGGCTGTAGTGTGCCTGGCAGGGCGTCGGGATCCCTTTTGGTCGGGAACTGTAGCACCACTCTATCTTCAACTCTTGTTAAATAATGTTAACTATTTTGACATCAATCCAGTTCTGATGGTACGCTAATAGAGAAGTACATTTGTTCAGAAAAGGAGAAAGGGAAAACATATTAAGGCCCCTTTCCACAAACAATTTTGCACTATAACTTAAGTTTCTACTGTCAAGTTGTTCATATTAACCCATAAGTTATGGGTTAGTGGAAAGAACTTCACTTTTTCCCTCTAATTTTTCCTTTGGCCAGCCCATATACCATCTACAACTTATGAGTTAGTGAAAACAACTTGACCACAAGAATTAGTCCATAACTTTTTGGCTAGCGGAAACGCCCCCTAAGTATATAGTAATACTTTTTTTTTCTTACAAGTATAGTCAGTATACAACTCGCATTTCAGAAAAGATATTGGAAGTACAGCATAGTCATCTGTTGTTTCGTAGTGTTTAAAAGCCACACGGAAAAAAAAAAAATTTGACCTGCAAATCCTAGTGGTTATCGACCATCCCCGCCCAACAATATCCAACTCCAACTTTTCACCCAAAGGGGAATGAGGGAAAAAAGAACAAATGAATTAGAACAATAGAGAATGGAATGGAAAAATTAATTTTGGCGATAGCAGGATCATTATTGGTTACCCCAACCAATAGTTCTCTCCAATTGATGGCAATATTTCATCCTCATCTATACATACCTGAGTTGCTTTTTATCTTGGTGTACAGCCACTGGTATGATTTTCAGTTCTCTATTTTACATCTTCTGCACATTCATGCCATTTTGAGTTTACGAAGTCAATGACAACAATAAACATAGAAGCCATTAATTTTAGATGGTGCACAACAGCATCAAACCAAAGGCCAGATGATATTTTGATTTAGAAAAGATCAATTTGAGAAATAACTGGTTAAATTTGAAAGGATGTCCCTGTTGAATCTTAGACATGCAAATGCAATCAGAGTAATATCCATGGTTTGACTGATTTAGGGACAGAAAGTAATGAAGGCAAGCCCGCAGCTATTATCGACGATGCAAAGATTTGCACGATATATCATTCTTACAAAATTGGAATGGATTTCACATTTTGATCTTAAGACTACTAATTGGATCTATAAACTTCGGATACATATACACATTTTGCGCAAAATATCATTCTCAATTTCCCACAAAATTGGACTGGAATTCACATTTTGATCCAAGACTACTAATAGGATCTAAAAACTTCGGATACGTATAGTCATCATACAAATCAAAATTGGCGTCCCTGGACTGGCGACTGCTGTCTCATGATAAATGATAGGCATGGCCAATCAGGATGTATAACATAAATAAATGACAACAAAAGAGAGTGCTTACCAAGCTAGATCTTGTCAAAATCATCATCCAAGTCCTCATCTCCCTCCTCTGAAAGAACAAATAGACTATCAATATGCTGAATTTTAAGACATTGATAAATCCATCGAAAAAATGTCAACTTGCAAGCTGTCTAGGCCTAAAATTTTTTAAACAGGCAACTATTATGGTAGCTTAGCTAAAGCACAAGGAGTCAAGGAGGCTATTCATTAAACTAACTGAGAAAAAGTGCTTTCTCAAGTCATAATAGTGTTTTCGGAAACATAAACAAGCTCCCGGTAACCCAAATAACAGAGTAAAGACATTAGAATATGCACATATAAGAGCATGTGCACAAGACTAGCAAAATGTTACTTTTTAGCTATTTTACCTATTTTGGACACCAAAACCACCTTGCATCAGCCTAGGTAAACTAATAGCTATATTCCCTTTGCAGAAAATCCTCTACAGAAGTACCGAGTAATGTTCCAAGAGCTATTCACTAAAAAATTATTTTTTCTCTCCACCCTACCACCTTTTCATTCTCTCTCCTTCTTTATATATTATTAAATACTTTATTTCTTTGTATATTATTAGATAGAGAGGATTATAAAGAGGATTGGTGTGGAATAGAAAGAGATTTGAGTAGGTAAAATGAAAAAAATGGAGCATTAGATAGGTAAAATACCTATTGCTTGGTGTACATGCTCTAATAACAGTAGTGAAATGGTATTAAAATTGCCTATCGAATAATTTTTTTAATAGACACTTCTTTCAATAAGCTCTACAATATGTGCAGTTCAGATAAGAGAATACCGTGCACACAAATTTGTTTAACTTTTCTTCAAATTGAATCAATGACTAACAATTGTGCTGATTTTTTTACACGATCACGCGGTTGAATCGGATTATATGTGTGATACACAAATTTGTTTAACTTTGTAACTTATGAAAAGTTATGAAACAAGAATATCATTTT
>BPLS01000145.1:2282849-2310319 GCA_019656275.1 Rhododendron kiyosumense | reverse complement strand
CCCCGGGCCTTAATTGGCTCCGCCATTGTGCGTGTGTGCATATCGATGTGGTATAAATCAAAAATCTTCTTGAGGATTTAAATCTCAAACACAGGGTATAGGCTTATTTATGGGAGAAAACAATGAAGATGAAATTATTTATTTGGCATTTGATCCACGATGTTTTCATTCTTCCTTCCGGGGGTTGGTTTTATTAAGCATGAACAAAGTAAGAGATATACCTTGACGGTCAAGAGGACAAGTTTGGCATGTTTTTCTTGCCATGCTGTAAGGTCTTGCCTAACATTTGAGACCGCGGGAATATCAGACATTTCTGCATCATCTGCAAACCAAATGACTATTATATATCAATGCTTGTGTACCACAATGCACACAAACTCTTAATCTTAAACCTTAATGATTTTCCAAACTAATGGTGAGAGTTTAAAAAAATAAAGATAACCATCCAAGATGAGATTTTACTAAGACATACCCACCATGGAGCTTGACAACACTTAGAAGAACAGTATGTAGAAGAGATCAGGGAAATTTCTAAAAATTACTTCTATAGGTTCCAATGAGCTTTTGGTTTACTGCTACTTACGAATTCAATCAATGATATAACAATTTGCGCAGACAATCTTGCTATTTTGGCATAGAAGTATTGGCAGAAAGAACTTTCAAGCTTTTTCAACTATAATAAGCAATAATGCAATATTACAAGCTTTCTTACAACCTAGAGTTGATATATCAGTACATGTAAGTGTGACCATATTCTCTGCTAAATGTGATATCCTAGTGAGCAAGATTTCACCTCTGACAATCTTAACAAAAATTAAACACTAAATGACTGTATATCATCATATACTCCCTATTTTAGTCCCATAAACACATAAATCATGAATTATGTTACGGTCAACACAAACCCAATTAACATCAGACGAAGGACAACCAAATTCCTGTTCAAGTCATACCAAAATCCACAGAGAACTCCAGAGGAGCTCAAAGTCTCACTAGTCGAAGTGCTAAACTGAATTACATGATACTATTTCACGGAATTGGGGTTTACCAGTGTAAAGAATGATATTTAACCTGGCAGGGTAGTTGGTTGCACAAAGCGGTATTTTATAAATTCCAAAATTCTAGGTCTAAAACAGCTAAGTAAATGTTATACACCATAGTTATTTTCTTTCCCAGCTTTTTCTCAGCAACCAAACGAGCTATAGGAGCATCAGGCCAAAAACCTTACATAAAACCCGCTATTTGAATCATGGTCCTAGACACATTATACTTGCGCTGAATCACTGCAAAACCTGATTGAATATTTTCCAAATTCTCCAGTTGACAGAAACAAATAATCCCTCGCTAACAAAGCCAGTGTGTCTCACTGCCCGCAATTTAATATGGATATGCTAACTAGATATCTCTCGGCAACGGCTAAGGTTTAGAAAGGATCATCTAATACACGAAAAGTGAATCGAAATGTGGTCCATTGAAACTTGAAATGTGAAAAGTGTCATCTATTCAAGTTATAATTTTGCTTCCTTTCCCGTTTGGGTCATGCTCTGCATTTTAACCACCAGTGGACCGTTATCAGCAAAAACAGTTACGGCCTGTTTGGAAATCTACCTAATAAAACATAAGGGTGCGGGAACTACACAAACACAAGATGAAAGAAGGGTTGAAATTCATTTGATCCAAGAGTTGACAAGGAACTTTGCAAATGTAATGTAAGTGCCCACATTCTTTGTAGTAATTGTGCAAAGGAACTTTGCAAATGTAATATAAGTGCCCACATTCTTTGCAGTAATTGCATAAATGCCACCGATCTTCCAATTCCAAAACCCTATACGCAAATTGATAGTTCTTTGTAGCTAGCTTAAAAGTTTAGTTGGGGAGTGCCGTAAGCACGAGTAATTCTCTTTCGTGCCACTAAGAAGAGGATCACATACTAGACACTAATGAATCGATTTAGTGTTTGAGCCACTAGCTAGCAAGTGCCTTAGGCACGGACAATTCCAACCGGGGTGCGTAGTGCCTTAGGCATGGTTAAGCACTGGTTAGGAAAAAGAAAGAAAAGAAAAGGAAAATAATTAAGAAGAAAACTTTGAGGAAAGTGTGGAGGAAAATTTAATCTGCTTGATTCTTCGTTTTCTTATTTTCTTCCTGCTTCATCTCAAACCAAACAAGTCCTGCTCTAGGACTTTAGTTCAGCAGTGACAAAACTATACATGAATTTTTGTGACACAAAACTGTGTAAAATAAAGTTTTTTTTTTCGGTAAAATATAATGAAGGTTTTTATTTTGGTTAAAAACCTATCGGGTCTAATTTATTTTATTTGGTTGAGTTATACTATCTACTTACAAACAAATTTAAGTAAATTTTCATTTTCTTTTACTTCATACGAATAATCTAGTGCAGACAATACACTAGAAACATCAAATTATATGTCAAAAATACAAAATTCGAATAATCTAGTGCAGACAATACACTAGGAATATCAAATTATATGTCAAAAAATACACAATTTTAGTGCATTATCGAATCCAGGGGGTTCAAGCCCCATAAACACACCTAGTAGAGCCGCCCTTGAGTCCTTTCCTTTTATTTATTTTCTATATGTTTGAAACAACCCCTAATTTTCTCATGCTTTCCTACATTTTTTTAGCGGAAAGGAATAATAGAAATCAAAATCCAAAGAGAAAGCAATCAAAATACCTTCCAACGGAAAATCACGAAACGTATTCAATGTAATCCCCTTAACAAACTCGCTCAGCTCCTCCGTAACCCCGAACCTATCGAGATCCCCGTCCTCCACCGCAGCCGCAGTGGCCGCCGCCGCCTCCGTCGAAGAGACGTCGACGACGAGCGACGAAAGCGCGGCGGCGGAGGTGGGGATCTGCGACTTGATCAGGTCGGCCCGCTTGAGCGCCTCGGCCTTGATCTGGTCGGCCCGCTTGGAGGCCTCGGCAGCGATCTCCTTGGACTTCCTGGACGCCTCCGAAACGATGTCGGACAGCCTAGCGGAGGAGGATCCGATCATGGTGATGTGGTCCTGCGATTTCTTCGCCGCCTCTTTGGTCAGCTCTTGGGACCGCTTCGCCGCTTCCTCGGCGAAGTTTCGAGCTCTCTGCCAGAAATCCATTGCCGGCCGGTGATTGGAATGGAGGAAACGGTGCCGTTCTGTTATGAAATTGAGATGAGTCTTCTGTTTTCTTGCTCCCTTGGTTTGGTTAGTTGGTGTACGATGGTGGGATTCGGTGCGGCGAGTTCCAAGTTTTTGGAGGCTGAAAGCGTTTTCGTCCAGCAACCACGTGGCGGGGTTCACTTAGAAATCCCCAATTAAAATACACCCCCAGAAGAACTTAAACTAACGTACTGTACTATTTTAATTTAAAAAATCCATTCCTCCAAAAAAATCTTTCGCAAATTGGTAAAAAAAATTGATTTAATCTTTCAAATTTTCATTCAAAAGTTTTCACTCAGAATTCAAGAGGGTAATTTTTGAATGAAAATTTAAAAGATTGGATCAAACAATTACAGATATTCATGCTAAGTTTTCACTTTTGGAGATTATCAATTCATCTTGACAAAAAGAATCGAGATGTAAAATATTATGACCGGAATCTAATTTTTGTCAAAAATTTCCAAAAGAAAGCCATTTCTTGTTTTTTTCCCAAAAGATTGAGTTTCAGTCATAATATTGTATTTTTTCGATTTCTCTCGTTGAGACTGACCAATAATCCATAGAAGTTAAACGCAAAATTAACAAACACAAAAAAAATTTAAATAAAAAAAATTGTAAGTTAATTTTTTAAGAGAAACTCAACCTCAAATCAATTGAGCTGATTTTATATAACGTTAGTAAGCTATATTAAGAATAATTAACAGCTTAGATTATTTATGTGGGACATCGAGTAGGCCCCATTCATCTAAAAAATTGTGCAATGGTGTGCCTTAGTGCTAACGTATAAGGATGTTATAAGTATATTATAGGATCTTGTTGTGAGCCTAAGCATTTTGGTTCATTAGTTTTCTCAAAATTTAACGCGTTTTCCTCTTGTGTCAATTGTCAATGGATGCTGGAGTGCTGCGGACGCTAAAACCGGCAATGAAAGTGAAGGTATCGGAATGGGAAGACCTGATTGTATTTGCTTTTCTAGTCCTCTACATGCAGTGTTTAATATCACTCTTTCCCTGGACAGTCTTAGAGGTAGGAATTTTCGACACGACGTGAACTTGACACAAAGTTAGCGGCTTAGGGCCAGTTGTTTTTGACACGAAATACGAATATGACAAGACATGATAACACAAAAAGCCAAACAGGTCGAGTTAGTATTGAGAGAATTCTGACACGACACAACACGGGATGGAAATTTATGAAATAACACGATAACACGACACAAACCGGACACGAAGTTAGCGGGTTAGGGTCGGTTATTTCTGATACAGAACACGAATATGACACGACACCAAAGGTATCAATCTCGTACCAACAAGCATACCGTTTTTCTCTATCGAGACAGTACGTATCGGTACCGATGTATTTTTCGGTACCGTTCCAGATTGACCGTATATATTTTACGTAGTTTTAATATATGTACAAAAACTAAAAAAACTCAAAGTAGAGGCATAAAATAAATTCTAACACTTGGATATACCTTAAAATTTTAGACCAAAAAACAAATTAAAGTGATTAACATATTATAGACTCTAAGTTTTGTTGAATTAACTTAAAATTCAATCATTTTTTAAGCAAAAGGAAAAAAGCACACATTTTTTTTCGTACCGGCCGAGATTCCGGTACAAGCTCAGTATTGTCCGGTACAAGCCGATATGCCAGGTATCGATCAATACAGGCCGATATTTGAAACCGTACGGAACACCTACTTATGTACCGTTTTATGTCCGGTATGAAATGGAATTGACAACACTGCATGACACGATAACACGAAAAACTAAACATATCGGGTTAGAGATTGAATCATACTTTAGACGATATAACTCATATAAGACTATAACACAAATATAACACTAATATAAGACGATATTAGTACAATGCAATTTTTAGTGTGAATCACACTTTAGACGAGTTTTAAAAAATCAACAATATTGACTAACAAGATGAACTTGCAAAAGAGCCGAAAAACCGGCTTCAACTGGACCCTTCAGTCTATAAATGCAGTACAGAGAATCCAAGTTCAACGCTCAATCAATTTTATTTTTTTCCGAACCAGCCGTGCTATAGTTTCTGACCGAAGGGATTCCAACCAGATCCCAGCGTGCCGTCGGGATCCTTGGACTTTCTGTTTCCGAACAATGAACTCAAATTTTTTTTGAATGATTTCGATCAGGTAAATGAGCCGAAGAGTGGCATCATCTCCCCTCATAGCACACCATACCCTGTTAACGCAAATAATTCGAACTGCTATCTTTCCAAGCTAAATTTATTTTTTATGGCTACTAATTTTTACACTATTTTCTTTGGTGTTTGAATTTTTTTACACCCGGTACACATTTGCATACACGGGCTACTCTTTTAATTTAAGATCTCCCTTCTGGCCAAGTATAAGAGCATCCGCAATGGTAATAATCAAAACCAATAATCAAAATGTATCATGTCACCATTTGATTATCCATTTAGTTTATAATCAAACTTAACAATCTTTACCTCGACATTGGATATTTTTGCATTCCTAACCAAACACCCAACCCCCACCCCCCCCCCATAAAACACAATGCACATTTATCCAATCGTAAACAAGTTTCAATCACGCACCCAATCACATAAAATTATTCGTTTCGATGAGACAATTCTAATGTAAGGTGTTTTTGAGTTATTGAGTTATGGTTATTTGTAAAAGTTATTAAGTTTGGTTATGGAATTGGTGGAATTTGATTATTTGCTAAAAGACTTGTAACTTTGTTTATTAAAAAGTGGGGTGATTTTTGAGCATTATTGTTAAATTTGCTTATACACACTCATTTGCTTATTACAATGGGGAAGCTCTAATAGTTTCTCCAATTTGGAAGACGCTCATTTTATCTAAAGATTTTTTCAGGAAAATAAAAATAATGATTTTTTTTTTGTGTAAAAGGATCTTTAGTTACTGGAGTAACTTTTTGGGACTTTAATTCAGAGTTTTATTAAATTAAATTTTGTTGGTCAGAACAAATGATTAATCCAAAAAAATTGACATGTACTTGACAAACTAACGAAAAAATAATTAACACAGACAATAATATCAAAAATTAAAAAATTGTTCAGGCACATGGGTGCGGTTTTAGTGATTGAAGAGGTGGGGAATTTCTCGGCCAAAACTATATACTCTAGGCAACATAAGATTAGTTTACCAAAAATGATACTCACAACAATCTAAACACAACCTCTCACATACATGTGGGCTCCACACACACTATTATGTGTGGCCCCCACATATATCTGAGAGGTTGTGTAAATTATTGTGTTTGAATCGTTATATGAGTAGCATTGATATTATTTTACAAGAGGAGTATTTCTTTCCGAAGGGGTTTCCCAAAAATACTTTAAATTTCACATAAAGTAAAACTGGAGAATAAAAAATTATAAAGTCAAAGTAATTGAATTCCAAAAGCACATCAACTATGCTACCACCACATACATTTATACTTACACATACTCTTTCACATCAAATATGGGGTCCACACACTAAATATGTGGGCTTCATGTTTGATGTGAGAGAGTTTATGTAATTATATGTGTGGGTAGAGAACCCTTTGAGAATTTTACCTCTAAGTACAGAAAAGTGACATTTAATTCTCTTTAAGGAGAGATGAAATACTTAATTACCACTAGATCCATTTTTACAAAAATACATTTACCATTAATGGAAGTGTTACCCTAGAGTTTTAGGGTATGCTTGGGTTTTAGGGTACCCTAAGGTTTTACCCTGGGGTTTAGGTTTAGGTGCTTTCATAGAGCCCTAGCGGCAGGGACGGATTCAGAAATGTCGTTTAGTGGGGATACCTTGTTAATTATAGTGGCGAAAATTAATTTTTCTAGTTAACCACAATAAGACCGTTACATAATTAAGGTATGCAATACAAACTACAAAAATATAAAACACTACTTTCACTTAAATTATGTAAAAATAAGCACAAAATCTCAAACAAAATTTGAGAGTATGTTTTACATGAACATCGACAAGTTTTAGAATGATCGATATAGTTTTATTAATGATATTATTTTAAAATATTGCTCTTAGACGATTAAAAATAAGTACAATTAAGAAAGAATCGATCCAAGTAGACAAATAGTTCAAAAATCAACAAGTATAAATACACCATATGAGGAAATTGAAACATAAAACTAGTCTTATATGTATATTTACAAGATATATGCATTTGTTTATGTGTAGTAGCACACTTAATTTTATAAATATGCAAAAAAAAAATTATTTTAGTTTCAAGCGGGGGCACGTGCCCCCATGTGCCCCCCTTTCCCTCCGTCCCTGCCTAGCGTTTAGGTTTAGGCACTTTCATAGGGGTTTTAGGATGCATTTTTCTATTATAGGGTTTTAGTGATTTAAGCACTTTCATAGGAAAGCCTAGGGGTTTAGGCATTTTTATATGGTATCCTATGGATTAAGCACTTTCATAGGATGCCCTAGGGGTTAGACACTTTCAGAGTTTAAGGTTTTAGACACTTTCATAGAATTTTAGTGTTTCATTAATTAGAGGAGATTTGGTAGAAATTACTTACTATTTTCTAAATTTAGAGGTAAAAAGCCAAAAAAGCCCGTACCCCACCTGTTTAGTGGATTTTGGGATAGTACTTGTAGACACCCTATTCTGGGTCGTCCAGATTAGTTTGCTTACAGTATTCGATTCCCCAATGATGATTAAGGTCAAGAACATCACAAGATTGATGGTGTGTTTGAGCTTTGAGTGTTCCGAGCCCCATTCCAAAGCCTGTCGAGCTTTATTTCAATCCTTTTAAGCCAGAACCAAATGGCCTCAACAAAACCCTACTTGCTAATGCTAGTATTGTGCTTGCGTGCACTGGTAAACAGCCACGTGTCAGTCATCGACCGTTGACTTAGTTAGCACTAGCGCACGTAGGTATAAAGATGGTGTACGCTAGTCAACTTCAGTCAAATGTCACTATTCAAGCACGAGCATGAGAGTTTGGCAACCACCCCAATACGTTGAGCAGTAATCTGATGATTACAAGCATGCAGGAGTGTTCCCTTCTCTCCCACAACCCCTTTCAAACCAAGTCTCATGCATTTAATGCATGGAGACTTCCTCTCCTAACCTAACCAACCCTTAACCCAACTGATCACAGCCCTATCTCAGTCATCTCTGGCCTATAAATATCCCCCCTTACATTCATGTGCAAGGGGTTACTTCCATTAAGAGCCCAAGTTCTCTTTTTCTCTTTCAAGTTCTTTGCTTTCCTTTTCTTTCATCCATTGAAAGAGCAAGTAAGGAACACATTCTCATACACAACAACACACTTCTCACTCACCATCCATCCATTAAACCCCAAGTCCAAAGCTCCAACATTCCATCAATCTCAAAAACCAAAGGTATACCACATTTTGCTTATGTTTTGTTTTGACCCCTTAGGGGGGGGCTAGCAGGGTCAAGACTGGTAATCAATAACAGTCCTGGCCCTAAAGCTGACAAAGTCTCAAAACTCATGTTTGGCCATCATTAGCGCACACCAGTAATATAGAGCCGTACGCCAGTTATGGCTGAACGTGCAATACTGGCGTGGGGATCACTGATCAGTTGTTTTTTGCTTTCTTTCTTATTTCATCACCTTGCTACATGCTAATAACCAGTTTACAACGTTCTGTATTTTAGAACTGTGTAGTTGTAGCATCTCAATACTTGCTTTCATTTGCTTTGGAGTGCCTCTGGGATCCTTCTGGTCATATTCCAAAACCCAGATGATGCAAAGCAAGCACTGGATCCATGAAGTAACTGGCGTATGGTCCCTTGTGACTGGCGTACGGCAATTATGTCATGGTCCAGTGGTTGGCCCTTGTATGTTAGTTTAGTCTTGGCCTTTATTTATTTTCCCACACTGTTTATAGGGTGGCATGTTCATTTGGTGACTCTAAAGCCATCTCTGTTGCCTGTAACTGTATTTATTATGCTATATTATCTGTGTGATTTGCCCTAAGTGTGCACTGGTCCTTTCCAGAGCCCAGAGGGTTAAAAATAGGAACTGTGAGTCTGAGATAACTGGAGTACGCAAGTAATATAGTGGCATGCGCAGGTTATGCTAGCATTTAGTGGCCTAGCCTATAACGACCCTGATTTTTGGTCGTTAAAAATTTCGTTAAATATTTGAATTTTATTTTAATTTCCTTAATTTCCTTGTAGTTTGTCAAAATTTCGTTTTTGCTCTTCAAATTTCATTTCTTGGCATTAAACCCTAATTGGCAAGCCTAGTTAGTTTCTAACCGACTTGTTGGAGAAACCGAGCTAGCAAGCCACCTAGTTACTTTTATCTAACCGCAAAATGACCGTTTTGCCCCTCGTAAACCCTTTTAACCTTTTGAACCCTAGAACAAGAATTGATTATTCATTTTCTTTTAAATATTTTTGGTTTTATTCTTTGTCCATTGGACAATAATTGTTAGGGAAATTATTATCCATTGGATAATAGAACCCCAATTGTTTATATTAAATGTATACTTGGTCAAAGTACTAAGTATATTAAAAAGTAACTTTTTGATTACTTTAAAGTACTTTTTTGGATTATTTTAATATTTAATCTCTCTAGCAACTATTGTCCATTGGATAATAGGAGTTAGGGAATTTATTACCCATTGGGTAATAGCTCCAATCTTCCAACAAGGTACAAGGCTTTGTTTTTATATTCAAGTATTGATTTCCCATGTGATTTTATGCATTAAAATATTGGGGTATATCTAAACCCTAGATTTTCAAAGTTCTTTATTGAATAAAATAGTACTTATACTCTATTATTATTTTAATGGGGAAATCTTAAGCCTTTATTTTAATTGATCCTTGGTACTTATGTATATATGGGCATGTGTATATATATGCATATCATATAGGCCTAAATCTCCCTAGGGTACTCAATATATTTGTTTAATGGGGCATGTGCCTAATTAGAATTCTTTATTAGGGTATTTGATTTGGAAAATCTAGTATTTTGTTCTTCTATATTATTATATATGCATATATATATATATATATGTATATAGTGTACTAAGAGAGATATGGGATTTGATCTTCTTACACAAATCTTCCAAGATCCAATCCTTGGTACAAAATAGCCATGCAAGCCTAAGGTTAGGCCTTGATCTTTCTAGTTGGCATGACAAGTGTCAAATTGAGGAAAGGAGAGAGAGAGGGGGGCCGGCCATTGAGAAGAGGAGACGGAGCCAAGCTTTGCCTATAAATAGAAGGCCATTCCAATCATTTCAACTCACACCTCAAGCATTTGCTCTTCCTTCTCTCTAAAAACCATTTCTGGGCAGCCTACTGTCCCTTCGAAAATCCCCAGTTTTCTCCTATTTAGAATAGTTTTTGGAACCAACTTCCTTCGGGAAAGTTGTAGAGCACTTTGAAACCTTCAAGTTAGACCTAAGAACCACCTCAATCGATGAAGTAATGACAAAGATATTGTCATTCAAAATTCAGTAAAATTCTCGGATTTTCATTTCCTGACAACTTACTGTCTCTTCCTTCATCCCCATTTTTTTTCTACCTAAAGTCATTTCTAGGATCAACTTCCTTCACAAAAGTTGTAGAGCGTTTCTAGAACTTCGTTTTCGACCCAAGGAAGATGGTATTCGGCCAAAGGTTGATCGAGTTACTGCCATCCGAAGTTCGGTCCAGATTCGCGAGAAATTCCAACTAGTTTATTCGGCCCCGACTAGTTTCGGATCAAGGTAGGATACTCTTACCCTAACCCTATGTATATGTAAGATCTCGTTATCTTCCATTTCAAAGTCAGTTATCTTTATTTACTTTCCATATCACATATTTGTATTTTGATCTTTACGACGGTTATGAGCATGCATAGATTGCTTGAGTTACTTGTGATATATTATAGAGTTGGATGACCTTGTTAGAATGTTTCATACTTACTTTATCCTACCACGGAGTCTTTGCACGTAACGAGACACGAGAATCGAGAAGGTAGAAACATGACACCTAGGGTGTGTTTGAAAAGGTTGAAATGTTTTGAAAACCGCAATGTGGCCGGACTTGCCCATTGTGTGAGGTGTGTGTGTGTTCCAATGGGAAACCGGAGCAGCGGAACCATTGTGAAGGTGTGTGCCAATGGGAACTCGGAGCGGCGGAACCATTGTGCGTTCCCATGGGAACCCGGAGCAGCGGAACCATGGTGAGGTATGGCTTGGTTATCCGCGGAGAGGAGCCAATGCAATTGTGTGCCAATGGGAACCCGGTGCGGCGAAACCATTGTGAGGATACTCGGGAACCCGGAACGGCGGAACCGAGGTTGGGTGTGTGGCTTGGTTATCCGCGGTACGGAGCCAATGCTAAAGATTTTGAAAGGCTTGGTTATCCGCGGTACGGAGCCAATGCAAATGATTTTGAAAGATAGTTTTGTAAGTGGAAAATGAAGACACGGTCTACGATGAGTCGCGTAGGAGAAACTCTGAAACCTTGGACACCAATGATAGATGATTAACGAATTTGAATATGTGATTGTTAGTTGTAAGGTTGGTGGGTAAGAATTTCCTATTGAGCGTTGTAGCTCACGGTGTTGCCTTTTTGGTGACCCTGACATATTATATCGGTGGCGACGCTGGTATAATGTGTCAAATTTTGTAGATGAACAGGGTGAGCTGTACACCTTGGAGGCGTTCGGAGCTGAGGAGCTGGCTGGGATGGAGAAACAAGAGGAGCTGTAGTTAGGAAGCCTTAGTTTCCCTTCCTTTTGTAATAAAAGTGCTCCTGTGGGGGTTATGTTGTAATAAAGAGCTAGACTCTATTTTGAAATTTCAATAAAATTGTCTTATTTAACGTACCCTAATTTTGGGGGCGTTACATAGCCAGTGCATGTTGGTACGTTACCTGCACACATCCCTTCGGATCAGCGTACTCCAGTTTGTTTAATTCACTCATACAAGTGCTTATTCTCAATCTATGCTCATTGCTTCAATAAATCATCCATATCATTTTGTCACATAAATGCAACTTGTTACAACTTTAATCTCCTTTAACTGCTCCCCCGCCCTAATTGGCTAAAGGTGATTAATGAGAGAAAAATGCCAACGTTTTATGAAAATGCCTGAGTAGAGACCAATCTTCGGATTGGGCGAGAGGGGTGCCATAAAACCCTTCCCCTCTCGTAACCTGGCTCCCGAACCTCAGATATTGAAGGTGACGACGGTCCAGTCTACAAGCCTTTTCAAAATCAAGCAATGTAGCGAGTGTTTCAAGTTCGGTTCCTTGGGTGCATACCACGAAACCTGAGTGGCGACTCTGAATTGTAGCGTTTCGTTGCGCTTTCCAAAAAGGGCACACCTGATTTTATACCCAAAATAAAATTTCCAGAGGCGTGTGCCCACAATGGCGACTCTCCTGGGGACTTATTGCATTGGTCAATATTTGGCAATTAATACAAAACTGAACAATTTTTCAAAAGTTTGTTAAAACAGTACACTCTGCACTGCTAAAGAACAGAATGGTAACGTAACAGGATCTCAGCTTCCAACCAATATAAACTGGGGCTTTTACCATTGTTTGCTTGTGTAATTTTCCCTAAATATTGATTAATAAAAGGGAGCCAAGCTTCAAAAGGCATTTTTCAAAATATTTGCGCTTCTTTCTCATTCAATCATTTTTCAGCATTCTCCATTTGCATCGATGTTGGGTAGCTCCGTTGAGGTGTTTTGGGTAACTGGCACAGTTTGTTAAAACAGTATACTCTGCACTGCTAAAGAACGGAATGGTAACGTAACAGGATCTCAGCTTCCGACCAATATAAACTCGGGCTTTTACCATTGTTTGCTTGTGTAATTTTCCCTAAATATTGAATAATAAAAGGGAGTCAAGCTTCAAAAGGCATTTTTCAAAATATTTGCGCTTCTTTCTCATTCAATCATTTTTCAGCATTCTCCATTTGCATCGATGTTGGGTAGCTCTGTTGAGGTGTTTTGGGTAACTGGCACAGTTTATTGGAGCCCGGGGTTCTCGAACGCCCAACAACCTTGGACGATGATGAGTCGTATTGCCGTTCGATCATTGCTTTGCTACACGCGTTGCAGCGGGAGGTATATCGCGGCTCTAGTCAGAGGAACACCTTTTAACCAAAACCGGCCTCTACATTGGTACAAAGCACTAGAACCTTTCAACTAAGGACAGGAACCTGCAGGGTAGGATTACTTGCATCTAACACCATATACTATCTATATCTATACATACATTCATACCGTTTTGAGTAGGAGTATGCTAGGGCGGCTTTTAGGTTGTCTCTTGTCGAGTTTGTCTTATGACAATTAAGATGTTGCCTTGGACCGATGACGAGTCGTGCATCTTGATGTTGCACGTTATCAATTTCGAAGTCCTTGAATCAAAGAGATTTTGGAAAATCAAGACTTTCTAAGTCCTTGTCTAAACGCCCGATCGAGGTTTCAAATAGAAAACTAGAAACAACGGAGAGAGTGTCGTGATACTTACACCACCCAGGTTAAAAGTGCTAATCACTTACACCGCTTAGGCTCCGGCACAGTGCTGCTTATGCCACTTTGGTTATGGTATCATGTCATCTACACCAAGTTGTTCCGACTCCAATATTGAAACTTTGAGAAAGGAATTGCCAAAGTGTTAGGCTGTTTTGGCATCTTTTAGTGTTAGTCGATTCAATTAAGGAATACACCGTCAAAAAGAAAATTCAAGGATTTCGGGTAGCGTCCAGATGTCATGAGTCAGACTCTCTCTAGTTGTAGAGTCTAGGAGGATACTGACGACGTTGACATGTGCATTTTCCCATCTTTTCAATTCTTTCAAATAAATTGCTACAAGCTATCACTGAGCTCTTATGCTTTGCTATCTAGCCAATGCGTCATGGGAAGTTTCGAAATCAAGAGCCAAACCTACTTGGGAACGTCCGCTGGGTCTGTCTGAGGATTTGGTTGGGGGTTTGCTGTTCAGTCAGTCACAACGGAAGCTCTGGCTTGTACACTATCAAGGGAGGATTCACCACCAACTACTTCGCACGAATCTCCACCACCTTCTCCATCTCCACCTACATCACCAAAGTTAGTCAAAACAGAAGTTCTAGACATGGCGGATGTCCCACCTCCGAACCTTGCTACTGTCTTCGCGGATCTTCATCACAACTTAGCTATCATGCAGCAAAGGGCTAACCAAGTCGATATCTCCATGGCTACTCTGCGTGCTTTAATTGAAGAAAGGCTCCCGGCAATAGGGGGTGGCGGTGAAAGGCGTGAGCACAAGCCCGTGGTCGAAGAAGCTCCTCTAATCGAAAATCCTACCCAAGTCCAGAAATGGCTGCCCTGATTGCCAAGATGGCAAAGCTCGAAGAGACAGTTTCCAAGTCCGAAAAGATTGGTGTTGGAGGCTTGGACATGGACCAGCTTTGCCCGTTTCCAAATGCTAGGCTGCTCGAAAGATTCAAGATGCCGGACTTTGCAAAGTTCGATGGGACGGGAGACCCAAAGACTCATCTTTTGGCTTATCACAGTGCAATGAAATTACATGGCATTGAAGAAGAGGCCATGGCTCAGTTGTTCCAGTAGACTTTGGCTGGCCCCGCTTTCCAATGGTTCTTGTCACTCGACATTTCCAAACGAAGGACTTGGGAGGATATCGGCATTGGCTTCAATGCCCAATACAGTTACAACGCCCAGCTCAAAATGACCACTCGAGAGTTGGAATCAACCAAGATGAATGCAAAGGAGTCTTTTGCAAACTTTATCAAAAGATGGAGGGCCAAGGCAGCTCTCACGATCGATCGCTTGAGTGAGAAGGACCAGATTCGCATCATCTCTCGGAACTTGCAGCCTGACTTTTACTAAGAACCTTGTGCTCAAGGAGCAAACTTCGATACTTTCTTTGAGTCCGGCCTTGCTATCAAAGAAGCTTTCCAAACTGGTGTTTTGCCATGGAGTGATACCTCTTCCTTTACCTCAGCTTCAAAGTCCAAGCTCAGCGCTTACACGGGAAACAACATTGCTCTGTTTGGCGGTAACAACTACACCAATGCAACATCTGCTAGCAACAACGCCATCACTCAAAGTTCCGGCCACATCACCAATGTTAACCAAGTGCAAACCCCACAAAAACCCAGAATCGAAACCAACCCCGAAACTTTGCCAATCTCGAGGCCCCACTTTCCTCAGCATTAGAGAAGTTAGTCAAAACCGGTCATCTCATGCCACTAGCTCCAACCCTACTTCCTTAAAATCCACCTCCCAGCCATAACCTAAATACTTTATGTGCTTACCATCAGATGCTCGGTCATCACATTGACTCTTGCTATCGTCTTCATCATGCGACACAAGACTTAGTGGACAATGGCACCCTTCCAACCCCACCTACCAAGCCCAATGTCATCACCAATTCCATGCCCAAGCACAACTCCAACCCTCAGGTTAACTAGATAACCCTCACCTCCTCTATAATCCAACCTAGCTCCACCATATTCAACCCCACTAACCATATAATCTCAGAATACCATCCTGAACCAGTTGTGGCTATCCCGACAGATTTCAGTGTCAACATGCTGGCAGTTGGCTGGAACATGGAGGATAAGGCAAAGGAATGGGAGGAGCTAGCTGGCGACTGGAACGAACGCTACTTTATGGGCTTCCCTCCAGTTCCGATTGTCGATCAAGCATGGTTGAATCATTGGGAAGGTGAACGGGATGCGGCACAAACAGATCCATTGGGTGGGTTTTCACTCTTCATGCTTTTCCATCAGCCTGAGCCTGCCACACCCGATGAGGAGGTCAAAGAATATGTTTAGGACTTGGAGCCAGATGCAGCGCAGTTAGCCTGGAACCAAAACTTCAACATGGAGAAAATTGGCACTAATAATGACATAGACGAGCGGTACTTGAGCTATTATGTTGAGGGGGAGGTCGTTCTCGATGAGTGCCATCAGCTTGAGGTTATGCTACCACTAATAGATTCCATCTCAGACGCCATTCATCTATGTAGTGATCATGAGTGTGATCCAACTATCAACATTACGCCTTTGGAATTACCACGTCTGTTTGTGGCTTCGAGCGACGATTGCTCAATCATGGTCGTAGAGGCGCCGCCCGATGATCTTTGGGATGTAGATGAGATTGTGGACCTTGGCAAAACTCCCCCGCCGGCTAATCTTTGGGACGCAGACAACGTTGGCGATGTGAACATGGGAAATAAAGTCTGGACTGTCAACTCTGCTCTTGTGGACAGAGGTTTTTGGGATGTACTGTTCGTCACCAACCCGAGAACGGCTTTTGAGGAAGCTGTTGCTCAGGACCCGACTTTTGGGAAGGACTGGTAATGGACGATTTGGAATGGGATTCAGCTCTAGGGCCAAACTCATTAAAAACGATCACGTTAGTCGATAAGGGGAAGTGCAAGTTGGAAGATGTGCTTGCCAACTTCTAGAATTTTGTTAACACGTCTTCCTGGTGGGATGTTGCAAATGTCACAAGGAGTGACCAAGTCTTTCAGCCACCTAATCTGCAGGTTGGAAGTTTGTCTAATCCTCCTTATCAAAGGCCCACCTCTCCTGCCGCTCAAAAGAATGCCCCAATTATGCCTAGTGGAGTCCCAGATGAGGATGTCATCTAGAAGCAGCTCCAACTGATCCCTGCCGCTGTATCTATTTAAGGTTTGATATCGTCATCAAAGGAGAATCGCGAAAGGTTGTCCTCAGCTCTGGCTCGTCTCAAGGTACCGACTGACATTGCTCCTGAGGCTATGATCGCCCTCATATTACCACTTCTCTATAAGCACTTCGTCACCTTTACTAAGAGAGACCTCCCTATCGAAGGAATCGCTCACAACCACCCGCTACACATTACCGCCAAGTGCAGGGGACATTGGGTTCTGACTATGCTCATTGATAATGGCTCCGCCATTAATGTCTACCCAATGAGGGTTGCATACCATCACTAAGAAAGATCTGGAATCGTCTAACTTGGCAATCAAAGCATATGACAGTATGCGCCGTGTTGTAGAGGGGACCTTGATGCTTAAGCTCGATGCTAAAGGCTTTGAGATGGATGTAGAGTTTCACGTGGTCAACATCCCTGCTACTTTCAACCTGCTGCTGGGCAGGCCATGGCTGTATAGGCCGGATATCATGGCAGTACCTTCAACGCTCACCAAAAAGTCATGCTGGGGCTTCCTTCTGGTACTTTGACAATCTGTGGGCACATTGGTATCTGCCCGTTGAAGGATGATAGGACACCTGTTGTAGGGATAATGCAAAGAGAAGAAGACTCTAACTTCGGAGGATTCTCGTTTGATACGACTGGATTAGTACTCAACATTGCCATGGATGATGACTTCATCATTAGTTCAGCTGCTCTTGATATCATGAGGAAGATGTCATTCATTCCCGATTTGGGGCTTGGGATCAACCAGCAAGGGATCGCTGAATTCCTTAAGTTTCCCTTTACCTAAGGCCGTTTTGGTCTGGGATATACTCCCCCTACCAAAAAGGCCAAACTAGGGAAAGATACGGGAAAGCCTCAAACCCTTTATGGTAACCCTAATAGCTGCTTTGTCCGCCAAGGAGGAGGAACTGCTTACTTGGGATAGGTCAAATCGTTTTGGAATCCAGAGACTTGCACTTGGTTACCGGGTTTTGAGATCTTTGCTGTAGACATTTGGTTCGACAGCGAGGAAGAAATAGCCAATGAGGAGCTTGCCAAGGAAGAATTCAAGAAGCAGCTGACTAGGATCAAGGAAAAGGTCGACTGGTTGAAGACTTTTGATCAAGGAAGCTTGGAAATGCTGTTCTCCTAAGTAGGTTTGGTTGGCAAGGTAGAAGAGGCTGAGGTGCTGATGCTTAGGCCCGACTCTTCGGACACTCTCGAGGATCCAACCTCCCTCATCCTGGAAGCAAGGCGTAGTATTAATAACTGCATTTTACTACATGCCTAACATGCATTGATGATACATCTGAATCTGACACAGAGTCTGTCAAGTCTAACTCAATCGGACAACAGAAGTCATTTCAAGGGCAAGGTTTTAGAACTCTTCGAGGAAAGATTGAGATCCACCATTCTACGACCTATCATCCACAGACAAATGGAGCAGTTAAGGCCGCGAACAAGAATGTTGGAAAGATTATTAAGAAGACTGCTGAATCTGCAAGGGATTGGCACGAGCAACTACCTCTGGCGCTCTAGGGGTACCGTACATCGATTTGCAATTCCACAGGTGCAACTCCGTTTTCACTAGTCTATGGTATGGAGGCAGTACTCCCTATTGAGCTTGAAGCTCCATCATTGCGAATCATGGTTGAAAGTGGTCTCGAAGAATCTGAATGGCTGAGTGGAAGGTTTGTCGAGTTGATGCTGTTTGATGAGAGAAGGCTCCGTGCTCTGTATCATGTTCAAAGATATCAGCGTCGAATCACTCGCTCATTTGATAAAAAGGTGAAGTCCAGAGGCTTAGTTAAAGGGGTCATGGTTACAAATGAAATCCGCGCTCTAGTGTTCGATACTCGCGGGAAGTTCCGGCTGAAGCGTTCTGGGCCTTACATCATCAAAACCATCCTATCTGGAGGTGCTGCTAAGCTCATCGATCTCGATGGCAACGAATTCAATACTGTGGTCAACCTGGATCAACTCAAGCATTACTATCCCTGAGAGATGCTCGTTGGATCGAAAACCACAAGGGTGGGTGATTCCAAGCAAAAGTTAGAGTAGCCTGCTAGGCCGAAAACCTAAGGAGGCGGTCTAGGCAAAAGTAAATAGGCAAAAAGTCGAAAGCTCGCTAGACTGAAAAAATGAAAGGTGGTACTACGCAAAAGTTAGAGCGTAAAAGGAGAGATAAAATACACGAGTGAACCTGGCTTGAACTACGTTTTGACCTGATTCCTTGAAAAGGTTTTTACAGTTATACCTGAGGCTGTACAGTAGGAGCCCGAGTCGCCGGTGGGTAGTGCAACTGCAAAGAAGTGCCGCTTGCTACCTTATGAAACTCTTTCTCCATGGCCAGCATCAAGCGAACTGCCTCCCGCACCCATTCCATTGGCGCCTGTGTTACATTTTGTCAAAATTAGAATTCGGATCAAATGCATATCAAGCATGGTACAAAGGGAAAAGTCAAAATAGTATTGTACCAGTCCTGTGATCTCTGTCGGTTTTGTCCTAGCAGGCTCAAACCGAACTGTGGCAGCCTCTCCCTGTGCATCCCACACTGCCAGTGTCCACGAAAGCCGAGGGAGTCTAGTTGATGCAGCATAGTCACTCCTCTCCCTCAAACGAGTTGTCCTTCCACCATGTCTCTGTCTCTCCTCTACAGCCTCCAGAGCCTCGCTCTCCACTGCCATGTGCTCTATCACTCCAAGCGGCCTCGCTAAGTATTGTCTTCGATAGACCGCATAGTTTCGCTCGGGCCTTAGAAAAGCAATAAGGTCCTTCGGAATGGTGAAGCTATTGTAAACTTGTCACAATTTTAATCCCCTTTAATTGTTCCCCCACCCTAACTATCTAAAAAAATGATTAACGAGAGAAAAATGCAAATGTTTTACAAAATGCTCGAGTAGAGACCGATCTCCGGATTAGGCGAGAGAGGTGCCATAAAACCCTTCCCCTCGCGTAACCTGGCTCCTGAACCTCAAATATTGAAGGTGACGACGGTTCAGTCTATAAGCCTTTTTCAAATCAAACATGTAGCAAATGTTTCAAGTTCAGTTCCTTAGGTGTTTCACCGTTAAAACTCGAGTGGCGACTCTGAATCGAAGCGTTTTGCCGTACTTTTCAAAAAGGGCGCACCCAATTTCATACATTAAATTAAAAAAAAATCCTGGGGCGTCTACTGAGGACTCATTGCATTGGTCAATATTTGGCAATTAACACAAATGAACAATTTTTCAAAAGGCTGTCAAAATAGTATGCTCCACGCTACTGAAGAATGGAATGGTAACGTAACAGGATCTCACCATCCGACCAATCTGAACTAGGGCTTTTACTATTGTTCACCTGTGTGGTTTTTTTCCAAATGTTGATTAATAAAAGTGAGCCAATCTTCAAAAGGAATTTTTCAAAACCTTGCGTTTCTCTCTCGTTCAAATCGATCTTTGGCATTTTTTATTTGTATCGATATTGGCTAGCCCAGTTGAGGTATTTTGGGTAACCGGCACAGTTTACTGGAGCCCAGGGTCCTCAAACGCCTAACAACCTTGGACAATGATGAGTCGTACTACCGTTCGACCGTTGCTTTGCTACACGCGTTGTAGCGGAAGGTATATCGCGGCTCTAGTCAAAGGAACCCACTTAAACCAAAACCGACCTCTACATGCGTACAAAGCACTAGAACATTCCAACTTAAGACAGAAAACCATAGGGTAGGATTTCTTGCATCTAACCCCCATATACTGTCTATGTGTTACTGCTTTCCCTATCGCATGCCTGTACATACATCCATACCGTTTTGCGTAGGAGCATGCTAGGGCAGCTTTTAGGTTGTCTCTTGTCGAGTCTGTCTTTTGACTAGTAGGACGTTGCCTTGAACTGATGAAGAGTCGTGCATCTTGATGGTGCACATTATCCATTTTCAAAGTTCTTGGATCAATGAGACTTTAGGAAATCAAGACTTTGTAAGTCCTTGTCTAAACCAGATCAAGGTTTCAAACAAAAAACTAGGAATAATGGAGAGAATGCCGTGATACTTACACCTTCCAGGTTAAAAGTGCTAATCACTTATACTGCTCAGGCTCCGACACAGTGCTGCTTACGCCACCTTGGTTATGGTATCACGTCATCTACGCCAAGTTGCTCCAAATTCCAGCATTGAAACTTCAAGAACGGATTAGTCAAAGGCTTAGACTAATTTGGCATCTCTTAGTATTAGTCAATTCAATCAAGGATACACCGTCGAAAAGAAAATCTGAGGATGTTGGGCAGCGTCCGAATGTCATGAGTCGATCTCTCTCTAGTTCTAGAGTCTAGTAGGACACTAACGAAGTTGACATGAGCATTTTTCATCTTTTCAATTCTTTCAAATAAATTGCTGCAAGCTATCACTAAGCTATTATACTTTGTTGTCTAGCCATTGCGTCATGGGAAGCTCCGAGATCAAGAGCCAAACCTACTTGGGAACATCCGCTGGATCTGTCTGAGGATTTGGTTAGGGGTTTGCTTTTCAGTCTGTCACAACGGAAGCGCTAGCCTGTACTCTGTCAAGGGAGGATTCACCATTGACTACTCCGCATGAATCTCCCCCATCTTCTCCGTCTCCACCCGCATCACCGAAGTTGGTCAAAACAGAAACCCTAGACATGGCAAATGTCTCACCTTCGAACCTTGCTACTATCTTAGCAGATCTTCAACACAACTTAGCCATCATGCAGCAAAGGGCCGATTAAGTCGATACCTCCATGGCCAATCTACATGCTTTAATTGAAGAAAGATTCCCGGCTGGAGGGGGCGATGGTGAAAGGCGTGAGCACGAGCCCGGGGCCGAGGAAGCTCCTCTGATCGAACATCCTGCCGCAAATATGGAAATGGTTGCCCGGATTGCCAAGATGGCAAAACTCGAAGAAACGGATTCCAAGTCGAAAAAGATTGGTGCTAGAGGTTTGGACATGGACCATTTCTACTCGTTTCCAAATGTTAGGTTGCTCGAAAGGTTCAAGATGCCGAACTTTGCAAAGTTAGATGGGACAAGCGACCCAAAGACCCATCTGTTAGCTAACCACGGTGCAATGAAGTTACACGGGGTTGAAGAGAAGGCCATGGCTCAGCTGTTCCCACAGACTCTGGCTGGCCCCGCTTTCCAATGGTTCTTATCACTTGACATTTCCAAATGTCAGACATGAGAGGATATCGGCATAGCTTTCAATGCCCAGAACAGTTATAATGCTCAGCTCAAGATGACCACCCGAGAGCTGGAATCGACCAAGATGAACGCAAAGGAGTATTTCACAGACTTTATCAAGAGGTGGAGGGCCAAGGTGGCTCTCATGACTAATCGCCCGAGCGAGAAGGATCAGATTCGCATCATCTCCTGCAGCCTGACTTTGCTAAAAACCTTGTGCTGGTTCAGAGAGCAAACTTCGATACTTTCTTCGAGTCCGGCCTTGCTATTGAAGAAGCTTTCCAGACTGGAGTTTTGCCGCGAAGTGATGCCTTTTCCTCTACCTCAGCTTCAAAGTCCAAGCCTCGCATTTACACGAGAAACAACACTGCTCTGTTTGGCGATAACCACTATGCCAAAGCCACACCTGCCAGCAACAACGCCACTCAAGGTTCCAACCACATCGCTGATGTCAACCAGGTGCAAACCCCTCAGAAGCCTTGAAACCGAAACCAACCCCAAAACTTTGCCAACTTTGAGGCTCCGCTTTTCTCGGTGTTGGAGAAATTAGTCAAAATCGGCCATCTCAGGCCACTAGCTTCGACCCCACTTCCTCAAAATCCACCTCTTAGCCATAACCTGAATGCTTTCTGTGCTTATCATCAAACGCCCGGCCATCACACCGACTCTTGCTATCGTCTTCGTCACATGATACAAGACTTAGTCATGGCACCCTTCCAACCCCACCGACCAAACCCAATGTCATCACCAATTCCATGCCCAAACACAATATTAACCCTCAAGTTAACCAAATAACCCTCACCTCCACTATAATCCAGCCTAGCTCTACCATATTCAACCCCACAGACCATATAACCTCAGAATGCAATCCCAAACCAGCCGTGGCCATCCCGGCAGACTTCGGTATCAACATCCTGGCAATTGGTTGGAACATGAAAAATAAGTCAAAGGAATGGGAAGAGCTCGCCAATGATTGCAATGAGCACTACCTTATGGGTTTCCCTCCAGTTCCGGTTGTCGATCAAGCATGGTTAAATCATTAGGAAGGTGAATGAAACGCAACACAAGCAGATCCGTTGGATGGTTTTTCACTGTTCATGCTTTTCCATTAGCTTGAGCCGGCCATGCCCGAAGAGAGCCAAGGAATATGTGTGGGACCCAGAGCCTGATCCTGAATAGTTAGCCTGGAACCAAAATTTCAACATGGAGAAAATTGGCGCCGAGAATGATATAGACGAGCAGTACTTAAGCTATAATGTCGAAGGGGAGATTGTTCTCGATGAGCACCACCAGCTTGGGGTTGCACTGCCACTAATAGATTCCATCTCAGATGCTGTCCATGGGTGCAACCCAACTGTTAACATCGTACCCTCGGGACTGCTACGTCCGTTGGTGGCTCAAAGCGACAACTGCATGCGCCACCAGATGACCTGTGGGATATAGATGAGATTGTGGTCCTTGGCAAAACTCTGCCACCGGCTGATCTCTGGGACACAGACAAAGTTGTCGACGTGAACATGGGAAATGAAATCTAGACTGTCAACTCTGCTCTAGTGGATGGAGGTTTCTAGGATGTGTCGTTCGTTACCAACCTGGGAACGCCTTTTGAGGAAGTTGCTGCTCAGGATCCTGCTTTTTGGGAAGGGTTGGTAATGGAAGATCTTGAATGGGGAACAGCTTTGGGGCAAGACTTGTCAACAACGGTTGTATCAGTCGACAAGGGGAAACGCAAGTTGGAGGAAGTGCCTGTTGACTCCTGGGATTTTCTAGACACGTCTTCCTGGTGGGATATTGCAAATGTCATAAGGAGTGGCCGAGTTTTTCAACCACCCAATTTGTAGGCCGGAAGCTCGTCTAATCCTACTGATCAAAGGCCCAACGCCTCTACCGCTCAAAGGCACACTCCAATTATTCCTAGTGGATTTCCAGAAGAAGATGTTATCCAGAAGCAGCTCGAACGAATCCCTGCCACTGTCTCTATTTGGGGACTGATATCATCGTCAAAGGAGCATTGTGAAAGGTTGTCCTCAGCTTTGGCCCGACTCACAGTACCGACTGATATCATTCCTAAAGCATTGATCGCCCTTATCTTACTGTGGGCACAGGCCCCAAATTTTTTCAATTTTTGTTTAAAATATCGGGTGCGTCCTTTTTTGGAAAAGTGTGGTGAAATGCTTTGATTCAGAGTCAACATTCGGGTTTTAGCGGTGAAATACCCAAGGAACTGAACTTGAAACCCTTGCTACGTTGTTTGATTTTGAAAAGGCGTAGACTAGTCAGTCGTAACCTTCGATATCTGAGGTTCGAGAGCCAGGTTGCGAGAGGGGAAGGGTTTTATAGCACCCCTCTCGCCCAATCCGGAGATCGGTCTCTATTCGGGCATTTTGTAAAATATTTGCATTTTTTTTTTCTCTCATTAGTCATTTTTAGCCAGCTAGAGCGGGGGAACAATTAAAGGGGATTAAAACTGTAACAAGTCGCAGTTGTGACAAAATGTTTTATGGATGATTTGCATGCAATAATGAATATAGATTGAGAGCAAGCACTGCGAGCGTTTTAAGTGAACTGGAGTACGCTGACCTGAAAGGATGTGAGCAGGTAACGTGCCAGCATGTACCAGCCAGGCCACTACATGCTAACAAGACCTGCGCATGCCATTTCCTTATTGGCGTACTTAAGTCACCAAAGACTCACGGCCCCTGCTTTCAACCCTCTGGGCTCTGGAATGGACCAGTGCACACCCAGGACAAACCACGCAGTTAATATAGCAGCAGTTATATATTTACAGACATATGAGATGGCTTAAAGCCATGAAAACGGATAGAACATCCCATAAACAGTGTGGGAAAATAAATAAAGGCCAAAACTAAGCTACGATGCAAGGGCCAGCCACTGGATCTTAACCAAACTACCATACACCAGTCATGTGAGACCGTACGCCAGTCATGTCTCTTGTCCAGTGCTTGGCTTTGCATCGTCTGGGCTCTAGAACATGACCAAAAAAGATTCCAGAGGCCTTCTAAAGCAAGCAAAAAGTAGGTATTGAACACTACAACTAAACAGTTCTAGAGTACAGAAAGCAGTAGACTGGTTTTTAGCATGCAATAAGGTGATAAAAGGAAGACGTAAGCAAGAAACATGTGATCGATGATCCCCATGCCAGTGGTGCATGTACTGCCATGACTGGCGTAAGGCTGGATACTACTGGCGTGCGCCGTTGTTCACTTCATACGAACTTATTATTTTGCCAATTTTAAGGTCAGGACTGGTATTGATTACCAGCCTGGACCTTACTGGCTCCCCTCAGGGGTCAAAATAGAAAGCCACACAAAGGTGGTATACCTTTGGTTTTGAGATGAATGGATGGCTTGAGCCTTAGACTTGAGAGATGGAGGTTGGGTGATGAGAGAATGATTGTGTAAGGTGTGTGGGGGTTGCCCTTTTACTTTCTCTTTTTCAATGGAATGAATGAGAAGAGAGAGAGCTAAAGCAGAAAAGAGAGGGCTTGAACTCTGTATGGTGGTTAACCCCTTGTAAATGAATGCAATGGGTGTATTTATAGCAGGAGAGGGGCTGAGAAGGGCTGTAACCAGATGGGTTAGGGGCTAGCTGGGTTAAGAATGAGCCTCCCATGCATTGAATGCATGGGACTTGGCTTGAAAGGGGATGTGGGAGAGAAGGGGATAGCCCAGCCATTTTGCAATCATCAGAAGACTGTGCCATGTACTGGGTGGCCACAAAAGTCTTGAGCACGTGGTTGAATAGTGATGCTTTGACTGGATTTGGCTGGCGTACGCCACCTTTTAACTTGCGTGCGCCCGTAATAACTGAGTCAACGGTCGATGACTGACACGTGGCAGTTTACCAGCGCACGCTAGCATATTATTGGCGTAAGCCAGTAGGGTTTTGCTGAGGCCATTTGGTTCTAGCTTGAAGGATTTGAAGTGAAGTTTGAACGGGTTTGAATGAGGTTTAAGGCGCTCAAAGCTCAAACACACCAATAATCTCGGAATATTCTTGACCTTAATCATCATTTAGGGAATTAGAGACTCTAAAATAACATTATCTGGATGGTCCGAAATAGGGTGTCTACACTTACCCTTGCTCTCTAAGCACTCTGTCACCTTTATTGAGAAGGATCTGCCTGTTGAAGGAACCCTTCACAACCGCCTGTTGCACATTACTGTAAAGTGCATGGGACATTGGGTTCCAACTGTGCTCATTGATAATGGCTCCGCCATTAATGTCTGCCCAATGGGGGTCGCATATCGTCTTGGTCTTACTAAGAATGACCTCACGCCGTCTAACTTGGCAGTCAAGGCATACGACAGTACGCGCTGTGTGGTAGAGGGGACCTTGATGCTTAAACTCGATGCTGAGGGCTTTAAGATGGACGTAGAGTTTCACGTGGTCGACATCCCCGCTACCTTCAACCTGCTGCTGGGCAGGCCATGGCTGCATAGATCAGATATCATGGCAGTACCTTCAACGTTCCACCAAAAAGTCATGCTGGGACTTCCTTCTGGTACTTTGGGATTTGCCCATTGAGGGATGATATGACACCTATTTTGGGGATAATGCACGGAGAAGAGGATTCAGACTTTGGAGGTTTCTCATTTGACACATCCGGCTCAGTCCTTGCCATTGCCGTAGATGATGACTTTGTAATCAGCTCCGTTGCCCTCAAGATCATGAGAAAGATGTCTTTCATGCCTGGCTTGGGGCTCAGGATTAACCAACAAGGGATCACTGAGTTCCGTAGCTTTCCCTTTACAGAAGTCCGTTTTGGTCTGGGATACACTCCCCCTGCCAAAAGGGCCAAACTAAGGAAAGATACGGGAAAACTTTGAATCATTTATGGTAACCCGACAGCTATTTTATCCATGAGGGAGGAGGTACCGTTTACTTAGCGCAAGTCGAACCGTTTTGGGATCCGAAGACTGGCACTTGGCTACCTAGTTTCAAAATCTTCGCTGCACACACCTGGTCTGACGATAAGGAGGAAATAGCAAGGGAAGAGCTGGCTAAGGAGGAATTCAAGAAACAGCTGGCCAAGATCAAGGAAAAAGCTAACTGGTTGAAGACTTTTGATCAGGGAAGCTTGGAGATGCTGTTCTCGCAAGTAGGTTTGGTTGGCAAGGAAGAAGAGGCTAAAGTGCTGATGCTTGGGCCCGACTCTCCGGACACTCTCAAGGATCCGACCTCCCTCATCGTGGAAGCAAAGGGTAGTATTAATAACTGCATTTTTACTCCACATCTGTCGAGTCTAAGTTTGGCTCAGAGTCGGAGTTCATGCCTCTAGGTCCTCCACGTCATAGCTTTTACTTTGAGTTCGAGTCGACTGTACTTGGCAACCCTTCCGAATTTTATGAAATGCATGATCCTACCTCTGATTACTTTGCTAACTTTTACATAAACTGTGTCGACCCCGACAATGATGGAACAGACTTCGACGGGAACATCCTAGTTGAGTTGC